>CM059276.1:31673365-31678365 GCA_030347295.1 Setipinna tenuifilis
GCTACTGGGGTGCCCACGCGCTCCTCTGGTGTCCACACGAGTCTCTGGGTACCCATCATCCCTCTGGGGTGTCCACAACAATTGGGGCGTCCACAACTATTGGGGCGTCCACAAGCTATTGGGGTCCCCGTCTCACACCTGGGGTGTCCATGGAGCCCCTACGCTGGTGTCCCCCAGATTGTCCTGTGAGCCTCATGACGTGTGTCACTGGCCGCCTCAGAGGTCAAAGTTCAGCGAGATCATCATCATGCGCTCACTTTAGCGGACGTGACATTTGACCAAATAATTACGAGATCTTTGGAATTATACCTGGTGTGAATTTACCTGATATTTAGCTGTGTTACTTATTTAAGGTGTTTTTTCTCTCTGTAATATATTGCGATTTTAATGAGTTTTTGTCTGGGACTGTGTGCTTAATTATGTTGCTGTTATTTCTGTTGTGTACTGTGGTCATGATAATTTTGCTGCCTTTTGTTTTATTTTCATTTTAACATCATGCCTTGACTGAACCTGTAAATATATTGAAAGTATGCTGACATGCATTTCAATAAAGTTGGATATTTTGACCTAAGTGCTGCTGAGTGTGACTCATGCCAGATGCCCTTTAGCAGAGCTGGTTTTGAGTTTCTGTCTTGGTCTGGACATTGCACACGGTCCAGTTGATTTGGTAAGTCCAGAACCATCACAGGACTCTTCCAGACTTCAAGACTTTTACTGTCATTAAACAGATGCCTGTACAACCAAATTACACAGCAAGACCACAAAGGTGCAGGTGTCAAGTGTCAGGTGAGGAAGCATTTAGGAACAAAGGAAAGAAGGGAGTATAGACAGCAGGGCAACAAAGGTAAAAGTGTCATAGTGTCAGGTGAGGAAGCATTGTAGGAACAAGGGACACAAGGGCTCATAAATAATGAATAGTAAAAGGTAAAAGGTCTATGTACAGAGGCTGAGACTGATGACTCTGCACTGTGGGGTGGGTATTAGTGAATAGTAATACTGCACTGTGAGGTGGGTATTAGTGAATAATAATACTGCAGTGTGGGGTGGGTATTAGTGAATAGTGATATTGCACTGTGGGGTGGGTGTTAGTGAATAGTAGTATTGCACTGTGAGCTGTGGGATGGGTGTTGCACATTATGCTGTAGGTGTTGCACAGTGAGAGGTGGCGGGGCAAACCCTTATTGAGCATAACCAACAGCACACACACACACACACACACACACACACACACACACACACACCCTTATTGAGCATAACCAACAGCACACACACACACACACACACACACACACACACCCTTATTGAGCATAACCAACAGCACACACACACACACACACACACACACACCCTTATTGAGCATAACCAACAGCACACACACACACACACCCTTATTGAGCATAACCAACAGCACACACACACACACACACCCTTATTGAGCATAACCAACAGCACACACACACACTTATTGAGCATAACCAACAGCACACATACACACATACGCACACACACACACACACCCTTATTGAGCATAACCAACAGCACACACACACACACACACCCTTATTGAGCATAACCAACAGCACACACACACACACACACACACACCCTTATTGAGCATAACCAACAGCACACACACACACACACAGACCCTTATTGAGCATAACCAACAGCAGCAGTGAGGTGACAAAACCAAACCTGTCATTAGTGCACATCCGTCAGCCGCAGTGCGGTGACAACATGGCGTTGAGGAGCAGCACCACTGCACCACTGCTCAGGTGCGTTAGCGTTCTGGCTGCTCAGGTGTGTAGCGCTCTGGCCGCCGCGGGAAGGAGCCGCTCTTCAGGTAATTGCTCTCTACAAAGCTCATGTATGTCACATTAATACTGAATGAGAGGTGACGTCACAGTGGGCTTGTTTGAAGTCGACTGGCTGTCTACTGTCTGTCTGCCTACGCCGGCGGAGTTAAAACGACAGTCGGCAGTTCGGACACTCATGTGAATACTTCCTTAACAGAGTTGTTTTGCCATAATTTACTAGGATTCCGAGATGCAGCCATACAGCTAACTGATCACATATGCAATAATTAGGCCAACTAACATTCATCAACCGTCTCTATCATGTGGTACAGTGGCGGTCGGGCGATACTGTCCAAAATGTCACTACTAAGTCCAGAATGCATTGCTCTCAGTCAACCCCTAGTCACCCAGCCGCTTTCAAACAAGCCCACTGCTGCTAAATGACATATGATGTCATACTGCTGCTAAATTACATAATAATCATGATAATAATAATAATAATAAACTGTATTTGTGTAGCACAATTCATACAAGATGTAGCTCAAAGTGCTTCAACAGTCTGTTGTGTGACTGCGTAGAGCAGTACATGAAACTGCTGTCAGACTGTCAGATGTGATGTCACTGCTTCTAAATAGGATATGATGTCACACTGCTTCTAAATAGGATATGATGTCACACTGCTTCTGAAGTCAGCTCTTAGGAGAAGCAGCACTGCCACACAGCAGTCTGGTTCGACATTTGGCTTATTCACACCCCGGCCCTTTCTAAAAGGTTGACACACACACATACACAAGGAGTGTGTTGGTTAGCTTGCCGTGGCAGCTACATACATATTTATACAGCTGCTAAATAAAGAGCCCAGGGCTTTATCACTTTTATGATTCAGTTACCCCGGGGGTAGTTATACACCTGCCTTAGTTACCCTGGGGGTAGTTATACACCTGCCTTAGTTACCCTGGGGGTAGTTATACACCTGCCTTAGTTACCCTGGGGGTAGTTATACACCTGCCTTAGTTACCCTGGGGGTAGTTATACACCTGCCTTAGTTACCCCGGGGGTAGTTATACACCTGCCTTAGTTACCCTGGGGGTAGTTATACACCTGCCTTAGTTACCCTGGGGGTAGTTATACACCTGCCTTAGTTACCCTGGGGGTAGTTATACACCTGCTAATAAAGGACCCAAGGGCTTTAATGTCTTGTTTGGGTCTAGTCAGCGTCGTCAGGCCTGTGGAGGCAGAGGGGGAGTGGGAGAGACCGGGTGGGATATCAGCACGGGCGGGATTCGAACCTGGGACCCCCACGGACACCTGGCCCCTTTAGGGGGCTTCATTGTTTCAACCAAACTATTGCCCCGCCCCAAACCGCCAGCTCCTATTAGCGCCAGAATAACATAGGGTTCTCTAACACCACTCCTCTCTCCTCCTCTCTACTCCTCCTCTGTACTCCTCTTCTCTCTTCCTCTCCACTTCTCCTCCTCTCTTCTCCACTGATTCTTCTCTCCCTTTGTCCCCTTGTCTTCTCCACTCTTCTGCTCTCCTCTCCTCTTTTTCTCTTCTACTCCTCTCTCCTTTTCCACTCCTCCTCCCTCACAGTCCACAGTCCCAGGCCAGACAGACTGTAGTGCAGAGTTCCTACCACTAGAGGGCGCTCATGACGAGATAATGGAGTGTTCCATTGCAACCCCGAAGGATGAGGCTATATGGATCCATTAAACACACACACACACACACACACACGGATCCATGAAACACATCCTCACACAAACGGATCCATTAAACAGATCCGCACACACACACACACACAGATGGATCCATGAAACACGTCCTCATACACACATGCACTTATACACACACACACACACACACACACACACACACACACACAGATGGATCCATGAAACACGTCCTCATACACACATGCACTTACACACACACACATATGGGTGGATAACAAATGTCCTCACACACACACACACACGCACACAGATGGATCCATGAAACACGTCTTCATACACACATGCACTTACACACACACACACACACACACACACACAGATGGATCCATGAAACATCCTCTGCTGACCTAAAAAACAGACTGGATCTAGCAACCTGGTGCAACTTACACACACACACACACACACACACACACACACACACACACAGTTATACCGCCTATTGCAATGTGCTACACCTAATTATTGAAAACACACACCACCTAGCACTATAAGTTACATGTAGTTAATTAAAACCCCAGACTTTTACAGGCACACACACACACACAACATTGTTGTGCCATCTTCTGCTGTGCTTTACATCTAGTTATTAAAAACACCAGACTTTTCCACACACACACAAACACACACACACACACACACAACATTGTTGTGCCATCTTCTGCTGTGCTTTACATCTAGTTATTAAAAACACCAGACTTTTCCACACACACACACACACACACACTGTCGTGCCATCTACTGCTGTGCGTTACATCTAGTTATTAAAACACCGACTCTTCCACACACAGCCACACACACACACACACACACACACAAACACACACATACACACATATACACACACTAACACACACACACACACAGCCGTGCCATCTACTGCTGTGTGTTACATCTAGTTATTAAAACACAGACTCCATCTCCAACAGTGATAATAAAAGCGTATAGACTTGAGATTCTAGAAAATGCCAGATGTATCCACTGCTTCACTGGTACAGCTTTGCCTGAGTGTGTGTGTGTGTGTGTGTGTGTGTGTGTGTGTGTGTGTGTGACAGCAAGGGAGCGCAAGAGAGTCCGCAAGAGAGAAAGGGAGAGAGAGAGTAAGGTGGTGTGTGTGTGTGGGAGAGCAAGAGAGAGGGAGAGAGAGAGAGAGAGAGTGAAAGAGGAAGAAAGAGAGGGGGAGAAATCGAGGAAGAGATAAAGAGAGAGGGAGAAGAGAGAGAGAGAGAGAGAGACAGAGAGAGAGGAAGGTGGTTGTCTGTGTGTGTGTGTGTGTGTGTGTGTGTGTGTGTGTGTGTGTGTGTGTGTGTGTGTGAGTGTGAGTGTGAGGGATATTTGCATCAAGCTGGTTCACCTGCTGACTGTCGCTTCCTGGATTAATCTGCTTGACTGTTTTAGAAAGACACACACACCCACACACACACACACACACACACACACACGCAGACAGACTAAGAGTGCACTAAGACTT
>CM059276.1:31698365-31700865 GCA_030347295.1 Setipinna tenuifilis
ACAGACAGAGAGACAGGCAGACAGACAGACAGGCAGACAGACAGAGAGACAGACAGAAAGGCATACATACTAGCCTATACACACTAACCCATACATACTAGCCCATACATACTGACCCACACATGCTAACCCATACATACTAACCCATACATACTAGCCCATACATACTAACCCATACTAACCCATACATACTGACCCATACATACTAACCCACCCATGCATACTAACCCATACATACTGACCCATACATACTAGTGAGACTGCTAGCCAGCACACACCCTATTTAGAGCACGTCTGCACGCATGTGTCCTGCTAAGATCAGACCTTCAAAGACAAGGCCTGACCAGGCGGACTGCAGAGGCCACGGCAGAGACAGGGACTGGCCTATTGGCCACTCATGTAGAGGCCTGTGTGTGTGTGTGTGTGTGTGTGTAAGTGTGTGTGTGTAAGTGTGTGTGTGTGTGTGTGTGTGTGTGTAGTCTGTGTGGAGGCCATCTGAGCTCCATCAGGCTTTTATTTCAGGATGAAAGAGTTGGAAGGGGCGAAGGGTGTGTGTGTGTGTGTGTTTGTGTTTGTGTGTGTGTGGCAGCGTTTCATCTTTTTCTGCCCTGCGGCCCCCAAACACCTGCCTGTCCGTATGTGTGTGTGTCTGTGTGTGACCGTGTGTGTGTGTGTCCGTGTGTGTGTGTGTGTGTGTATGTGTGTGTGTGTGTCTGTGTGTGTGTGAGACTCTGCGTTACACCACTACATATGTGTGGCAGACTTTCTCTCTGGTCAGATGTGTGTGTGTGTTGAGTTCTTTCTCAGGTCAAAGTGTGTGTGCATGTGTGCCTGTGCGCATGTGTTAGGGTGTGTGCATGTGCTGTCTACGTACGCGTGTGTGTGCTTGCGTGTGTCTGTGTGTGCACGTAGGGGGGGGCTCTGTGTGGAGGCCTGAGTGTGTGTGTCCGTGTGTCCGTGTGTGTGTGTGTGTGTGTGTGTGTGTGTGTGTGTGATTGCATGCATCCCTAGCCTGCTGTTTGAATTCTGTAATTGAGAATGTGTAAGGCTTCAAGTGTTGGTGAGCGAAAGGTATCTAGTGTGTGTGTGTGAGAGAGAGATGTGTAATAGCTATCTAGTGTGTGTGTATGTGCGTGTGAGAGAGACATGTGGTGTGTGTGTGTAATAGGTATCTAGTGTGTGTGTGTATGTGCGTGTGAGAGAGACATGTGGTGTGTGTGTGTAATAGCTATCTAGTGTGTGAGAGAGAGTGTTCAGGTGTTTGAGAAGCTTCAGGTGTGTGTGAGGCTGCAAGAGTGTGTGTGAGGGTTCAGGTGTGTGAGAGAGGGTTCAGGTATGTGAGAAGCTTCAGGTGTGTGTGCGTGTGTGTAAGAGAGATACCTAGTGTATGTAAAAGATATTGAGTGTGTGTCTGAGAGAGAGAGAGAGAGAGAGATCTAGTGTGTGTGTGAGAGATATGTGGTGCGTGTGTGTAAAAGATATTTTGTGTGTGTGTGTGTGTGCAAGAGAGAGAATGAGAGATGTAGTGTGTTTGTAAAAGATATGTATTGTGTGTAAGAGAGATATTTAGTGTGTGTGTGATTTGGATTTAGATAAAGTACACACACATAGAGAGAGAGAGAGAGAGAGAGAGAGAGGGTGAGAGAGACTAAACACTATATCCATGTTATGTACCACAGCTACTGTATGTGTATGTGTGTGTGTGTGTGTGTGTGTGTGTGTGTGTAAAGGTGTGTGTCTTTGTGTTTGCTGTAACTCACCCTCTGGCA
The DNA here is from genome assembly GCA_030347295.1 of Setipinna tenuifilis. Lineage (NCBI taxonomy): Eukaryota > Metazoa > Chordata > Actinopteri > Clupeiformes > Engraulidae > Setipinna > Setipinna tenuifilis. Next base: position 31,700,135 of record CM059276.1, read on the forward strand.
CCAGCGCTGGAAAAGTTCGTGAGTGCTGAGCGCGAGGGCTTGAAGTGGTGATTCAAGTGAGTCTCATTATCCCCACCTCGCGCCACCGGCCCTCCCCACTCTTCCCCCCGCGCGTGTCTTAATTGGCCTGGTTGTTTTGCCGCCTCTCGTTTGGAGTTTGATCCCCTTACAAGGGACTCGTTATATCACCACTCTACCTTGAAGGAAACGGCCCGTTATGTAACAGCGGAGGAGCGCCCGCCGTGTTTCTCGTTTCTGGCCTTTCTGTTGTTTTAAAGGGAGGGGGGAGGTGTCCACCCCACAAACACACAAACACACACACACACACACACACTTCACGGCCACCACCGCCACCAACCAACAGCACTGTCGCTGTGTCTTTAATGGTTGTCTTTCAAACCGGAGCTTTGACATGGTCAGATACATGACCCCGTAGCTTCGCGTGTTGGGTTCGTGCCTCCTTGGGTTGCGCCTGCACGTGAGTGAAGGAGGCGGCCCCTCCGCGCTCTGTGAGGGAGGCTGGCTTACGGGCAGCGGAGCTGTAGACCGGAGAGGCGCGCGATAAAAGAAGAGGAGGAACTCTGGACGCGTCACAGCTGTATGCGCGAGCGGCAGCTGGTCAGGCTCCTCTACCTCGAGCTCATTCGCTGGTTTGATGTTCTTTTAAACGGCAAGTAAGGCAGCACTCACGCCAGAGCGCGCTGAGAGTCGAAGCTGTCACGCCAACATTT
>CM059276.1:31713798-31716298 GCA_030347295.1 Setipinna tenuifilis
ACAATCACAAACACACACACACACACACACACACACACATAAACACACACACACACGCACACACACACACACACACACACACACACACACACACACACACATAAACACACACACACACATACACACACACACACACACACGCACACACACACACATACACATACAGACACATACACATACAGACACACACACACACACACAGGCTAAAATCAGGCCAGTTGGTTGTGTTAGAGAGAATTAGCCATCGACTCCTGGCGGCTCTTAAAAGCGACGACCTCTTATCATCTCGGGACCCCGCAGAGCGAGAGAGTACGAGGCTCTTCCTTAACGAGGCTCTTCCTTAATTAGGCGCTTCCTTAACGAGGCTCTTCCTTAACGAGGAACAGCACAGCGGGAACTCAGGCCCTTCTGGAACAGTACAGTAAGAATGCGGCAAACACATGACACAAGGAATACTGTAAGAATCATAGAGTGTGTATGAGAGAACTGGACAAACCCTGTGTGTGTGAGGTGTGTGTGTGTGTGAGGTGTATGTGTGTGTGTATGTGTGTGTGAAGTGTATGTGTGTGTGTGTATGTGTGTGTGAGGTGTATGTGTGTGTGAAGTGTGTGTGTGTGTGTGTGTGTGTGTGAGGTGTATGTGTGCACCATATACTGTATAGTAGAGAACTGGACACCCTTTATGTTGTGATGTGTAGATTTTCTCACAGACTGGATGAGACTTAAATTCAAGGCCAAATCTTTCATTCTATTTATGTCAATATAAATTATCTGGAATAAAGGTAATAGATTTAAAAAAAATCACCTCCTTAAGAGTTATAATGGATCAGAAAACTACACCACAACTGAACCAGGCTGTAAATACGTTTATTTTTGCTGTGAAAATTGACCACTTATGTAACATGGGAGTCTATGGGAAGTTGCTCGCTACTGCCGCCAGCCCCCAGTGGACGTGTGAGGTACTGCACTTTTACGGTGTTCAGTTTGGACTTCACGGTTTAGCTGCTGCTTGGTAAGAATAATGTATTAGCGTAAGAACATGCTGAGGCCACAGTAAGTGTAGGAGCCATGTTGATTATTTATGTTTCATGTCTATTTAATTCCACTGTGACTATACAGTTATGTGGAGTTTGGTGTCTGCTCTATAGTCTAACTACTAGTCTGTAGATGTGTGTGCAGCCTCTGTGCCCTCTGGGTGTGTGTGTGTGTGTACGTGTGTGTACAGGTGTTACTGCTGTTAGATAATTTATCACAGTAAGTTCAGAAGAGCACATTTTTGCTGGACTAGCATGGCCGGTTAGCTCAGTTGGTTAGAGCGTGGTGCTAATAACGCCAAGGTCGCGGGTTCGATCCCCGTACGGGCCAGCCACACTTTATGATAATTTAGATGCAAGAACAAACCATGGATATACAGGTGCTGTAATTAGAATATCATGAAAAAGTTGATTTATGTCAGTAATTCCATTCAAAAAGTGAAACTTGTATAATGTATAAAATCATTTCACACAGACTGAAATATTTCAAATGTTTATTTATTTTAATTATGTGAATTATAATTAATGAAACTGATGAAAGGACGAAATTAAGTAGTCTATCTCAGAAAATTTGAATATTGTGGAAAGGTTCAATATTGAAGACACCTGGTGCCACACTCTAATCAGCTAATTAACTCAAAACACCTGCAAATACCTTTAAGTGGTCTCTCTGTCTAGTTCTGTAGGCTACACAATCATGGGGAAGACTGCTGACCTGACAGTTGTCAAAAAGATGACCATTGACACCTTTCACAAGGAGGGCAAGACCCAAAAGGTCATTGCTAAAGAGGCTGGCTGTTCACAGAGCTCTGTGTCCAAGCACATTAATAGAGAGGTGAAGGGAAGGAAAATGTTGTAGAAAAAAGTGTACAAGCAATAGGGATAACTGCACACACACACACACACACTGCGTTTGTGCATACTATCATTGAGCATAAGTGTGAGCCTCAGCTTGAGGGGGAAGAGACTCAGTTTGCATCAATGTTCTTGTCATGTCTGGAGCAGGTCAATATACTCAGCTCCTGGATCGTGATCCACATTCAGGTGATCCACATTCAGGTGATCTACACTCAGGTGATCCACACTCAGGTGATCTACACTCAGGTGGTCTACACTCAGGTGATCTACACTCAGGTGGTCTACACTCAGGTGATCCACACTCAGGTGATCCACACTCAGGTGATCTACACTCAGGTGATCCACACTCAGGTGGACAGCAGTGGCCAGAACAAACTAACTTGTCATTGGAACAATACTAAACAGCCCAGTGTACAGTTGGAGCATGTTTGGTACCCCAGAGACTTGGGGTACACTAAGGTACCCAATGTGTCATACACACACACACACACACACACACACACATACACACACACACACACACATTCTCACAAACACACACACACACGACACCCATCACATCATGGGTGGATGAACAAGCAGGATGAACACACACACGTGTGTAAAGCA
>CM059276.1:31741298-31746298 GCA_030347295.1 Setipinna tenuifilis
TGTGTGTGTGTTTTTATGAAAACAACTGACATTTGGCCTATTTTATCTTTTACTGGTATCTTCTTAATTCATCAACCTGCCAAAGGGACGACAGGTGGAAATTAGCAGTATGCTAAAACCTGGTGCAAACATATCGCCTTCCTGTAAGGAAAATGTTAATGTACGCTGTCCCTTTTCAAAAATAAAATAAACTCAAACTCAAACTCAAACTCAGAGCCTGGAAACTTCTAAGAGGTCTAATTAGATCTTCCCCCAGACACACTCTCCTCTATCTCTCTATACCCCCCCCCCACTCCCCCTCTCTCCCTCTCCCTGTCCCTCTCCTTCCCTCGCTCTCTCTCTCCCTCCCCCTCTTCCTCTCCTCTCCTCTATCTCTCTATACCCCCCACTCCCCCTCTCTCTCTCCCTCCCTCTCTCTCTCTCCCTCTCCCTCTCCCTCTCCTTCCCTCGCTCTCTCTCCTTCTGTCCCTTTCTGTACCTCTCCTTCCCTTTCTCTCTCTGTCTATACCTCCCCCACTCCCCCTCTCCCTCTCCTTCCCTCTATCTCTCTCTCCCTCTGTCCCTTTCTCTACTGCTGCCTCTCCGCTCTCTCTCTCTCTCCCTCTGTATTACACTCTCTTTCTTCCTCCCCCCCGTCTCTCTCCCCTCCCTCTCTCTCTCCCCCTCCCTCTCTCCTCCTCTTCACTCTCTCTCCCCTCCCTCTCTCTCCCCCCCTCCCTCTCTCTCCCCCTCCCTCTCCTCCTCTCTATCACTCTGTCTCCCCCTCCCTCTCCTCCTCTCTATCACTCTGTCTCCCTCCCTGTCCCTGTCTTTGTGTATGAGCTGTGGAAGGCTGGAGGGGCTGTATGATGTTGTAGAGTATGGCTCTCAGACTTGGGGATTCTCCAGATAAGTTGTTTGCTAGTGAGCCATATAGGTGTATATGTGTACATGAGGGGGAATGAGGTTTGTTAGTGGGCCGGTGTATAGATGTATGGGCCGGTGTATAGATGTATGGGCCGGTGTATAGATGTATGGGCCGGTGTATAGATGTATGGGCCGTGTAGGTGTATAGGTGTACAGGTGAGGAGGGGGAATGGGGGGGGGGTGAGGTTTGGTAGTGGGCCGTATAGGTGTATATGAGGGGGACTGAGGTTGGTTGACCCAGTGGAGGCTTTTAAGGGGATCTTAAAAAGGTGATCTCTCTCTCCCCCTTATCCTCCCTTTCCCTCTCTCCCTCCCTCCCTCTCCCTCTTTCTCTCTCTCTCTCCCTTTCCCTCTCTCTCTCTTCCTCTCTCCTCCCTCTCTCTCTCCCTCTCCCTTTCCCTCTCTCTCTCTCTCTTTCTCTCCCTCTCTCTCTCCCTTTCCCTCTCTCTCTTCATCTCTCCTCCCTCTCTCTCTCCCTCTCCCTTTCCTTCTCTCTCTCTCTCTTTCTCTCCCTCTCTCTCTCCCTTTCCCTCTCTCCCCCTCTCTCTCTCTGTGTAATGAGGGAGGGGCTACCTCCAAATTTACAAGGGTTTGTAAATGTAAGCTGTGCAGTGGATGTGTGGTTTGTAATTGTCAATGACAATGATTTAATAAAGGAGTGTTAAACCTCAAAACCTCTCCTTCTCCCCCTCCCTCTCTCTCTCCTCTATCTCCCTCTCTCTCTCTCTCTCTCTGTCCCTCTCTCTCTCTCCCCCCGTCTCTCTCCCCCTCTCTCCCTCTCTCTCTCTCCCTCTCTCTCCACCTCCCCCCCTCTCTCCTCTCTCCCCCTCCCCCCCCCCCCCTCGCCCCCCCCCCCAGTCGGACACTGAGTTCTGGGATAAGATGCAGGCCGAGTGGGAGGAGCTTGCTCGCCGCAACTGGCTGACGGACGACGACACACCCCAGATCCCCTCCAGTGTGTGTCCCATGGAGAAGGTACACACACACACACACACTCATACGCACACAGACACACACATGCTCACAGACACACAGACACACACACACGTTCTCCATCATGAAACAAGAAAGCCAGGTGTGTGTATCAGGGAATATAAGATGCTGACCCACCTGAGCAACCTAAAGCTCTCTCACACACACACACACACACACACACACACACACACACACATGCACACACATTCACACACACGTGCCCATCATGGAACAGGAGAGCCAGGTGTGTGTATCAGGGAAGATAAGATGCTGACCCACCTCAGCAACCTAGAGCACACACACACACACACACACACACACACACACACACACACACACACACACACACACACATTCACACTCACACTCACACACACTTACACACCAATTCTCTCTCTCTCTCTTTAACACACACACACACACATACAGACATAGACACAAGACAAACACACACATACACACACACACACCAACTCACACACAACTCTATACCTGGTTTACCCTTACATAGTTTAGTCTTACAAAGTTGCTGACGATGCAGACAGAGTGGCTCCTGATCTGAGCAGAGAGTAAAACATCTTATGGTTGAGGCCTATTCATTTGACAGCCTAGAGAGTGCACAGAAAAATCATACATAATTCTACAGGCCTACTAAATATTTATTAAACATTTTTCATTATTTTTTATAAGTGGTCTTTCTTCTTCATGTCTGACACTATTTCAAGAGGGTATAGCATACATGATATAGCATAGCATCACATACAAGTAGCATAGCATCACATACATGTACCATAGCATCATATACATGTAGCATAGCATCATATACATGTAGCATAGCATCACATACATGTAGCATAGCATTACATACATGTAGCATAGCATCACATACACGTAGCATAGCATCACACACGTAGCATAGCATCATATACATGTAGCATAGCATTACATACACGTAGCATAGCATCACACACGTAGCATAGCATCATATACATGTAGCATAGCATCACACACATGTAGCATAGCATCACATACATGTAGCATAGCATCACATACATGTTGTAGCATAGCATCACATACACGTAGCATAGCATCACATAGATGTAGCATAGCCTCACACACATGTAGCATAGCATCACATACATGTAGCATAGCATCACATATATGTTGTAGCATAGCATCACATACATGTTGTAGCATAGCATCGCACATAGCATCACATACATGTAGCATAGCATCACATACATGTAGCATAGCATCACATACATGTTGTAGCATAGCATCGCACATAGCATCACATACATGTAGCATAGCATCACGTACATGTAGCATGTAGCATAACATCACGTACATGTAGCATAGCCTCATATACATGTTGTAGCGCAGTTACAGTCTATGATCACATACTGTATATGTGGTAGTATTGCTCTTCTCTGGGTGAGATCTGTACCTCTGCTAAATACTGCAGCTGTGTAGGCAGGCCTGTTGATGTTCCTTCTCTCTGAGTCTCTGGTGTATGTGTACACTGTCATACAGATGGCTGATGGTGATGTTGGTATGATGAGCTACCTTAACGTTTGGTAAGTTGGCACAAAAGGACATAACTTTGGCGTTGATTTGTTCCATCCCTCTTGTAGGTATATCACGTCTCGGAAGCAAAGGCAAGAGGATTACCTTGCCCTCCGAAGGCTGTTAAGGCTTCTGCCACATCAGTTCTTCTTGTATAAAGGTCATTTGACCCTATGTGAATGATAATATGGGATGGATTAAACAGGAAACCTTTTGGGGGGTACCATGAGCACAGGGGGTGTACCATGCGTGGGCCAACTAGTGAAGAATAGGAGGTTGCATAGAACCTTGTTGTCGTCAGGTCCCATGTATTCAGAGATGAGGGTTTTAAAGACTTTGAGCATTTTTAGAGGTCTTACCCTTGAAATTGTCTGTCTCTGTTGTTCCTGCACACTTTCCTATTGTTAGTCTTCGCTGGGCAGCTAAATCAGCCTTCTTCTCCTGTGCTCTTCAGGAGCTCATGTTTCTTGCTGCCACTTTTCAGGCAGAATTCTAGAATCTCAGTTTTTTAGAAGACTCTCTCTCTCCCTCTCCCTCTTCCTGTTTCTCTCTATATGTCTCCACCCCACTTCTCCCCGCCCCTCTTCTCTCTCCCTTCTCTCCAGGTCTACTATTTACACACACACACACACACACACACACACACACACACACACACCTGATGGTGTTTCCCTCTCTGTCCAGGGCTACTATTTCCACACAGATAACCCGTATAAGGACTGGGCCAATGCGTTTGAGGAGGGTATACACACACACACACACACACACACACACACACACACACCTGACTGTGTTTCCCTCTCTGTCCAGTGCTACTACTTTCACACAGATAACCCGTATAAGGACTGGCCCAATGCGTTTGAGGAGGGTATACACACACACACACACACACACACACACACACACACACACACACACACACCTGATGGTGTTTCCCTCTGTGTCCAGGGCTACTACTTCCACACAGATAACCCGTATAAGGACTGGCCCAATGCGTTTGAGGAGGGTATACACACACACACACACACACACACACACACACACACACACCTGATGGTGTTTCCCTCTGTGTCCAGGGCTACTACTTCCACACAGATAACCCGTATAAGGACTGGCCCAATGCGTTTGAGGAGGGTATACACACACACACACACACACACACACACACACACACACACCTGATGGTGTTTCCCTCTGTGTCCAGGGCTACTACTTCCACACAGATAACCCGTATAAGGACTGGCCCAATGCGTTTGAGGAGGGTATACACACACACACACACACACACACACACACACACACACACACACCTGATGGTGTTTCCCTCTGTGTCCAGGGCTACTACTTCCACACTGATAACCCGTATAAGGACTGGCCCAATGCCTTTGAGGAGGGGGTGCGGCGGTGTCACGAGGGCGACCTGCCCAACGCCGTGCTGCTGCTGGAGGCGGCCATCTTGCAGGACCCGCTGGACTCAGAGGTCAGACACGCCCCCCCGCACAGCCGCACGCCTCAGGGTCACCACAGGGGTTAAAGGTCACCTGCAGGGGTTA
>CM059276.1:31751298-31756298 GCA_030347295.1 Setipinna tenuifilis
ACCAACACTACACTACACACCAATACACCAATACACATTAACTACACATCAACACTACACATCAACACTACACACCAACACTACACACCAACACTACACTACACATCAACACTACACACCAACAATACACACCAACACTACACATCTACACTACACACCAACACTACACACCTACACTACACTACACATCTACACATCACATCAACACTACACACATCAACACTACACTACACATCAACACTACACATCAACACTACACACATCTACACTACACATCAACACTACACATCAACACTACACACCAACACTACACATCTACACTACACACCAACACTAGACATCAACACTACACACATCAACACTACACATCAACACTACACACCAACACTACACTACACACCAACACACCAATACACATTAACTACACATCAACACTACACATCAACACTACACACCAACACTACACATCAACACTACACACCTACACTACACACCAACACTACACACCAACACTACACTACACATCAACACTACACACCAACAATACACACCAACACTACACATCTACACTACACACCAACACTACACACCTACACTACACTACACATCAACACTACACACCAACAATACACACCAACACTACACATCTACACTACACACCAACACTACACACCTACACTACACTACACATCTTTACACACTACACACATCAATACTACACTACACATCAACACTACACATCTACACTACACTACACACCAACACCACACACCAACACGACAGCTACACTACACATCAACACTACACATCTACTACACAGCAACACTACACACCAACACTACAGCTACACTACACACATCTACACCTACACTACACACCAACACTACACATCAACACTACAGCTACACTACAGCTACACATCAACACTACATCTAACAGAGTAACAGCACTAAAGTCCTGTGTGTGTGTGTGTGTGTGTGTGTGTGTGTGCGTGTGTGTGTGTGTTTATATGTGCGTGTGTGTGTGTGTGTGTGTGTGTGTGTGTGTGTGTGTGTGTGTGTGTGCGTGTGTGTGTGTGTTTATATGTGCGTGTGTGTGTGTGTGTGTGTGTGCGCGTGTGTGTGTGTGTGTAGGTGTCTGGAGCTGCACCCTAACAACCTGCCGGCGTTGCTGGCGTTGGCGGTGAGCCTGACGAACACGGGCATGAGGCAGGACGCCTGTGGGGCCCTCCTGCGCTGGCTCAGACACAACCCCAAATACAAGCACCTGCTCAAGGGCCGCACACACCTGCTGCCCCCCTCCCCCCTCACACAGAGACGCATGTCCAGGGTCTCCAACAACAACACCAGGTCAGCACACACACACACACACACACACACACACACACACACACACACACCTGCTGCCCCCCTCCCCCCTCACGCAGAGACGCATGTCCCGCGTGTCCAACAACAACACCAGATCAGCACACACACACACACACACACACACACACACACACACACACACACACACACACACACCTGCTGCCCCCTCCCCCCTCACACAGAGACGCATGTCTAGGGTGTCTAACAACAACACTAGGTGATTACACACACACTCACACACACACACACACACACACACACACACCTGCTGCCCCCTCCCCCCTCACACAGAGACGCATGTCTAGGGTGTCTAACAACAACACTAGGTGATTACACACACACACACACACACACACACACACCTGCTGTCCCCCTCCCCCCTCACAAAGAGACGGATGTCCAGGGTGTCCAACAACAACACCAGGTGATTACACACACACACACACACACACACACACACACACACACACTCACACACACACACACACACACACACCTGCTGCCCCCCTCCCCCCTCACAAAGAGACGGATGTCCAGGGTGTCCAACAACAACACCAGGTGATTACACACACACACACACACACACACACACACACACACACACTCACACACACACACACACACACACACCTGCTGCCCCCTCCCCCCTCACACAGAGACGCATGTCTAGGGTGTCTAACAACAACACTAGGTGATTACACACACACACACACACACACACACACCTGCTGCCCCCCTCCCCCCTCACAAAGAGACGGATGTCCAGGGTGTCCAACAACAACACCAGGTGATTACACACACACACACACACACACACACACACACACACACACTCACACACACACACACACACACACCTGCTGCCCCCCTCCCCCCTCACAAAGAGACGGATGTCCAGGGTGTCCAACAACAACACCAGGTGATTACACACACACACACACACACACACACACACACACACACTCACACACACACACACACACACCTGCTGCCCCCCTCCCCCCTCACACACATACACATGTCCCGCATTTCCTCAATGTCCTTCGGGATAAATTAAGTACTCTACTCTATTCTACTCCTTTACTCTATTCTACTATTGCTCTACTCCTCTACTCTAGTACTCTATTCTACTACTACTCTACTCTATTCTACTACTACTCTACTCTACTCTACTCCTCTACTACTCTACTCTTTTACTCTACTCCTCTACTCTAACAACACCAGGTGAGGACACACACACACACACACACACACACACACACACACACACACATACACCTCAACCTGCCTCAACACTCACACTGAACAGGATGTTCTGTGTTTCAACAAGACAAGGTCAGAACACACAGACACACATACACTTCACACAAAAACCTGAAAGTAAAGGTGTCTGTGTGTGTGTGTGTGTGTGTGTGCGTGTGTGTGTGTGCGTGTGTGTGTGTGTGTGTGTGTGTATGCGTGTGTGTGTGTGTGTGTGTATGCGTGTGTGTGTGTGTGTGTGTGTGTGTATGCGTGTGTGTGTGTGTGTGTGTATGCGTGTGTGTGTGTTTGTGTGTGTGTATGCGCATGTGTGTGTGTGTGTGTGTATGCGCATGCGCGTGTGTGTGTGTGTGTGTGTGTGTCCAGTTCTCTGCTGCCGGATGTGAAGGAGTTGTTCCTGGAGGCGGCGCAGCACTCTGATGTCATCGATCCCGACCTGCAGACGGCCCTCGGAGTCCTCTTCAACCTCAGCCACGAGTTCACCAGAGCCGTAGACGCCTTTAACGCAGCACTCTCCATCAGACCAGAGGTACACACACACACACACACACACACACTCTCCATCAGACCAGAGGTACACACACACACACACATTTATTACTTCTTTATTTGTGTCCACAATTCAAAATAAATTACATAAGGACACAAATTTGGCAGTTGCAGAGGTTACTCCGACAAGATTTAGTTAAATGTCTATGACATTGATCAGAGTAGCAGTCCAGAGCAAAGAGTTCATGGATACACACAGCACCTTCTTCTCCAAATATGGCGGCTTCCTATTATGGATGATACTGAGCAATATTTGGCTAGCTGTTTTGCATTTGACTTTGTAAAACCAACCATTCTGAGCCCCCTGGTAACCAACCTATGCACATGGCCCAGACTACCAAATATTAGCACTACATATTGACAGTTATAGCCAAGATCACTGATTTGTTGCACAAGCGGTTGATACTTAACAAGTTTTTCTAAGTAAGTCTCTTCCAAAAAGGGATCAAAACAGCAGCCTACTTCTAGAATGAAAACATTTCTATTGGTCTCATCAATGATAGTTATGTCAGGTTTGGTGGCAATGATATCAGAAAAAGCTGAAGAAGTCTGTTGCAAAGCAAACATCTGAGGTGTAACAACACGGTTTGTGTGAATTTTTGCTGATGGAAGACAAACAGATGATAGTTGTTCTAGAAGGATGTCCACAATCCTATCATGCCTGGCTATATATAGCTTCTTGTAAAAGGTGCAGCCATTCAGTACATGTGACATCGATTCAATGATTTGGGCTTGGTCGTGGTTAATACAGAAGGGTGTAAATGAGTTAGGGTACCAGATTGACAGATTATACCGAGTTGGTAATACCTGGAGCCTGCTCTTAACTGTAAAAATCTGGATATCCTCATCAATTGAGACATTTTGAAAAACAGTATGAGACACAGAATGGTCTGCTGATGAAATACAAGCTAGTTTTCCCTGGAGTTTTAGCCCAGTCCAGTGTATCTTGCGCTGATGGTGTTTGACTGACAGCAGGGAGGCGTGACTGCATGCTGGAATGAGCGCGCGTTGTACACCGTCCAGCATTGTTGCGCTCACGGTGACGCTTTTATCCGCTATCATGGACTCTGTGGGGGCAGCGCAGGTTACTCCTGCCTGTGACCACTGCAGGTTAATGCCAGTCCAGTTACAAAGATCGTTGAGATCAGGCCAGTCCGATCTAACTCTAACCAGCTTTCCATTAGGCTTCTTTCGAAAACCGAGGAAACACACACACACACACACACACACAGCACTGGGAGTCCTCTTCAACCTCAGCCACAAGTTCACCAGAGCCGTAGACGCCTTTAACGCAGCACTCTCCATCAGACCAGAGGTACACACACACACACACACACACACAAACACGCACACACACACACACACACACACACATACACACACACACACACACACACACACAGCATTGGGGGTCCTGTTCAACCTCAGCTAAGAGTTTAATCACCCCTTACCTGTGGTGTTCCCCAAGGATCCATGTTGGGGCCCCTTGTCTTTGGTGTGCATCTGCTCCCACTGCAGACCACTCTGCTGGCCGTCAGAGTCGCTGTTAAAGTGCTTCTGCTGACCTAGAACTCCCTAATGGATCACTGGACCTGCTCCAGCCCTGTGGCCCCCAGCAGAAGGGTCTGCTCATTAAGCCTCAGCCCTAAGGGGGGGGGGGGGGGGCGCCGGTATGTGTGTGTGTGTGTGTGTGTGGGGGGGGGCAGCTGGCTGCGGGGGGGGCTTTAGTTGGCATGCTCTTCAACTCTGCAATCAGCTGCCAGATCACATTAACATCCACCTGCCACCACCTGCGTTTAATTAGGACTTTAATCAACACCTAAC
>CM059276.1:31758798-31763798 GCA_030347295.1 Setipinna tenuifilis
GTCCGGCAGTATCTGGTGCGTGTGTGTGTGAGTGTGTGTGTGTGTGTGTGTGTGTGTGTGTGTAATAACTGTGTGTGCTGTCCCACCAGGTGACGTCCGGCAGTATCTCCTGTGTGTGTGTGTGTGTGTGTGTGTGTGTGTGTGTGTGTGTGTGTGTGTGTGGGTGTGTAATAACTGTGTGTGCTGTCCCCCAGGTGATGTCGGGCAGTATCTGGTGTGTGTGTGTGTGTGTGCAGGTGATGTCGGGCAGTATCTGGTGTGCCCTGCGGGTGGCGCTGTCTCTGATGGAGCAGTGTGTGTGTGTGTGTGTGTTTGTGTGTGTTTAGGTGATGTCGGGCAGTATCTGGTGTGCCCTGCGGGTGGCGCTGTCTCTGATGGAGCAGCCGGAGCTGCTGCAGGCGGCCAACATCGGGGACCTGGACATGCTGATGCGCGCCTTCCACCTGGACCTGTGATTGGCCCCCGCCGCCGCACCTCCCGCCCACCCCACGCCTGCGCCAATCACAGCGCGCCAGCCCTTTACGGGGGGGAGGAGCCTCAGCGAGGGCGGGACTTGGTTTTGCACGATCATAAGCACTAGCGTTTGAGGTTGCGTTTGTTTACCTGTTTATTTATTGTTTATTGTTTATTGTTTATCCTGCGTAGCACTGTAGCGTTCTAGAGGGTTCTGCTAAGGAACCGTAGCAGCCGCCAGCGGGGGTGAATGGCCTTAGAGAACACACCCCTTAGAACCTTTTAGAACCTTTTAGAACCTTTAGAAGCTTCTAGAAGCGAGCCGGGCCCAAGACCTGCACAGCACCTTACGGGAGCCCGAGAGGCGGAGCCGACCTTTGACCTTTGGGGGAGGGGTCACGTCGCCATGGGCTGCCCTCTGACCTCTGTAGTGTTTACCTGCTGTCGTCATGGAGACGGTAGCGATGCATGAGGCCACGCCCCTGGACCAGACTTCCAGAACCTTCCACAACTTCCCTCTTTCTCTCCTCCTCTGTCTTTCTCTTTCCTCTCTCTCTCTCTCCTCTGTCTTTCTCTCTCTTCTCCTCTCTCCTCCTTTCTCTTCTCTCTCATCCTCTCTATCCTCTCTTCCTCTATTTGAACCCAACGAGCCCACTGCCGTCGGCCATGCCACCGGCACAGCCGTACACACACACACACACACACACACACACACAATATTATACTTACACACACATACACTTACACACACACACTCACACAAGCTGTTTTACATCTCTCTTGCACATGTAAACACACACACGCACACACACACACTGACACAAGCTGTTTTACAGGCACAATCTCTCTTGCACATGTAAACACACAAACACACACACACACACACACACACACACACACACACACACACACACACACACACACACACACTCCCCAGGTGCATGCCTTACCACTCCTCAGACTTTAGACCTCTATGGTACCAAATGTAAGATCATCATCACATGCACTCCTGCCTCTGAATGCATGTACACACACACACACACACACACACACACACGCACACACACTCACGCATGTACACATACACACACACACACACACACACACACACACACACATACACACGCACACACACACACACACACACACACACACACATACACACACACATACACACACGCACACACTCACGCATGTACACATACACACACACACACACACTCACGCATGTACACATACACACACACACACACACACACACACACATACACACACTCTGAATGCATGTATGGTGCACATATAAAACACACACACAATCACACAGGCTCATGCAGTCACACACATCATTTTCACACAGAGTAGCTGTGACTGGGCTAGGCTAGTTAGCCTCATTGCTACACATAACAATACTCTAATTGGGCTAGGCTAGTTAGCACCATTGCTACACATATCAATACTCTAATTGGGCTAGGCTAGTTAGCACCATCTCTACACAATAGTCTAATTGCCCTAAGCTAGTCAGCAACATCTCTACACAACACAGTAGTGTCATTGACCTAGCCCAGTTAGCATTATCACTACAGATTAGTTGTGTGATTGGGCTAGGCTGGTTAGCGTCATCTCTACATAGAGTAGTAGTATGATTGACCGAGGCTAGTTAGCATTATCACTACATAGTGTAGTAGTGTGAGTGAGCTAGGCTAGTTAGCATTATCACTACATAGTGTAGTAGTGTGAGTGAGCTAGGCTAGGTAGCGTCTTTGCTACACAGGGTTAGTGTGTGAGTGAGCTAGGCTAGTTAGCATCATCGCCACACTGGGGTAGTGGTGTGAGTGAGCTAGGCTAGTTAGCATCATCGCCACACTGGGGTAGTGGTGTGAGTGAGCTAGGCTAGGTAGCCCCATCGCTACACAGCACAGTAGCCTCATACTGTGAGCAGTGGGTGCATTAGCTGCTTCACATCTTATGCATGACCAACCGTAGACAGCTCAGGCCTTACTAATCAATAGTCCACCAATAGATCCCTGCAGCAGCGTGTGATCAATAGCTGATCACTGGAGCTCCTTCTGCAGCGTCTGCCTGATCAATAGCTGATCAATAGCTGATCAATAGCTAATCAACAGCTGATCAATAGCTGATCAGTAGCCAAGCAGTAGCTCCCTCTGCAGCGTCTGCATGTATATACGAGACTAGAACATTCCTATTCCTCTCTCCTTGAGTCGGAGACTTGTGAAGAAACATCTCATCAGACATCCTCTTGTGCCAACATACTTCATCTCCTTCTCTCCACTGACACACACACACACACACACACACACACACACACACACACACACACACACACACAGCCATGCCCCGAACATGGTCCTTCTCTCTGCATTTAGACACACAGAACACGATCTACACGGAATGCTGGTCATCCTGATTAATCATAAGGTATTTGATGATGATGCGTGTGTGTGTTGATGATTGATTGGTGTGTGTGTGTTGATGATTGATGATGTGTGTGTGATTATTGATGATGTGTGTGTGGTTATTGATTGATGTGTGTGTGTGATGACTGATTGATGTGAGGATTAGGAGCCTGTTTGACTGGGTTCCATATTGCTAGACTTTACCACATTATCACATTCCATAAACTATATGTCCTTTTATACCACACCACACCATTGGCTATCACCACATATACCACACCACACCATACACTGTCACCACATATACCACACCACACCATAGACTATCACCCAATATACCATACCACAGCATAGACTATATATCCTTTTATACCACACCATACCATACACTATCAGCCAATACACCACACTATACCATAGAGTCTATGTCCTTATGTACCAAACCACAGCATCACCCTATACACCATGCCATATACCACAACACTATCACCCAATACACCACACCATCCCATAGACTCTATGTCCTTTTATACGACACCACACCATACACTAACAGCCTATACACCACACCATACACCACAACACTATCACCCAATACACCACATCCCATAGACTCTATGTGCTTATACACCACACCATACACTATCACCACATATACCATCCCATAGGCTCTGTCCTTATATACCACATACCATACACTATCACCACATATACCATCCCATAGACTCTGTTCTTATATACCACATCATCTCATACTGTCTGTGTCCCTGTGAGTATCCATGACCAAGTCTCCGCTACCTATAACCAGTGAAGTATCTCTATGGCCCTGTAATCATCATTTATTATTCTGCTTAACCAACTCTAGTCATGCATGAGTAGGAATGTGTTTAACCCTTTATGAGTGCCATACATACGACTCTGCAACCCTCTAGAGCTGACTATGATGTGAGTGACTCTATGATGTGAGTCTGTAATGAGTCTGTAATGAGTGATTCAGTGATGTGAGTGATTCAGTGATGATGAGTGATTCAGTGATGATGTGTGACTCTATGATGTGTGATTCTATGATGATGTAATGTAGGGATGGAATATGATGAAGGATATGATGTAATATATGGAATATGATGTAAGATATGATGATGTAAGGATATGATGATGTCATATGATATGATGTAATGCAAATATATGATGATGTCATACCAATATGATGATGTAATGTAAGGATATCATGATGTAATGCAAATATATGATGATGTCATACCAATATGATGATGTAATGTAAGGATGTCATAATGTCACACTGAGAGAGACTGTCTTACTGTGTGTGTGACAGAGGGGATTTGGGGGTGTGTTTGTGTGAGGACTCAGGGCGAGAATGAGACGTGTGTGTACATGAACACACACACACGGACAGCGCCATTTTGTTTTTCTTCCAGATGTTTCTTTAGCCGTAGGGGTTGGGGTCTAGCAGGCAGCATGTTCACCCCCCCCCCCTGCCCCCCCACTCCCTAATGACGCATGATCACCCCCCCACCACCACATATAACTGCATGCACTTTACCCCCCCCCCCCAGTACATCCCTATACCCCATGCATGCCCCCCCACACACACAACCCTATACCTCATGCATGCAATTTACCCCCCCATCCCCTCCCCCTGTAAGCTGCATGTGTAACCCTACACCCCCCAAAACTACACCCCCCCAAACTACCCCCCCCCCCCCAACTACACCCCCCCCAAACTACCCCCCCATGTCCGCATGCTGTGCCCATCTCACACGCTCCTCCCTTTAGACACTCGTGTCCTGAAGACTGCAATACTACTGCACAATACTGCTCTTTCTATACGTCCACCGGACACTATACCTTACACATACAGAATGTACCCTATGGAGTTCTATATATACATTTATTACACACAGAATGTACCCTATGGCATTCTATACATGTTTAACACACATAGAATATACTCTATGGAGTTCTATATGTTTAACACGTATAGAATGTGCTCTATGGCATTCTACTTTTTTGATGCAAGACTGAATACAGCTAGATCCTTTATAGTGTATTTGCATATCTTATTAAACATGTACTCAACCACTACAAACATACAGGCCTCTCCAGGAGTATATA
>CM059276.1:31791298-31793798 GCA_030347295.1 Setipinna tenuifilis
CTCTGTCTCTCTCTCCTGTCTCTCTCTATATACACACACACACACACACTCACAGACACACACACACACTCACAGACACAGACACACACACACTCACACTCACATACACACATAAACACACACAGACACTCACACTCACACTCACATACACACATACACACACTCACAGACACTCACATACACACACACACGTATGCGTACTCCGTTGTCCTGTTGGCGTAGGCTGCGTGCGTGGCGTGTGTGTGTGTGTGTGCGTGTGTATGTGTGTGTGTACCTGGGCGGTATGCGTACTCCGTTGTCCTGTTGGCGTAGGCTGCGTGCGTGGCGTGTGTGTGTGTGTGTGTGTGTGTGTGTGTACCTGGGCGGGATGCGTACTCCATTGTCCTGTTGGCGAAGGCTGCGTGCGTGGCGTGTGTGTGTGTGTGCGTATGTGTGTGTGTGTGTGTGTGTGTGTGTGTGTACCTGGGTGGTATGCGTACTCCGTTGTCCTGTTGGCGAAGGCTGCGTGCGTGGCGTGACACCTGGATCTCCTCGTCCCACGAGTCCAGCTCCTGCTTCTTATAGGCCGAGGGGGCGTTCAGGATCGCATCACACGCTATCGTCACCTACACACACACACACACACACACATTATACACACACACACACATTATACACACACACACACACACACACACACATGCACACACACACACACACACACACGAGCGTACACACACACACACACACACACACACGAGCATACACACACACACATACACACACACACACACACACAAGCACACACACGAGCGTACACACACACACATTTTACTTCTTTATTTGTGTCCACAATTCAAAATACACACAGCACCTATACACACGCATGCTACTGTTACCTACACACACAACACAGTGTTTAACATCACATTACACCCTACTGTTACCTAAACACACACACACACACACACACACACACATGCATAGTGTTCAAGACTGCGTTGCACGCTATTGTTACCTAAACACACACACACACACAGTGTTTAACATCAGGTCACATGCTACTGTTACCTAAACACACACACAAACGCACACACACACCAGCACAAGCTGTTATAACATATAAACAACCAGATATGACACACACCCACTAACACACACACTAGTGACACACACAGACTAATGACATGTTAGCAGTAATGAGATGTTAGCACGTCCAACGAGACTTTGCTGGAAACACACACACACACACACACACACACACACACACACACACACACACTGACCAGTGCGGGGAGCTCCTCGATGTTGGGCAGAGGGATCTCGAAGTGGTCGGGGAAAACACACACACACACACACACACACACACACACACACACACACACTGACCAGTGCGGGGAGCTCCTCGATGTTGGGCAGAGGGATCTCGAAGTGGTCGGGGAAAATCACCAGCTTGGCCTCGTCCTCATACTCATAGTCCACTCCGTTAAAGTCCCGCTCCAGCTCCAGGTCTTAGAGAGAGGAGACACACGTCAATCATCACTGTAGCCATGGAGACACACGTCAATCATCACTGTAGCCATTTACACATGTGTCAATCACCACTGTAGTCATGGAGACACATGTCAATCATCACTGTAGCCGTTTAGACACATGTCAATCACCACTGTAGCCATGGAGACACATCAATCACCACTGTAGCCATGGAGACACATCAATCACCACTGTAGCCAATTACACATGTGTCAATCATCACTGTAGCCATGGAGACACATCAATCACCACTGTAGCCATGGAGACACATCAATCATCACTGTAGCGATTTAGACATGTGTCAATCATCACCGTAGCCATGGAGACACATCAATCACCACTGTAGTCATGGAGACACAGGTCAATCATCACTGTAACCATTTAGACACATGTCAATCACCACTGTAGCCATTTACACATGTGTCAATCATCACTGTAGCCATGGAGACACATATCAATCATCACTGTAGCCATGGAGACACCTCAATCATCCTCGTCACCATTGAGACATGTCAATCATCACTGTAGACACATGTCAATCATGCTCGTCTCCATGAGGCACACAAAATGGGTGGGGTATGAAGCTCTCACACACCTCCATCACAAACACCAACCAGCTCAACTCCACTCATCTCTATGGTCAAATATACTCCAACTACTGTGTGTGTGTGTGTGTGTGTGTGTGTGAATGGTGTGATGTGCGTACTCCAGGCCCCGTGACGTGTGTGTGTATGTGTGTGTGTGTGTGTGCGTGGTGTAGTGTGTGGTGTAGTGTGTGTGTGTGTGTGTGTGTGTGTGTGTGAATGGTGTGATGTGTGTACTCCAGGGCCCATGACGTGTGTGTGTGTGTTTGTAGTGTGCGTGGTGTAGTGTGTGTGGTGTAGTGTGTGTGTGTGTGTGTGTGTGTGAATGGTGTGATGTGTGTACTCCAGGGCCCGTGACGTGTGTGTGTGTGTGTTTGTAGTGTGCGTGGTGTAGTGTGTGTGTG
>CM059276.1:31801298-31808798 GCA_030347295.1 Setipinna tenuifilis
GCGCACTTCCCCGCTCCACAGCGCACACGCCTCGTCCCAAACACCCCGCTATCTTGACAGGCGGGGCGGGGGCGGGCAGAGGCTTAGCCGGGCAGCAGGAGCAGCTCCTGGGCTCTCATTCCCACCGCCGTCCAGCTGAGAGCCTGGAGCCACTCCGTAGCTTAACACTACACTGCAGTCAGCTGTACATTGCCATAACTGGATTAAAGGTCGAAATTTCTGCATAAGAATAAATATATGGACTAATTACAGCTGTGTTTAGTTTTAATAACTGTGTCCTAAAGTACATCACACATCTCATCTTCACCGTCCTGCTTGTAAAGAGCTTTAATGACGCCTGAGGTTGACCCCCCGATACTGCGCCTCTGTGTGGCAAACCCGCGCGCCCAGAGCCCCAGTGTGTAGTGTAGAGGCGCTGTAGTGATGGTTCTGCCGCACGAGAGGAGAGGATGGTCTCCAGCACTCCCCGGGGGGCGCGCATAGACTGTATGGGGGCGCGCAGGAGACCAGTGCTGCCCTCCAGTGGCCACTGTGGGCATTGCTCCAGGAGAGCCCAGTGCTCCAGTCAGTAGCCCAGTGTTCCAGTCAGTAGCCCAGTGTTGCAGTCAGTAGCCCCCCACTAGGAGAGCCCAGTGTTCCGGTCAGTAGCCCAGTTTTCCGGTCAGTAGCCCAGTGCTCCAGTCAGTAGCCCCCCACCAGGAGAGCCCAGTGTTGCAGTGAGTAGCCCCTCACTGTGACTGTACGTTGGTGGCACTTAAGGAGTTTTGAGTGTTTTGAGAGAGGATGCTGGGCCACTTTCAGGATACAGTTCTGACCCTCATCGCTCACACTCACTGCCATACACCTCAGCCTCGGCCTCGGCCCCACCCTCCCTGATTTAGAATGACATCGTCACACACAGGGGCATCCCACAGCGGTGTGATCTTAGCCCCACCCCCTACACCCTGTTCACCCACAATGGCCAATGGCATTGGCACACACAAACGCATCATCATCCTGAAGTCTGTTGGTGCCTGTGCTGTGATTGGTCGGATCACTGGAGGGGACGAAGTGACCAACAGGAGGGAGGGGGCCAGTCTGGTGTCATTGTGTGAGGACAGTCACCTCCCCAACGCCACACAGGACACAGGACAGTCACCTCCCCAACGCCACACAGGACACAGGACAGTCACCTCCATAACATCACTCAGGGAGTCACCTCCCCAACGCCACACAGGACACAGGACAGTCACCTCCATAACATCACTCAGGGAGTCACCTCCCCAACGCCACTCAGGACACAGGACAGTCACCTCCCCAACGCCACACAGGACACAGGACAGTCACCTCCCCAACGCCACACAGGACACAGGACAGTCACCTCCCCAACGCCACACAGGACACAGGACAGTCACCTCCCCAACGCCACTCAGGGACAGTCACCTCCCCAACGCCACACAGGACAGTCACCTCCCCAACGCCACTCAGGACACAGGACAGTCACCTCCCCAACGCCACTCAGGACACAGGACAGTCACCTCCCCAACGCCACACAGGACACAGGACAGTCACCTCCATAACGCCACACAGGACAGTCACCTCCCCAACGTCACACAGGACAGTCACCTCCCTAACGCCACTCTCAGCATGGAGGGGCACAGGGGAGGTAGAGAGCTGGAACTCACAGAGACCAGCGCCCTCCTAGACCAGCACTCACTCACAGACCAGCTCACCCAGACCAGCCACTTCTACTCTAGTTGCATTCACTGCCTTTACTGGGTCTTACTGGCTTTTAGTCTTAATGCCTTTTATTACCTGTGGCTTTTACATCAGCAGCAAAGAAAGAGCTCCATGGTGTAGGGAAACATGTTTTTTACAGTACACTCTCAGTGAAAACTATAATATAAAACATGTACAGTACACTCTCAGTGAAAACTATAATATAAAAATGAAGAAATATAAACTTGAACTGTGTGCCATCAGTCTGGTGTGATTTGTGGAACATCTGCACAAGTCCCCTCTCTGAGCTGATGGTGTGAGGATGTCCCCTAATGACACACAACTCAGTGTGTGCTGTACCAGAGCGAGGCTGTGTGTGTGTGTGAGTGTGTGTGTGTGTGTGAGTGTGTGAGTGTGTGAGTGTGTGTGTGTGTGTAAGTGTACCATCCACATCAACACAACAGAACACACCAGAGAAGCGGTTTAAATAGTAGACGCATACTTTAATGATGCAGACACAAACAGGAAGAGGAATATTCTACGGATCTTTGTACAGTCAGCCGAGTCGGGCTGGGGTGGCGGGGCGGCCCCAGGGTCTTAGAGGGGCTCAGTTGTCAGGCGAGGCCTTGGGTGAGGAGTCGATGAGCGACTTGTCCCGCGTCTCGTAGTGGAACCAGGGACCGTCCCCCTTCTGACGCATCTGCCTACGCACCTCCAGCTGTAGCAACCTGCATACACACACAGGCCAGAGAGACATCATACACACACACACACACACACACACACACACACACACACACACACACAGCAGAGAGAAACCAAACACACACACACACCAGAGAGAAATCAGTTACAGTTTAAAGACACATTACAGTTTACACTACAGACAGACTGACACACTCACGCTCACACACCCACCCATATCCATCTCCACCCCCCTGCACACACTCACACTCAGTTTACACAGTAAAGTGGGCGGAGTGGGGTTGGGGAGTGAGTGGGTGGTGGGAAAGGGGATGGTGTTTCAGTGAGGGAGTTGGAGGTGGTGTGTGTGTGTGGTGTGTGTGTGTGTACCTCATCTGGGCTTTCTCCTGCTCCATGTGGTGTGTGTGTGTGTGTGTGTGTGTGTGTGTGTGTGTGTGTGTGTACCTCATCTCGGCCTTCTCCTGCTCCATGTGCACCAGGGCCATCATCTTCTCATAGTCTTTGGCCGGATCATCCAGACAGTTCCGCGCTATCCACCTGGTGATGGGGTGCTGCACACACACACACACACACACACACACGTTACAAATACATACACCCGCGCACGCAGGCACGCACACTATGCATATAGGTGTAATATGCATATCTTATACTACTCCCGGTAATCAGGTTCGTCGCACGCGCGCACACACACACACGCACGCACGCACGCACGCACGCACGCACGCACGCACGCACGCACACGCGGTATTCATACCTTGTAGTATTCCCAGTAATCGGGCTCATAGCCCTCAGGAATCTCAGCCAACTCTGCCTCTCCTGCAAAAACACACAAACGCATCAGCCCAGTACAGTTACATACACATACACATACAGACACACACACACACACACACACACATCAGCCTAGTACAGTTACAGATGACACCCATACAGCATCATTCCACATGCTCTTCTCTTCCTCGTCTGACCAATAGTAAACAGACACTACTGCACATAACACTAAATATCACACTAAATCTCTCACTTGTGTGTGTGTAAATGAAACATGTAGCACTAATGACATGTCCCTTCTGTGTGTGTCAATGAAACATGTGGCACTAATGACACATCCCTTCTGTGTGTGTGTGACGAGGGACATGCTGTGGCCCCTGTGGCCGAGTGTGTGTGACGTCTCAGGGGCCAAACAGCACTGAACTCACCAATGAACACGTTCACAAAGGTGATGAACGCGGCCAGAGGGATGCCCGTGAGCAGGGTGTAATATTTCTGGAAAAGAGGGAGAGTCCAGTCAGAAAAACACTTAGAAATACACTGATGCTGCACCAAGGAGCATACTGTACTGCTTATTGCAGGAGCTCATCACATCTAGCAGATAATGTGTCTTTTCTGCTCTAACGTGTCCTTAAAATAAATATGTTGGGAAATGTAATGCAGGTTGCTAAAAAGGTGGGCATAAACTCCGTACCAACAGATGCAGGAATCTTCTGTCATAAAAGTCGGATGGCTTAATGATAAACATCCGTTTGCCGTGGCTCCCGTACCGCACCACCGCTGGAAGGTAAAGTAAGGTAAGATAAGATAAGGTAAGATTAGGTTAGGTAAAGTAAGGTAAGGTAAGGTAAGAAAGGTAAGATGAGGTAAAGTAAGGTAAGGTAAGGTAAGAAAAGATTAGGTTAGGTTAGGTAAAGTAAGGTAGGGTAAAATAAGGTAAGATTAGGTTAGGTAAAGTAAGGTTAGGTAAGGTAAGGTAAGATTGGGTTAGGTAAAGTAAGGTAAGGTAAGAAAGGTAAGATTAGGTAAAGCATCACGCATCACTCAGGCCATTATTGTGGGGACAGGAAAGCCTACTGTCCCAGCTCACCATGCGGATACCGTTACTTGTGTAAAAGTTACTTAGCGAACTTACTCATATGAACCTGCTAGAGCAGCAGGCTAGCTCACACATTTGGTGCGACATGATTTCACATGCCAAGATGATTTTGTGAGAAGTTACTCAATGGAATTAACAGCAATCGGCTAGTGTCTCAGCTGACTGTAGTAATCAGTGACATTTGGTTAATTCAGTGGTAAACAATGTAGCCAGCTCTGCTGCTAGCTGTGCGGCTAGCAAACACTAGTGTTAACGCTGACAGGACTGGCAAGGTCACGATCAAAACTGAGCTTAACTGAAACATTACGCCATTAGCTAATAACTACACACGCCACTCACCTTTCTCTGTGCGTAGAGCAGAGCCCGAGAGTAAAGTCCCGACGGGAACGCCGCGTTTTAAAGGATTCAGTCTGGCTGCCAAAGCAGCAGCAGACCGTAGGACGCTCATGCCCACCATCACTACTGTGGGCAGGTTTACACCGGAAGGGCTTCATAGCGCGCCTTAGTCCTGGAACGCCATCTTTGCTGTGGGAAAATAATTGTCGGATTTTTTTGTACAGATATTCAGATTGTCGCGGTGCCATTGGCATTGTGTCTATGGGTGTGTCTTTCTCTCTCTTTAACTGCAAGTCAGTTTTAGAAATGAAAATTAGTTTGAATTAAAAATATCGTCAAAACATCCGCAGTGCATCATGGGTAAAAGGAAGTCGTCTTCAGCTGTCATCATCAGTTCCAAAATGGCTGCGACCTCTGCAGGACGCATTGCAGGCTTATGCAGGCTCTTTCAGCGCTGTGTGTCAGTACAACCAGCTTTCACATTACAGCAGGCGGAGTATTCTTCATCCAGATGTGTTAGTCTGTCTAACAGGTAAGCACTTCAGAGTTCTGTTTATGCTGTGAGCCACTGTGGTGTTGTGTAAAGCTAACTGTAACGCTAACTCGTTAGCTCGTTGGACTAACAGAATGAATGTTCTAAACGGCTCCTCACGTCCTCCAGATTCACGTGTGATGTGTTTCAGGCTCAGCACAGTTTGTCCCGCCGCGGCACCCGTCCAGTACCGGCTCTTCCACACCTCGCACAGCCGCAGCGGACTAGAAGAGTTCTTTGATCTGCCTGAGAACTGGGGGGAAGCCACAGTCAAGTCTGGTATGTGTGTGTGTGTGTGTGTGTGTGTACTTGTGTATCTGCTGCCTACATCTGTGTGTGTCCATACACCCTGAGGCTGTTGTGTACATCTGGATCTAGAGGTGATGCTGGAGTATGTGGGTTCCCAGGCCAAAAGCCCCCACCTGTACGGTCACCTGAGCAGGTTAACGCTCGTCAGCCCTCATCAGCCCTGTGGGGGTCTGGGGTCTGGGTACCAGCCTAGCTGCCTGCTGCCTAGCAACGCTCCTGTTTGCATCCGATACCCCCCCCCCCACACTGTCCTCATACGGCGTGTGTGGATGCTGGACACAAATAAGGACTGATTTACTCAGGACACAAATTGACATGAGCAGTGACCAGGAGCACAGGTGCTGTGTGCTGGTCAGTGTGTAGTGGTGTTTACTGGTCAGTGGCCCTGTGCCCAATTCACTGGGAGTCAGTGCAGTGTCATGTCATGTCTTTGTTAGGGACCAGGCACAGTTCTGACCATGGTGACCCCTGTCACATGACCTGTGTCACATGACCCGTGTTCTTGTTCCTCCTCAGGAGCCCCCTGGACAGGCAAACAGCTGCGGACTAAAAGCAACGAGGACCTACACAAGCTCTGGTGAGCACATAGCACGCACACACACACACACACACACACACACAGACCTACACAAGCTCTGGTGAGCACATAGCACGCACACACACACACACACACACACACACACACACACACACACACACACAGACCTACACAAGCTCTGGTGAGCACATAGCGTACACACACACACACACACCTACACAAGCTCTAGTAGGCAAACAGAGTGTGTGTGTGACCGGTATGTCCTACTAAAGGAAAAGAACATGCTGCTGACTCTGGAGTGTGTGTGTGTGTGTGTGTGTGTGTGTGTGTGTGTGTGTGTGTGTGTGTGTGTGACAGGTATGTCCTACTAAAGGAGAAGAACATGCTGCTGACTATGGAGCAGGAGGCCAAGCGACAGCGTATAGCCATGCCCAGCCCAGAACGCCTCAAGAAGGTACACACACACACACACACACACACACACACACACACACAGAGGACCAGGCCAGAATGCCTCAAGAAGGTACGCACGCACGCACGCACGCACCCCCTGTGGACAGATAAGTGTACTAACTCTGTGGCGCCCCCGTGTGGCAGGTGGAGCGCTCGCTGGTGCGTCTGGACTCGGTGGTGGAGGAGCGAGAGTCGGCCCTGCGGCTCCTCATGACAGGACAGGACAGGGGACGACCAGGGGCCTGGAGGAAGAGCATCTTTGGACACGCCTACTGGTACACACACACACACACACACACACACACACAGGAGAGGGGACGACCAGGGGCCTGGAGGAAGAGCATCTTTGGACACGCCTACTGGTACACACACACACACACACACACACACACTCCTTCAGTATGTCCACCAAGATGTTGGAGATCTTCTACCAGTCAGTTGTTGCTGGCACGCTCTTCTTTGCTGTGGTGTGTGGGGGCAGTAGCAGTAGCACTGGACCCAGCGATAAAAATGTGTGTGTGTGTGTGTGTGTGTGTGTGCATCTGCAGGTATCGCTTTAGGGAACACGCCATCCCCTGGTTCCTGAACACTCGCTACAAGAGGAAGCGCTTCTTCACGCCACACTACGTAGAGCCGCACATGAGGTGAGGGGTCACATGACCATTATCCTTTATAAGTCACATGATCATTTGGCTTCTGAAACTCAGAGCAGGACTGCAGAACACAGAGCAGAGTGGGTTTTAGAGCTGTTTGAGTGAGCAGGATTCTAGAACAGAGAGCAGGATTCTAGAACAGAGAGCAGGATTCTAGAGCCGAGTGAGCACTGCTTCTCTGCAGGCCTCAGTCTCAGGTGAGCAGTGCTGGAGAGGGCCTCACTGTTAAAGGATTATATTTGTATTTTATCAGTGAACATCTTGTAAAGCATTTACTGTAGTTTGTGTACAGCAGCTCACTGTGTGTGTGTGTGTGTGTGTGTGTGTGTGTGTGTGTGTTAGGCTGAGGCTGGAGAAGCACCTGCGTGCGAAGGTGAGGAAGACTCAGCTGGAGCGACGGCAG
>CM059276.1:31813798-31831298 GCA_030347295.1 Setipinna tenuifilis
AGTTTGGTGCACTTTGCACGTGTTGTGACGCTGTGTAACATAAGCAGCTCACCGTGTGGTGTTTCCAGTTTAATGTTGTAGTATGCAGTAAAACAATCAGTCTCACTCATAAGAAATATGTATCTTTATGTTTGAACTTTATTTAGATTATTTACACCGTCTCTGTATGAGAATTCCATGATTTATACCGTGTATTTAGACTAAAGCAAGCTTTATTTTTGTGATTAGTTTCACAGACTCAATATTTAGGAACCTGTCGAGACAAGATTCAAAGTAAAGGAGACAACTTTATTCCTGCGTCTGGCTCATCATTTCCACACTGAATATTGACTGTTTACCTATCTGTCGAATCGTGCCCACCTACACACGCACGCTAGAGGACAGAATAGTGAAAAAGCAGCAGCACAGCGGGCTACGAACAACAGATCTGTGAAAGAAGACGACTACTTCTCATCCTCTCCCCTCTTCAGTCTGCATTGCGTCCCTGTGTGACAAATTGAAGATGGAAGGGAATACAGAGGTGAGACCCACCAACTCCTCTAGTCATCTGGAGACCAGGTCGGTCGTGTCCAACACTACGTCAAGCTCAAGAAAGACCTCTGCGAGCATGGAAGCAGCTAGAGCACGCGCAAAGGCGGAAGCTGCAAAAGCGTGCACCACACTCGTTCAGAGAGAGACTGAGGTAATACTGGAAAAGGCCAGATTGGAAGCAGAGCTGCGCACGCTGCAGCATGAAAAGCAAGTTGCAGCCGCAAATGCGGAAGCCGAAGTTCTAGAGATAGCGGCAGCGGAGTTGGAATCAGATGAAAGGCGAAGTGACATTGAGGTATTGCCCCATGAACCCGCTGAAAAGCGGACCAGTGACTATGTTGACTGTATTTCTGCCACACGCAATAGCCAACTCTCTCCCTATCAGGCCCAGCCACTTAATTCCCTTCCCAGCAGGGAAGTCCATCAGACATTCGTAGCAGAGCAGGTTGATGTGCAGTCATGCCCCCCTCTACACCATAACCTAGCTCAGATCAGAGCACATCAGCCCCACACCTCTCCTCCTGTCAAACCCATGCACCAGCCACGTAACACGGAGCACACAGACATGCACCCGCATCTCCGTCCTCCTTACCAACCAGCCCACGGTCAGATCCATGGCCATAGCATAGCACACCGGCCACCCTCTCCTCCTGTTAAGAGGGAAGTGCACCCGCCAGGTAACACAGGCCATGCAGGCATGAGTGACATAGCCAGGTACTTAGTGCGCCGCGAGCTTGTTAATTCAGGGCTTAGCAAGTTTGACGACCACCCTGAAAACTACTGGGCTTGGAAGTCCTCATTTGCCAGTGCCATAGAAGGGCTAAGACTGACCGCTAGTGAAGAGCTTGATCTTTTAGTTAAATGGTTAGGGCCAAAGTCTTCAGATCATGTCAGGAGGCTGAGAGCTGTTCACATTACTGACCCCACCATTGGCCTCAGAATGGCGTGGATACGTCTTGAAGACTGCTACGGCAGTGCAGAGATCATTGAAAAGGCTCTTTTTGACAAGTTAGAAAGTTTTCCGAAAATCAACATTAAGGAACCTCTGAAGCTTAGAGAGCTCGGAGACCTGCTGAAAGAAATCGAGTCTGCAAAGTTAGAGGGCTACCTGCCAGGGCTTTCTTATCTGGACACGGCGCGAGGTGTGACCCCCATTGCCAACAAGCTCCCTTACAACCTCCAAGAGAAATGGATGTCGTTGGGTTCCAGGTATAAAGCCGATCACCAGGTAGTCTTCCCCCCTTTCTCATATTTTGCTGACTTCGTCTGTCGCGAGGCACACACACGTAATGATCCCAGTTTCACGTTTGGCCTGTGTGCTGGCAACGCTGCAAAGCCAGACTACACAGGGAAAAGACAGGGACAGCCTAAAAGCCTGGTGTCTGCCAACAAGACTGAGATCTCACACACACAGACTGCAGACACCGCTGACATTGCAAACAGCAAGCTAGACATTGACAAACATTGTCCCATTCACAAAAAACCCCACCCCCTCAAACGCTGTAGAAGCTTTCGAGCTAAAAGCATTGAGGAACGCAAAACATTCTTAAAGGAAAATAACGTCTGTTACAGATGCTGTTCTTCAAGCACGCACCTAGCAAAGGACTGCAAAGTTACAGTGCAGTGTTTCGAATGTAACAGCAACGCACACACCACAGCCCTCCACCCAGGGCCACCCCCATGGACTGCTAAGCCCCCTAGTGCAGAGCACGGCGGGGAGGCAGAGGAGAGCGCCTCTCCCGCAGTTAACAACAAATGCACTGATGTTTGTGGCGATTCATTGAGTTCCCGCTCATGCTCTAAGATTTGTCTGATTGAAGTCTATCACAAAAGCAAACCAGACCAAGCCGTGAAAGTTTATGCAATACTCGACGATCATAGCAACCGGTCGCTCGCTAGATCAGAGTTCTTCGACATCTTCCGCCTCAAGAGCACAGAGTCTCCCTACACTCTTCGCACATGCGCTGGAGTCACAGAGATGTTTGGTAGGAGAGCCGCAGGCTTCATCGCACAGTCTCATGATAGAACCTGCAAAGTGTCCCTTCCCACGCTCATTGAGTGCAATCACATGCCGGATGACAGGTCAGAGATACCTACGCCTGAAGCAGCGAAACACCATTCACACCTAAGCTCTGTCGCTCACCTCATTCCCCCACTCAATCCAGATGCGCAGATCCTCCTCCTGCTTGGCCGCGATGTCCTGCAAGTTCACAAGGTCAGGGATCAACGCAACGGGCCTAAAAATGCACCCTACGCTCAGAGACTTGACCTTGGTTGGGTTGTAGTTGGTGAGGTTTGCTTAGGCGCTGCTCACAAGCCCACAACTGTGAACAGTTATCGCACACACATTTTAAGCAATGGACGTCCTTCCTATTTCAGTCCATGTCCCAACCGCATTTTACTGAAAGAGACACTGAATGAAGGTAACATGTCAAAGCTCTCTCTTTCCTCTCAGTCTGCTCCAGACACTCACCTCTCTCCCAGGTGGAGCTCCTGCTGTGACAGCTCAGAAGACAGCTCCATCTTTGAAAGAACGTCAGATGACGACAAAGTAGCCCCGTCAATTGAGGACAGACTGTTCATGCAGATAATGGACAAAGAGATGTTCATGGACGACACAAACAGCTGGGTGGCGCCACTTCCTTTCCGTTTCCCAAGAGCACGCCTGCCTAACAACAAAGAACAAGCTTTGTGCCGTCTCACTTCTCTCTGTCGTACGCTTGACAAAAAGCCTCAGATGAAAGAGCACTTTGTGGCGTTTATGCAGAAAATCTTCGATCACCACCATGCTGAACTGGCCCCGCCCCTGCATGAAAAGGAAGAATGCTGGTACCTGCCTACATTCGGCGTGTACCATCCACGCAAGCCTGAGCAGATCAGGGTGGTGTTTGACTCCAGCGCTCGTCATCATGGAGTGTCACTGAACGATGTGCTGCTGACAGGCCCAGATTTAAACAACAGCCTGCTGGGGGTCCTGTTACGCTTTAGACGTGAGCCAGTAGCCATCACTGCAGATATAGAACAAATGTTCCACAGTTTCATTGTCCGAGAGGACCACAGGAACTACCTTCGATTCCACTGGTTCAGAGACAATGACACATCCAAAGACATCGTTGAATACAGAATGAGAGTTCATGTATTTGGCAATAGCCCTTCCCCTGCCGTTGCAATGTACGGACTCAGGCGCGCTGCTCTGCATGGAGAGGCTGAGTTTGGTGCAGACGCAAAGGGCTTTGTGCAAAGGGACTTTTATGTCGACGATGGGCTCAAGTCCCTTCCCTCTGTCACTGAAGCCATCGACCTGCTCAAGGCTACACAGGACATGCTCGCTATCTCGAACCTGAGGCTTCATAAGATAGCGTCCAACAGCCCAGAGGTCATGCAAGCATTCCCTTCAACTGACTACGCGAAGGATCTGAAAGACCTGGATTTGGAGATAGACTCTCCACCAGTTCAACGCAGCCTTGGACTGAGCTGGAACCTGCAAAGTGACACATTTACATTCCGCGTTGCCAGCTCTGACAAACCATTCACCCGCAGAGGCGTTCTAGCTACAGTCAATAGCCTGTTCGACCCTCTTGGTCTCGTGGCTCCCATCACCGTCCGAGGCAAACTCCTGCTCAGAGAGCTGACAAGCACGACTGTAGACTGGGATGCTCCTCTCCCCCCAGAAAAGGAGGCAGAATGGAATGCCTGGAGAGACTCGCTACAAGATCTCACAAGGTTTGAAACCCCACGAGCATACACTGTAGCCTCTCTCTCAAATGCAGTGAAAAGAGAAATTCATGTGTTTGCTGATGCATCTGTAGAAGCCATAGCAGCTGTAGCATATTTAAAGGTTACAGAGAGTGATGACACATGTCATGTGGGCTTTATCATGGGCAAAGCCAAATTAGCCCCTCTGTCAAATCACACTGTGCCCAGACTTGAACTGTGCGCTGCTGTTCTTGCAGTTGAACTAGCAGAGCTGATTGTGCAAGAGTTGGACTGTAAGCCAGATGCCACAGAATTCTACACAGATAGTAAAGTGGTGCTGGGGTATATCAGCAATGAAACCCGAAGATTTTACGTGTACGTCAGCAACAGAGTGCAAAAGATCAGAAGGTTCACACACCCCGAGCAATGGCACTATGTGCCCACTTCACTGAATCCGGCGGATGTGGCTACCAGATCAGTGCCTGCAGCCCATCTCCTTGAAACCATCTGGCTCACCGGTCCAGCTTTCCTTCAGCATCCCGACTCCTCACATGCTACAGAGGAGGCGCCCTTTGACCTTGTTCTTCCAGAGTCTGACGTGGAGGTAAGAGCCTATGTCACCACATGCACAAAAGCAAGCACGACACTTGGCTCTCACCGCTTCGAGAAATTCTCCTCATGGAAGTCTCTCATTAGAGGCATAGCGTCTCTCATGCACATTGTCCAGTCCTTTAAAGGGAAAGAGACTTGTAAGGGATGGCATCGCTGTGTGGGGTCTCACACAGCCGACCTGCTGGCACAAGCAAGAGACATTGTTATTGGATGTGTGCAAAGAGAGGCCTACCAAGCTGAATTTGCATGTCTAGATAAGGGAAAAGAAATTCCTAAGAACAGTCCACTCAGAAAGCTCTCCCCTGTTCTTGTGAATGGTCTGCTGAGAATAGGGGGTCGGCTTGAGCATGCCACACTCGACACAACGGAGAAACATCCGCTCATTATCCCGGGACGCAGCCATGTCGCCACTCTCCTCACGAACCACTTTCACGAGAGAGTGAAACACCAAGGCCGTGTTTTCACGGAGGCCTCCATCCGCTCAGAGGGCTTCTGGATAGTTGGAGCGAAAAGATGTGTCAATAGTGCCCTCCGTAGGTGTGTCATATGCAAGAAGCTCAGAGGAAGGTCAGCAGAGCAGAGAATGGCGAATCTTCCCTCTGATCGCCTCAGCACCGAACCACCTTTCACCAATGTGGGCCTGGATGTGTTTGGCCCATGGGACGTGTCCACGCGCCGTACCCGTGGAGGCCAGGCCAACAGTAAAAGGTGGGCGGTGATGTTCACATGTCTAAGTGTGCGAGCTGTGCATATTGAACTGATAGAGTCAATGGACAGCTCATCGTTCATAAATGCCTTACGCCGCTTCATTTCCCTGCGTGGCCCCCTGAAGCGAATACGTTCTGACTGTGGAACTAATTTCAGAGGGGCATGCAAGGAGCTGAAAATGCTTATGGACAATACAACGGAACCAAGCGTGTCAAGATTCCTCAGTGAAGAGGGGTGCACATGGACTTTTAATCCGCCCCACTCCTCTCACATGGGGGGAGCATGGGAAAGGATGATTGGGATTTCGAGACGGATACTGGACTCCATGCTCTCCCAAGTCACTCCCTCATGCCTCACTCACGAAGTGTTGTCCACCTTTATGGCCGAAGTATGTGCCATCATTAATGCAAGACCTCTGACGCCCATCTCTACTGATCCAGAGTCTCCCTTCCTCTTGACACCAGCAATGATCCTCACGCAGAAGACATCCACTCCTCAGCCTCCACCTGTATCCTTTGAAAAGACTGACTTGTACGGTCAGCAGTGGAAAAGAGTGCAACATCTTGCCAACACTTTCTGGGAGAGATGGAGGCGAGAATATTTGGCCACACTACAGACTCGCAACAAATGGCAAGAATGTAGGCCGAATATTAAGGAGGGTGACCTTGTCCTGTTAAAGGACAATCAGGTGACAAGAAATGAGTGGCCTATGGCTCTCGTGACCAAAGCTATCCCTGGCACTGATGGGAAAGTCAGAAAATTAGAACTGAGGGTAACTAGGGGTGGTAGTGTGAAAACATTCCTTAGACCTATCGTGGAAGTCATACCTCTTATGTCTGCTTAGATTCATAAGTATGCTATGACACTGTTCTCCCTGCTTTAAAAAAAAAAAAAAAATGTGTGTAGTGATATTGTGTTCAATATCAGACGGGGAGTGTCATGTTATGTTTAGAAATTGTTTGTGTCCTTAGCGACACCCGCTGGCCATTTCTAATATGGCAGAATAGCTGGTTCTTCTTGGTTGGTAAAGGCCGCTAGTTCATTGGTTTAGAATAGTCATGTGATAGTTTCTCTATTTCCTGTTCAGCCATTTGTTGAGTATAGCGTACACGGGAGCACATTGATGCACCGATATCGTATTCTTTCGCCATCTAGTTATTTAAAGCCTTGGAAAGCATTGCTTGTAAGTAACATCGTTAAGATAAGGTTAAGGATACTATATATTTGTGTATTTAGCAGTTTGGTGCACTTTGCACGTGTTGTGACGCTGTGTAACATAAGCAGCTCACCGTGTGGTGTTTCCAGTTTAATGTTGTAGTATGCAGTAAAACAATCAGTCTCACTCATAAGAAATATGTATCTTTATGTTTGAACTTTATTTAGATTATTTACACCGTCTCTGTATGAGAATTCCATGATTTATACCGTGTATTTAGACTAAAGCAAGCTTTATTTTTGTGATTAGTTTCACAGACTCAATATTTAGGAACCTGTCGAGACAAGATTCAAAGTAAAGGAGACAACTTTATTCCTGCGTCTGGCTCATCATTTCCACACTGAATATTGACTGTTTACCTATCTGTCGAATCGTGCCCACCTACACACGCACGCTAGAGGACAGAATACACACCATTACACTGAGCAGAGCAGAGAAAACACACATTACGCACACACACCATTACACACACCGTTACAAACACACACGTCACACACACGTCAAATAGCATTCATGAAATAACATTAATAACCATGTAGTAACAATAGTACACATGTAGTAACATTAAAAATCATGTAGTTACATTTATACTTGTGTAGTTACATTAATACTCATTTATTAACATTAATGTGTGTGTGTGTGTGTGTGTGTGTGTGTGTGTGTGTGTGTGTACTCACGTTGCACATGTAGTTGTGCCAGGAGCGTGTGACCTGAGGAAGTGTGTGTATAGGTGTGTGTGTGTGTGTGTGTGTGTGTATAGGTGTGTGTGTGTGTGTGTGTGTGTGTGTGTACTCACGTTGCACATGTAGTTGTGCCAGGAGCGTGTGACCTGAGGAAGTGTGTGTGTGTGTGTGTGTGTGTATAGGTGTGTGTGTGTGTGTGTGTGTGTGTATACTCACGTTGCACATGTAGTTGTGCCATGAGCGTGTGACCTGAGGAAGCTTCTCCTTCTTCTTCCAGTTGGCCGATGAGCCCTCACGCACAGGATCCTAACACACACACACACACACACACACACACACACACACGGGCACGCAAACACACACGGGCACGCACACACGTACATTTAGACAGGTATGTTTTTGTACAGCTTCTAGCTTCAATGCAATCATGTGGGGAGGTGTGTGTGTGTGTGTGTGTGTGTGTGTGTGTATGTGTGTGTATGTGTGTGTGTGTGTGTGTGTGATCTTGCCTTGCTTGCGATCATGTAGGGGGGGACGATCTCCACGCCCAGCTCCTGGAACAGCTCACGACACTGCATGCTCATGAAGTCACCCGCCAACGGAGACTTTACGATGCCTACACACACACACACACACACACACACACACACACACACACACGTACACAACATCCATTACCTTACTGGTGCCATGAACAGGAATGGCGGTGTGGTGTGTGTGTGTGTGTGTGTGTGTGTGTACCTTGCTGCAGCACGTATCCGTCGTGAACAAGGATGGCGGTGGTGTGTGTGTGTGTGTGTGTGTACCTTGCTGCAGCACGTATCCGTCGTGAACAGGAATGGCGGTGGTGGTGTGTGTGTGTGTGTACCTTGCTGCAGCACGTATCTGTCGTGAACAGGAATGGCGGTGGTGTGTGTGTGTGTGTGTGTGTGTGTGTGTGTGTGTGTGTGTGTGTGTACCTTGCTGCAGCACGTATCCGTCGTGAACAGGAATGGCGGTGGTGTGTGTGGCTCCGCTATCAAGCACGAGTCCTGTGGAGCGCCCGTTCGCAAACCTGTCACACTCGGAGTTAAGGAGAACACCACACACACACACACACACACACACACTACAATAATCTAGTGTACTGTAATCCATTGTAATATAGTGTAATCTATTGTAATCTAGTGTAGTGTAATCTAGTGTAGTGTAATCTATTGTAATCTAGTGTAGTGTAATCTATTGTAATCTAGTGTAGTGTAATCTAGTGTAGTGTAATCTATTGTAATCTAGTGTAGTGTAGTGTAATGTAGTCTAATCAGTGTAATCTAGCATAGTATAGTGTGCTCTAGTGTAATCTAGTATAGTGTAATCTAGTGTGATCTAGTGTAATCTAGTATGGTGTAATGTGGTGTAATGTGGTGTAGTGTAATCTACTGTAGTCTACTGTAGTGTAGTGTAATCTGGTGTAATGTGGTGTAATCTGGTGTAATGTAATCTAGTGTAGTGTAATGTGGTGTAGAGTAATCTACTGTAGTCTACTGTAGTGTAGTGTAATCTGGTGTAATCTGGTGTAGTGTAGTGTAATCTAATGTAATCTGGTAATCTGCAGGTGGGAGGATACGCTGAGAGGACGGCCGTCTTGCAGAGGAAGAAGGCGGGAATGTTGTAGTGCTCGAACATCAGCTCCGTCAGCTTCTCACGCTTCGCTCGAGTGTTCCACTGCACACACACACACACACACATACACACACGTCAAAAAAATCATTTATAAGCCTGAAACCGCTAAAGATCTTAGGACAACTGTTGTAAAACCTTACAATGAACTAGAACACTAGGTGAACACTAGGTGAACACTAGGAGAACATTAGGAGAACATTAGGAGAACCCCTATTATAATGATAGCAGAATGCTGCGAGAACTCTAGGGGAACGCTATGAGAACATTAGGGGAACATCAGGAGAACGCTGTGAAAATGGTAGGGGAACGCGAGAAGAACTCTGTGGGAACGTTGTGAGAACGCCGTGGGAACGTTGGGGGAACTCACCGAGGCCTCGGACATGAGCACGGGGTGAAGGCTGGGCTCCGACTTGAAGTGCATCTTGTAGGTGTGGTCAAGGATGGCCTGGAAGCTGTCCCAGTCTTCAACTACACACACACACACGCACACACACACATACGCGTACACACACGCAGCGTCAAGCCTGGCAGTTACTGCACAAAGTCAAAGCTCAAACACAAACACTTTACACAACCTTCACTTCACACACACCGCGACAGCTCCTAAAACACCTTAGAAGATCTCACACACACACACACACACACAGTTTAAGTGAGTGGGTTAGTTTAGGGTGCGCGCACACACACACACACACACACACACAGAGTTTAAGTGAGTGTGGTTAGTTTAGGGTGCACTAGCTTAGAGTGAAGGCAGTGAATATAGGGTGCACTAGGGCTCTCTGACGCACGCACGCACGCACGCGTGCACACACACACACACACACACACACACACACACACACACACACACACTAGAGGGGGAAGCTAAAATTGGCGTTAATCATCTCATCAGCTCCGGCAGGAATCTTCCAGGCCAGGACTCCAAGGAAAGCAGCCAATTACACTCCCTCTTTCTCCCCCCCCTCTCTATCTCTGTCTTTCTTTCTTTCCCTCCCCCCTCTCCATCTCTGTCTTTGTTTCTTTCCCTCTTTCTCCATCTCCATCTCTCTTCCATCCCTCTCTCTCTCTCTCTCTCTGAGGCACACACAGGCCTGCAACACTCCTCTGTCTTCTAGAACACTCTTCTATCAACCTGCCCTCTTCAACACTCCACTGCTAATATGCCTTCTAGAACACTCCTCCGCCTTCTAGAACACTCCTTTACCTTCTAGAACACTCCTCCGCCTTCTAGAACACTCCTTTACCTTCTAGAACACTCCTCCGCCTTCTGGAACACTCCTCCACCTTCTAGAACACACCTCGGCCTTCTAGAACACTCCTTTACCTTCTAGAACACTCCTTAGCCCTCTAGAACACTCCTTTACCTTCTAGAACACTCCTCTGCCAATCTCCTCCATACTCCAGCCCCAGGAGACAGACTGAGGCAGGGGTGTGTTAACAGAGATGTAGATTTGAAGTTGACTGGACGTAGCTGGTTGGTGAGTATTTAGGAGAGGTGTGTGTGTGTGTGTGTGTGTGTGTGTGTGCGCGTGTGTGCGTGCGTGCGTGCGTGCGTGCGTGTGCGCCGTTCTTGAGGGGGGACATGACCTCCATGCTCTCTCTGGGGACGCGTAGCTGGTTGGTGTGTGTGTGTGTGTGTGTGTGTGTGTGTGTGTGTGCGTGCGTGCGTACTCATGCCGTTCTTGAGGGGGGACATGACCTCCATGCTCTCTCTGGGGACGCGTAGCTGGTTGGTGTGTGTGTGTGTGTGTGTGTGTGTGTGTGTGTGTGTGTGTGTGTGCGTGCATGCGTGCGTGCGTGCGTACTCATGCCGTTCTTGAGGGGGGACATGACCTCCATGCTCTCTCTGGGGACGCGCAGCTGGTTGGTGTGTGTGTGTGTGTGTGTGTGTGTGTGTGTGTGTGTGTGTGTGTGTGTGTGCGTGTGCGTGCGTACTCATGCCGTTCTTGAGGGGGGACATGACCTCCATGCTCTCTCGTGGGACGCGTAGCTGGTTGGTGTCGATGTAGTAGGTGGTGCCGCTCTGTTTGGTCTTCTCTCCGTCCGTATCCATGGCAACCGTGCCATCCTCCCGCTCCAGTGTCACCCCGATCACCGTGGGGAAGTCGGCCTGGACATGGGGACACCCCAACATCACATACAGGACACCCCAACACCACCATACAGGACACCCCAACACAACACCCCAACACAACACCACCATACAGGACACCCCAACATCACACACAGGACACCCACACCTGAGCAGGCTTCCCAAAATAAACTCCTCTTCATCATGGCTGCGTACTGTGTACCAGACTCCCCAAAACCCCAAAGCACCCCAAAATAAACTCCCCACATACACACTCCCCAAAATGAGCATGTGCCCATCTCCTCCATGACAGCTGCACCACTGAGAATGATATCTACACGCTCACAACATTAACTATGGGGACAGGGCTGTGACATTAACTATGGGGACAGGGCTGTGACATTAACTATGGGGACAGGGCTGTGACATTATTATGGGGACAGCTGTGCTGTGATGTGACATTAACTATGGGGACAAAGCTGAGAGCTGCAGAGGTGAGACAGGCTGTGTGGTGAGGTCATCATGAGGTCACTGCAGTGTCCAAACACCACTGTGAGTAAATGTGCTAACTGTGCAGTGGGGCTCTCAGGCTGCAGCTGCACCAGCCAACCAGCTGACCTGAGATCAGCTCAGAGGACCGCCCACACTGGGGCCATCACACACATCTCACACATCTCTCCGTCTCTCACTTTCCCTCTTCTGACCTTATCTCTCTCCCTCCCTCCTTCTCTCTCTCTCTCTATTCCTCCCTCCTTTTCTCTCTCTCTTTCTCTGTCCCCTTCTCTCTCTCTCTTCATCCCTTATTTTCTCTCTCTAGGGTCATGTCATGCCTGATGCTGTGACACTGATCTCAGGCCAGCTGACCCAGAGGTCAGGGGTCATCTAGATGGCTGCATCCTCAGCCAGAACCACCTACTGTGGACCAGAACCACCTACTGTGGACCAGAACCCCTACTGTGAGACCAGACCCCCCTACTGTGGACCAGAACCACCTACTGTGGACCAGAACCCCTACTGTGAGACCAGACCCCCCTACTGTGGACCAGAACCACCTACTGTGGACCAGAACCCCCTACTGTGGACCAGAACTGCTACTGTGGACCAGAACTGCTACTGTGGACCAGAACCCCTACTGTGAGTCCACTTCACCTGCTCTCTCTGTACAACACACAGACCCTGGGCTCTCTCTGCACACACTCCTCTACACACACACTTCATACAGGATCCTGGTCCATAACACACACACACTTCATACAGGATCCTGGTCTCCTGGTACACACACACTCCTCTACACACACACACTTCATACAGGATCCTGGTCTCCTGGTACACACACACTCCTCTACACACACACTTCATACAGGGCCTTGCTCTAGAACACACACTCCTCTACACACTTCATACAGGATCCTGGTCTCCTGGTACACACACACACTTCATACAGGATCCTGGTCTCCTGGTACACACACACTCCTCTACACACACTAGGGCTGTCATCCTTCCTCTTCAATCCCATTCGAATTTCATTACTTATTATTTTTAAAATTCGAATAATATTCGAATTTTTTTATGTTAAAATATAGCCTATTTATTTATGCATTACTATAGGTTACCTTGTAGGGCATGGGGTTATTATACTTTTGGCCAGTAGAGGGCGTTCCGATGTAATCAGTTAACATTCTATACCAGAAGTCAAGAGTCCGAAGTGGTCTATAGAAGAACGACAAATTGCTTCACTTCGTTGACCAACGCCACCTGAGCGTCAGTGCCCGTGGAAGACCTCGCCCCGAAAAAAGCACCCTACGTCGGGTGCTTTTTTGACAACTGACCAATGGGCGACTGAAATTCTGTAGTTTCAAAGAAGAAACATGGCGGCGAAAACAAAGCCTCTCAAGTCAAACAAAATTCCAACCGAACAACTGGTGGTACTCGTAAGTGAGCACACAGAGCTATATGACATGGCAAATAAGTTATACCACAACGTCTACCACAGGGAGACCGTTTGGAGATCGACTGGGGCACTTTTGGGACACAACTGTAGGTATTAGTTTCAGTTGTTTTCATCCGCTCACATCACAAGCTATGCTAAACGTTAGCGTTTACGGTCTATCAGCTGATGTAAAAAGCACAGGCACCGCCCCCGTGCTTTTTTGGAAGGCTTTTTTCTCTCTTCGAAAACCACCCAGGGCAGGTGTTTTCTGTTATAAAAAACCATCACGTCTGAACGTAGCCTTACGTTGTCTTGAAAAAAAAAAAAAAAAAAAAACATTCGACTAGTAATTCCTGCGTTCGAATTCTATTGTTTTTTTAATAGTCGAATTATATTCGACTACTGAAAGTCGTTCCAACAGCCCTAACACACACACACTTCATACAGGGCCCTGGTCTATAACACACACTCCTCTACACACACACTATTCATACTGGGCCCTGGTCCATAACACACACACACACACTCTTCATACAGGGCCCTGGTCTATAACACACACACACACTCTTCATACAGGGCCCTGGTCTATAACACACACTCCTCTACACACACACTATTCATACAGGGCCCTGGTCTATAACACACACTCGTACAGGTCAGGGTGTTTGACAGCCGTCCAATCAGACTCATAGCAGAGGACGCGCGCTGAACGAAGCTCTACCGGCAAGAGCACGAGAGGGGTTGTGTCTTCCTTACCTTAGGACAGTCTTCACCGGCATAGCCCGCGCGCACCGTGTACGAGCCGATGTCGAACACCAGCGCTCCCACCTCATCTGCACACACACACACACACACACACATTAACATGTCATATCATAATGCTGACCTTAGGGGAACTGGGGAAATGTGGTTTAAACACCTAATGTCGTTAGTGACGGTC
This sequence comes from Setipinna tenuifilis, assembly GCA_030347295.1. Taxonomy (NCBI): domain Eukaryota; kingdom Metazoa; phylum Chordata; class Actinopteri; order Clupeiformes; family Engraulidae; genus Setipinna; species Setipinna tenuifilis. The sequence goes on from CM059276.1 coordinate 31,827,848, forward strand.
ATGCATCTCAGCACATCTGCACCCAGTCTTCATCAGTTCATGAGGGGTCAGTGAGTGTTAACACATAGATACACTGTTTACATTATTTCAGTGAGTGTGTTAACAGATAGATACACTGTTTACAATGCCACCCTTTCTTCCAGAGAACATAATAAATAGCTAAATGCCATTATGAACATTTATGGGTACTAGCTTGTAGCAGCTAACGAGGATGTGCAAGTTTTCTTCAATTATATGTCTTCCCTTGGGAGTTCAGCACTTGTATTCAACCAAAAATAAACTTCAATTTAAATTCCACACTATCATGTGTGCGTAACCTGCCGCCCAGCAGACCTGCTTTGCTACAGTATTATTACCATTAGCTACTGTGAGCTAACAAGCTAGCCCGTGTGCTAACAGATTGACGTTTAGCAAGTACAACGTGGCGCGTTCATTCATTTTTCTTCCGTTAATAAATGACACCTACCGCCACCGTACACCCCTCCGCTCATCCTCTCGGCCACTGGATGCACAACTATCACTAGTTTACACGCTCAAACAGCGACGAGGAGCGCAAAAGCGGCTAACGTTTAATCACAACAAAGAAATGAATTAAATGTGGTCAACCTAACCCGCGGTAAACCCTTGTCCACTGAGAGCCAATCAAACACAAGCAGCCAGATGGCTCCACCTTCAAATCGGTCAGCACATACAGGTTAGGTTGAGAGGACGTTTCAGAGGCAGACTTTGGAAAGAAAAGTGAAAACTATTCAGATTTGTTTTAAATATATATATGTTTGGAAGAGACACAGTTAAATTAGATATTGTTTAATACTTCTATATGCCTATTAACACAATCTACTGTTAGCAATGCAAGAATAGAATGGCTAGAATGTGTTATGATATGATAAAATAGAGGCTCTTGTTGTCGGCTTTATTCACTCTTAGTAAGCTATGTAATTACTGCTGTGGTCTAATACGCTCCCCCAACATAGCTTGTGTTATCTACTCTTATCAATAACTGCAGGTGAATTTAAAGCTATATTGTCTGGGAGAGGCCAGGCAAGTCCTTTGCTACAGCGTCAAACTGGGGTACGAGTAGCCTACCCATGGGGTGAGCCTTTCGGGGTACACAAAATAAATCTTTGAATGATTTCCCAGCTTCTACTAGCATTAAGATTAAGCATACATACTATATATGGGAAAAGATCTTACATTCAAGCTATCCCCGATACAACCCCATGGGGACTACATTATTATCATGCAGTATGCACAGTTATTGTGCGAAAACAGCAAGCTGGGGTACTTGGTTCATTTACAAATGAGCAACAAACAACAACTTACATTAAAACGCAAAAATAAAATACCCAAGTGGAGAATATGCACTTTATGCACCCCCCCCCCTACCCATTCTACCTCCCTTTATCAGGTAGCCATCCTCAAACTATATTCTATGCACTTTACTCCTCCCTCCCCATGCACAGTTTTAGACAATCACTAATTTCACTGCATGTCCCACTCTACCCAGTATGTCTATGCAAGTGACAATAAACAGCCTTGTATCCTTGTAATAAGCTGCATTAAGCTAAAACCAGAAAAGACAAAAATGGATGTGCCCCCTTTGGTCAATTTTCAGCCAGCGAGGGTCTACAGGTTGGTAGGCTGCTGAACACGAAATAGATCAGCGTGGACACGCCTGCATGTGGTTCGGAAACTGAGGCTGAGCCCTGCGATTCTGACAATTCATTTCTCCCACACGAGGCGCGCGGGTCCCGATAGCGGCTCCTTTAAGAAGCTTCCCCTGGGCCGCACGAGATTCCCCGGGTGCTCCGGAGGTAAGTGCTCACGCTAACCTCCCGCAAAGCCTCGCACTCTTCCCGAGCACCAGCGCGCAGATAGCGGGAGCAGTCTCGCGCTCATTTATGATCAGAGACAAGGTGAGTTGTGCGCATGAGATCTTTACTGGACAGTGGCTAGGTGTTGTGTTGTGTGTTTTACATTTGAAGTGTAAGTTACGCATCTGTGAATATTTAACGCAAGTCATTCCTGTCGTGTTGTTATGTAAATAATTTAACCAATTGATGAACTGTGTGCACTGGTGGTTGCTGGCTTTAAAGAAATGACCAATCGTGGCTTGAGTTCCTGTTTACGCTGAAGTCACCCAGGATTCCCTCACTTGTGTGTGTGTGTGTGTGTGATGTGTATATGCTACTGGACACCTTAAGTTCCTCTGGGCTTAAGTATCTCTGCTCTGCTGTGCTGCCTGTCGTGTGTTTGCGCCCTGCGGTTAGTGTGTGTGTGTGTTTGTGCCCTGTGGCGTGTGTGTGTGTGTGTGTTTGCGCCTTGCGGCGTGTGTGTGTGTTGTGAGGTCACAGCCTTCCAAGGGGCCGGGAGGATACTCTGTCTCTGATTGTGGATCTGAAGTGTGTTTGCTGACGGTGCTGGATGGTGCTGGTGTGTGTGTGTGCGCCGAGTAGCCTACTGTGTCTTCACCTGCAGACTGTCACCTGTGTGCGTGTGTGTGTGTCGGAGCAAGTGAGACTGTCACCTGTGTGTGTGTGTGTGTGTGTGTGTCGGAGCAAGTGAGACTGTCACCTGTGTGTGTGTGTGTGTGTGTGTGTGTGTGTGTGTGTCGGAGCAAGTGGGACATTTCTCGGTGTAGTAGTGAAAGTGTGTCCGTGAGGCTCCAGGAGGTCAGTGGGCTGAGGACCGAGAGAAGCTCAGAGATGCGGCTGGAGACACGGGCAGCACCGGGCAGCACTGGGCAGCCATCGCTATAGAGTCATCATCAGTACCACTGGGCAGCACTGGGCAGCCATCGCTATAGAGTCATCATCAGTACCACTGGGCAGCACTGGGCAGCCATCGCTATAGAGTCATCATCAGTACCACTGGGCAGCACCGGGTCCTGCTCTGCCGTCCATCTCGGCACGGACATGATGACACAGAAGCACCCAGCAGCCCTTGAGGGAGGGGGGGGGGTCGTCTCGTCTGCACCTTAAACCAGAGCGGAGCCCTTTAGGCTCATGTCCTCTTCAGACGCCCCCAGAGGGGGACAGTGGAGCACTGGGACAATCACGCGGTTGTGTCACTGTGAGGTGTGTGTGTGTGTGTGTGTGTGTGTGTGTTTGAGAGAGAGAGTGTGTGTATGTGGCTTTGGCATGCAGTGTGAGGGACTCATGTCTTGTGAGGGACACACTCCACACACACACACACACACACACACACACACACACACACACACACACACACACAAAGGCTATTAATAGTCTGGGCCGTGTGGCGTGGGGTTGGGGTCCCATGGGCACTGTGCTATTTTTAGCTCCTCTGAAAGCACGCACACACACACACACACACACACACACTCTCTCTCTCTCTCTCCTCTGGCTCCCCTGTGACTACCTGCCAATCACCATCCTCCAGAGCGGCCTGGAAATGAGATGAGAGCGGCCCACTGCTCCCAGCTACACAA
>CM059276.1:31836298-31841298 GCA_030347295.1 Setipinna tenuifilis
GCAACGTACATGTGTTTATTGGTGTGTGTGTGTGTGTGTGTGTGTGCAGTTCTTCCCCAACGGCAATGCGTTTGCGACGGGCTCGGACGACGCCACTTGCAGGATGTTTGACCTGCGTGCGGACCAGGAGCTGATGGTGTACTCGCACGACAACATCATCTGCGGCATCACCTCCGTGGCCTTCTCCAAGAGCGGCCGCCTGCTGCTCGCCGGATACGACGACTTCAACTGCAACGTCTGGGACGTGCTGAAGACCGAACGCGCAGGTACCGCACACACACACACACACACACACTTCTACACACACACACACACACACACACACACACACACACACACACACACACACACATGCTACACACACGCACACACACACACACAGCTGTAAAGTGAATGTGTAATGATGTGTGTCATGGTCTAGGGAAACATGACAAACAGGGAGGACAGAGGCGTGCGAAGTTTGACAATAAGTTAGGTTTATTTTATAAACCGCAACGAAAATGAAACCATAACAAAGACGGACTAAAGTATAGATAGGAATAGTCAGTATTCAGTGGTGAGGTGCAGACGTGTGTTGTCTGTAGGTAATGTAGTGAATGCGTGTTGCATGTTACAATGAACAAAAGGTAAACTAAGCAAAAGAGTGCAGCTCTGGCAGACGGCCGACGGTAAAGCCAAGAGAGGGAACCAGCGGACTACAGGTGCATCATATAGGCCGCAAACTAGGCGGCCCCGCCCACACCAATCACGCCTAAATTGGGAAAGAGACACAAGCAGAGAACCAGGCCTATGGGGCCGTCACATCTCCCCCCTTAAAAGAAATCCACTGGATTTCCAATAAGGACAGTACTGGAACCAACTTCAAATATCAAAATGACAATGTCAAATGAGTAAAACACCCAATGGCTAAGACAGAAAATCATTAACCAACACCATTATCACCACCAGTGTAACCATCACCAACATTGCATTTAGGCCTAAAAAATGTTCCCCAACACCATTAGCGATAACGTTATCTTCAACAATAATATATTAAAATGGCCATATTATGTATTTAGTCTAAATCCATATGGAAAAGTCAAATCCGGTTTTAACGTCATTATCATTCAATTTTCTTTAGTCTCAACCCACACACAGCGCATATTCTCACCCACAGCTCCTGAACTCTTATCAGCCCCAAATATTCCGGCGCCTGGAATAATAAAGGACAAAACAGACATAGGAGGAGAAGGCACAGTTACGTTAAATACATTAGACGACATGTGCGCGTGACAGCGCGTCCGCAATCACGTTTTCTTTGCCTCTAATGTGCTTAATGTGCAGATTGTATGGCTGGAGAAAAATGCTCCAACGCATCAATCTTTGATTTGGATTTTGGAGAGAATTAAGAAACGTTAGTGGGTTGTGGTCACTGTAAATCACAATAGGTGCTGTGCCACAGCCGACATAGACCTCGAAATTTTGCAAAGCCCAAATTAATGCGAGTGCTTCTTTTTCTATAGTCGAATAATTCAGCTGATAGGAATTGAATTTTCGAGAAAAGTAGCATACAGGGCGTTCGACACAACAGTCATCCTCCTGAAGCAAAACTGCTCCCGCGCCTGCATTGCTCGCGTCTACTTGCAGCTTAAACGGTTTGGCCATGTTCGGGGCTGCAAGAACGGGCACAGACGTGAGGAGACGTTTGGCCTCCTCAAACGCGGCTTGGGTAGCAGGTGTCCAACTGAAATGTTTATTTTTCTTTAACAAAGCAGTCAAAGGCACAACGACGGAAGAAAAGTTTTCACAAAAGCATCTATAGTATCCGATCATTCCAAGGAATCTCATAAGCTCTCGCTTACTGGTGGGCGGTGGGTAGCTATCTATGGCCAGGACTTTTGCCCGCACGGGACGCACGAACCCCTGACCAACCACTTTGCCTAAATAGGTCACCGTCGCCCTGGCGAACTCACACTTCGCCAGGTTGACTGTGAGATTGGCCTGCGCAAGACGAGTGAAAAGCAACCGGAGACGTTCTAGGTGTAAACTCCAGGTGGCGCTATGTACTACTGCGTCATCTAGATAAACTGCACAGCCGTCCAAATTTGCGACTATTTGATTCATTAATCTTTGGAACGTAGCTGCTGCGTTACGTAAACCAAAAGGCATGACTTTGTACTCATACAGACCGCTGGATGTAATAAAGGCAGACACCTCGCGCGCACGCTCCGTCAACGGGATTTGCCAATATCCTTTTAGCAAGTCTAATTTGGTAACAAATTTAGCTGACCCCACTTGGTCCACACAGTCTTCCATTCGTGGTAAAGGAAATGAATCGGGTTTTGTGACACTATTCAATTTTCGGTAATCCGTACAGAAACGATGTGTTCCATTGGCCTTTTTGACTAAGAGACAAGGACTCGCCCAACTGGAGTATGATCTTTCTGCGAGATCATTCTCCAGCAGGTATTTAACCTCACCCTCCAGAATGTCTTGTCTCTCGCCTGAAGCTCTGTAACCTAACTTATTGTCAAACTTCGCACGCCTCTGTCCTCCCTGTTTGTCATGTTTCCCTAGACCATGACAACGTGGGGGCTCGTCAAACTAGTCATAAATCACGTTCTCGTTGATTTGTTTGTTGATTTTCCGCCATTCGATTTTTGTGAATGAATGGGCGTGTAATGTGAGTAACACTGGTAATTGGTTACACCTGTGTTGGTGAGCCGACAGCGTTAAATGCTTTTGTGGGGTGCGAGAGGTCCCGGGTTCAGATCCCGGACGAGCCCCCACGTTGTCATGGTCTAGGGAAACATGACAAACAGGGAGGACAGAGGCGTGCGAAGTTTGACAATAAGTTAGGTTTATTTTATAAACCGCAACGAAAATGAAACCATAACAAAGACGGACTAAAGTATAGATAGGAATAGTCAGTATTCAGTGGTGAGGTGCAGACGTGTGTTGTCTGTAGGTAATGTAGTGAATGCGTGTTGCATGTTACAATGAACAAAAGGTAAACTAAGCAAAAGAGTGCAGCTCTGGCAGACGGCCGACGGTAAAGCCAAGAGAGAGGGAACCAGCGGACTACAGGTGCATCATATAGGCCGCAAACTAGGCGGCCCCGCCCACACCAATCACGCCTAAATTGGGAAAGAGACACAAGCAGAGAACCAGGCCTATGGGGCCGTCACATGTGTCTCACACAAAGCCGCAGTAATCTGTGTTTTTGGGAAAAAAACATTTGAAGCAAGAGAGTGAGAGGCCTTTCTTTGCTGTCAGGTGAAGCATAGTGTTTTTGTTATGTGTGTGCATGCGTGTGTGTGCGTGTGTGTGTGTGTGCGTGCGTGTGTGTGTGCGTTAGGCGTGATGGCGGGCCATGATAACCGGGTCAGCTGTTTGGGCGTGACCCCTGACGGGATGGCGGTGGCCACGGGATCATGGGATAGCTTCCTGCGCATCTGGAACTGAGCACCGCCGAGAGGACCTGAGGGAGAGCAGCCAGTCCTTTGGGCACAGTGATTGGACGAGAGGGATGCCCCCCCCTCCCAAAGCCCGCCCCCACTTCCCCAGTCCTTCTGACCAATCACATGAAGACCTCACAAAGCAGTCTTTTACTTGACCACAAGAGTTTGAATGCCAGTGTTTTATTTGACCAATCACATGAAGAGTTTGAATGCCAGTGTTTTATTTGACCAATCACATGAAGAGTTTGAATGCCAGTGTTTTATTTGACCAATCACATGAAGAGTTTGAATAGCAGTGTTTTATTTGACCAATCAGACGAAGAATTTGAGTGCCAGTGTTTTATTTGACCAATCAGATGAAGAGTTTGAGTGCCAGTGTTTTATTTGGGCTGTTGTGTGTTTGCTTTCTACTCTGACTAGAGGATGTCTCCATGATTACCAACAGAACAATAGGCTCCTCTGCATTATGTGTGTGTGTATAAACACACATATTTATACTGATGAATATAATAAATACAGTATGTATGTAGCATTATGTGTATGTATGGCCATATGAGCGCATATAATGGGTGTGTATATATTTTGTAGTTTTTAAGGAGCATTTTAGTTTGCTGACAGCTGCTGTGTGAGCTCCATGGCACTGTGTCTCCCCCTAGAGGCTGAGTGGAGTAAGTGCATGTGTAGTGTGTAGGACGTGTGTGTGTGTGTGTGTGTGTGTGTGTAGTGTGTAGGACATGTGTGTGTGTGTGTGTGCTAGGAACTCTATGCACCGTCTGCTGTCTGCTCTTAGTGTGTGTGGAGAGCCCCATCTGGACACCTCACGCCCAGAGGCAGCATCATGACACACACACACACACACACACACACACACACACACACACACACACACACACAGATTGTGTTGTATCTTGGAAAGGTGGGAAGAGGTGGGAAACTCAAACATAAAACACTACAGATCCACACACACACACTAGAGTTAGAGGTTAGTGCTGCATGCACACACGCACACACACACACTATGGGATGGCAGGGGTGTAACACACACTGCCCTGTGGAAGCCGTGTGTTCCCAGTGTTACACACACACTTTACCGTGTTAGCTGTTTGTCTGCAGTGTCATACACACGCACACACACACACTCCGCTGTGCAAGTCTGTCTGCAGTGTCACACACACACGCACACACTTTCTCTCTCTCTCTCTGCAGACTTCAGAGCAGCAGCGTGCTCGTGTGGTGAGGAGTGAGTGTGTGTGTGTGTGTAATGGCATTTTTCTGGTGTTTATTGTCACCAATGTTTAAGTTTTACTTTCACTCCTTTTGAAATAAATAGATAATAAATAAATAAGTAAGTAAATAAATAAATAAATAAGGGTTTTTTGTTTGCCTCTTTTCACAGCTGCTGGAGTCTGTGTGTTATTTGGGTCTCCGTCTGTCTGTCTGTCTGATGTGTTCTGTGGCGTCAGGTTGCCAGCCTCAGTCAGGTGGGGTAGTTCGTTAGCTCTTCCTGCCCCCTCAGTGAGGTAGGGGTAGATGTTTCTGCTCTTCCTGCCCCCTCAGTGA
>CM059276.1:31848798-31853798 GCA_030347295.1 Setipinna tenuifilis
TCACTTCTGCGTGTGTGTGTGTGTGTGTGTGTGTGTGTGTGTGCCCTGACACCAACTCACAGGCCTCTCCCCAGCACCCTCACTTCTGCGTGTGTGTGTGTGTGTGTGTGTGTGTGTGTGTGTGTGTGTGTGTGTGTGTGTGCCCTGACACCAACTCACAGGCCTCTCCCCAGCACCCTCACTTCTGCGTGTGTGTGTGTGTGTGTGTGTGTGTGTGTGTGTGTGTGTGTGTGTGTGTGCCCTGACATCAACTCACAGGCCTCTCCCCAGCACCCTCACTTCTGCGTGTGTGTGTGTGTATGTGTGTGTGTGTGTGTGTATGTGTGTGTGTGTGTGTGTGTGTGTGTGTGTGTGTCCTGACCCCAACTCACAGGCCTCTCCCCAGCACCCTTGCTTTTCTGCCTCACTCACCAGAGAGTTACATGCTCACACATTTAACTGTTACATGCATATATGGAACATTTCCTTCTACATTTCCCCCCTTTTCCACTCATCCTCCCAAAGAAAACTTAACACACACGTACTGGGTCACTGAGTCACCACGAGGATACAGGAGACCTCCAGTCAGGGCGTTCACTCCAGGTTAGCAACACTCAGCTGGTGGGCACGGTAGCGGTGGCACTCGGTGTCAGTGAGTTGTGTGTGTGTGTGTGTGTCCTGGCACTCGGTGTCAGTGAGTTGTGAGGTGAGGTGAGTTGTGAGGTGAGGGGTGTGTGTGTGTGTGTGTGTGTGTGTGTGTGTGTGTGTGAGAGACTTACGCCCTTGTACATCTTGAGTACGTGAGGTGAGGGGTGGAAATCTGACTGGAACTCATCAACCAGCAAAGACAGACGACAGATCTCCTCTGCCATGGCATTGGACACCTGCGCACACACACGCGCACACACACACACACACACACACACACACACACACACACACACACACACACGCGCGCAGGCACACGCACACAAAGTGTTAATGTGGATCTGAAAGGCAGGCAAGGAACACAACATACAAACCCTTTGTGGAAAAGTCATAGATGAAAACGGCAGATCTACTGAATGCAGTGTGTGTGTGTGTGTGTGTGTGTGTGTGTTTATGCCAGAGTGTTGATATGTGTCTGTGTTTGTGTATGTGTGTGTGTGCATGTCAGAGTGTTGTGTGTGTGTGTCCGTGCTAGAGTAGTGGTCTGTGTGTGTGTGTGCATGCTGAAATATTGGTGTGAGTGTGTGAGTGTGGGTGTGTGTGTGTGTGTGTGTGTGTGTGTGTGTGTGTGTACCTGTAGCTGCACCTCCTCTGTGATGTCCTTGATTCTCTTCTTGATTTCCTCGATCAGCAGATTCAGCTGATTACGCACAAACTCCAACCTGTCAATCAAATACTCACGATCCTCCAGGGACACCACTCTACACACACACACACACACACGCACGCACGCCCGCACACACACACACACACACACACACACACACATGCACAGTTATGCACAAACTCCAACCTGTCCATCAAATAATCAAGATCCTCAAACGACACCACTCTATACACATACACACACACACACAAACACACGCCCGTCCCAGAGACTGCTGCGCTGGGGAGCTGGCGAGTGAATCGATGTCCAAAGGGTTGTTCTCCAGAAGACCCAAGTGCTGCCTCTGAGATCCGAAGATGATCTGAACTGCCCCTCACTCTGCCTCCTGTATTTATGCTGCCTGGCGGGGGGCCCCTCCTCTCTCATCCTTATCTCTGGTTTGCCCCATGGGCGCATTAACTTTTTGTCTTAGTCACATTCTTTAGTTTATAATGGTGGTTCTTTGTATGAAATCATAATGGTGGAAAGTCCCATACATTCCTGTTTTTTAAGAAAGGCTATACCTATTGTTTATACATCACGAGGTTTACATTTCCCCAGTTTTGCTGTGACAAAGCAGGCCTTTCTATTTAATTAATTGCCCTTCACATTACGAGGTTTAGATCTTCCTAGTATTGCTGTGACAGAGCAGGCCTTTTCTACTTACTTAACTACCCTTTGCATCACGAGCTTTACATTAACACGTACAATGGCGTTGTGTTGCGTCTCTCTGGCTCGTGTTTCCGGGTTGTATATATTAGCTAAGGCTTGTGACTTGTGCTTTGTTCTGGGCCTCCCTACGGCTGCTCTGGGTCATCTGCAGTTCGCTCCCCGATTCACAGGCCTCTCACCAGCACCCTTTTTCTATACTTTATTTTCTTCATATGGTTATATGTTTGTACATTTTAAACTTTCATGCATGCATACATGTTCAACATTTTCTTCTACACGGCACAGGTAGGATAATATTGCTGGAAACTCACAATAAACACACACACACTGATCAGACCATTATGCAGTTGCATCCACAAACCAACACAGCAGAAATGCTCCTTTATTAGGCTAACAGGCCTAGGCTAACTAAGTAGCCTTATCCCGCCATCTACCATCACGCCTGAAAACCTCCTTCCCACTTTCCCATTCACACACACACACACACACACACACACACACACACACACACACACACCCTTAGCTGCAGCTACATCAAGCTCCTCTCTGCTCCAAGCACTCCACCGTCCTCACACACACACACACACACACACACACACACACAGAATGCAACGCCTACACACCTGTCGCCAGACATCTCGTGTGATGAAATCTTCAAAAAGGAGCCGTCTAAAGGACGACAGGATGTGTGTGTGTGTGTGTGTGTGTGTGTGTGTACCTCTTGTCTGCTGCGCTGATGTTGATGGTGTCCATGACGGCTCTGACGGTGGTGGTGATCTGTTGGGCGCGGTGTGTGTGCTGCTCAAACTTGGTCTTCACTGCTGACTGCGAGATAGTCTCCTACGAGGCACCAGCACAGTGTCACACTGCCGCCCACACACACACACACACACACACACGAAAGGGGTGTGTGTGCGGCACACAGGCCTACTGCTGAAGACCTGTGCACTGAGCAGATCATCCTAAACCTCATGCAGACCACACACACACGCACGCACACGCATGTATGTGCACATGTGCACACACACACGCACGCATAAGTACGCACTCAGTCTCACACGCAGTCTCACACACACACACACACGCAGTCTCACACACACTGTCTTTCTCTCATGCTTCTGCTCTGTAGAGGTCTGCACTAGGATTAGGATGTCCACAGTCGTGTGTGTAAACAATAACAGCAAACAAGAGATAAACATAACACAAACAATAATAATAATAATAATAATAATAATCATAATGACATGAGGCAGAAGAAGAAGAGCAGCCAGAACGGAACAGAAGAGCGAAAGTGTGGAGTGATGACTGCATTAGGAAAAGTGTTACATTTGCAGCTCACAGACAAACACACACAACGTGTGTGTGTGTGGGCCATGACCAGAGCTGCACTAGAAACACAAACAGTGCAGGAAGAAAAAAAGATCATGGAAAACAGGAAGTGCAGAGGATGATGGGAAGCAGGAAGTGGAGCAGAGAGGATGCTGGGAAACAGGAAGTGGAGCAGAGAGGATGCTGGGAAACAGGAAGTGATGACACGGATGCCGTCGGCGAAGTAAATCTAGACTTCAGCACTGAAGACGAAGTCCGAGAGGAACAGAGCACAGAACAGCAGCATCCTGCAGCCCACAGCAGCTGTGGAGGAAACACACACACACACACACACACACACACACACCTGGACCCTCCTACCCAACACACACACACACACACACACACACCTGGACCCCCTTACCCAACACACACAGACAGACACACACACACACACACACACACACACACACCTGGACCCCCCTACCCAACACACACACACACACACACACACACACCTGGACCCTCCCACCTCAACCCACCCACCCCAAACACACACACACAGGGACCCCCCCCCCATCCTTACCGCACCCAACCCAGCCCTTGTGCATAGTGCATACACAAATAGGAAATACTAACACTTGCATTAGCAGTTACACGCAAGAAGAAACATTCTCACACACACACACAGGGTCAGGTGTGTGTGTGTGTGTGTGTGTGTGTGTGTGTGTGTGTGTTTGTGTGTGTGTGTGTAAGGAAGCTATGTAACTGTAACGGAAAACTTGATATTTAAAGTCAAGTGGTCAGGCCACCCTCACACACTCACACACACACACACACACACACACACACACACACTCACAGTCTCACCCTCACACACACACTTGCCTCAAAGCGTCGCTCGAAACACTGGAACTCTTTGAGTCGATCCTGGAACCCTTCAGCCAGTGCCCCACCTGACAACACACACACACACACGCACACACACACACACACACACACGTTAGACACACGCACACAACGTATTCTTCTACAGTCAGCCCTCCACCTGACAACACACACACACACACACACACACCTGTTAGACACACGCACACAACTTATTCTTCTACAGTCAGCCCTCCACCTGACAACACACACACACACACACACACACACACACACACACACACACACAACTTATCCTTTCTCAGCCAGTGCCCCACCTGGAAACACATACACAGATCTGTTAGATACACACACACACACACACCTGTTAGATACACACACACACACACACACGTTAGATACACACACACGGTCTGACTGGATGTTTCCATCACGTCTCACATGATATTACACACTCAACACACACTGCATGCGGGAGTTGAGCACCTCCTTAGCCGACACACACACGCACACGCGCGCGCACACGCGCACACACACACGGAGCTGGATGCTCTCTCTACCATAGCTGAAAGGAGGACCCTGAGCAGGCTGCACTCCATATTGGACACCTGCACACCATCTTCATTAATCAGAGGAGTTTGATCAGCGACAGACTCCGGTCCCTCCCCTGCAGGACTGACAGGCTTCGGAGGTCCTTTGTTCACAGGGCCATACAGCTTCACAACACCACACAGAGGGAGCTGGGCATAATTGACTGGACTGCTTGAGCTGCACCCCACATACACACACACACACACAC
>CM059276.1:31858798-31883798 GCA_030347295.1 Setipinna tenuifilis
GGGAGAAAGAGAGATAGAGCGTGAGGAGGGAGAGAGCGAGAGAGAGCGAGAAAGAAAGAGAGAGAGAAAGAAAGAGAGAGAGAGAAAGAGAGAGAGACAAAGGGAGAGAGAGAGAGAGACAGAGACAAAGGGAGAGAGAGAGGAGGAAGGAGAGAGAGAGAGAGAGAGAGAGGAGGAAAGATAGATAGAGAGAGACAAAGGGAGAGAGAGAGAGGATGTGCTGTATCCGGGTGTCAGTGAGGGTTGGTGTTGGGTGTCATGGGGCTCATGTTCAGTAATGGGATCCCAACAATGGCCTTTGGCTAACGCACACAGACTGTGTGTGTGTGTGTGTGTGTGTGTGTGTGTGTCTGTCTTTGGGCAAAGCGCAGACAACAAATGAGGGACTGCACTGCATTACAGTCTGATAACATCAAAGACACAAACACTCAGTTACCAGAAAGACCAGTCCTGTGTGTGTGTGTGTGTGTGTGTGTGTGTGTGTACCTGCCAAAGAAGGCCACCTTCATGTGTCTGTGTGCGAGGACATCTCTGATGGTGGCCAGTTTGCTGGTGTGTGTGTGTGTGTGTGTGTGTGAAAGTCCACCTGGGAAACACCCAACTCCCAGTTGTCATTGTGACACAGCACACACACTGCACTGCACACAACGAAATATCATTCATGCCTCACCCGTGCAAGGGGGCAGCTCCCTAAGGGAGTGCGGCGGGACGGTACCATGCTCAGGGTACCTCAGTCACAGGGAGGATAGAGGAGAGCGTGTGTGTGTGTGTGTGTGGGGACGGTACAGTCATGGAGGAGGTTAATTACTCTCCCCAGTGCGGCGGGGCGGTACCATGCTCAGGGTACCTCAGTCATGGAGGAGGATAGAGGAGAGCGTGTGTGTGTGTGTGTGTGTGTGGGGACGGTACCATGCTCAGGGTACCTCAGTCATGGAGGAGGATAGAGGAGAGCGTGTGTGTGTGTGTGTGTGTGGGGACGGTACCATGCTCAGGGTACCTCAGTCACAGGGAGGATAGAGGAGAGCGTGTGTGAGCGTGTGTGTGTGTGTGTGTGTGTGTGTGTGTGTGGGGACGGTATCATGCTCAGGGCACCTCAGTCATGGAGGAGGTTAATTACTCTCCCCACCAACCTGGCGGGTCAGGAGGTGAACCGGCAACCTTTAGGCTACAAGTCCGACGCCCTAACCGCTTACGTCAAGTCAAGTTTATTTGTATAGCGCATTTCATACACAAAGGCAGATAAAAGATAAAATAAGTTTAAAATATGTGTAAGATAAGTAAAGACATAGAGTAAAGCAATAGGTAAACATAAAAGATAAAAGAGGTAAAATAAAAAATTAATTAAAGATGAATCACTGGCAAAAAGCATCTGAGAACAGTTTAGTCTTAAGTCTAGATTTGAAACTTCCAACAGTAGGAGCATTTTTAATGTCTTCTGGAAGCTGGTTCCATAGCTGAACTGCATAGCAGCTGAAAGCTGCTTCACCACATTTTGTTGTGACAGCAGGTTTTACCAACAGATGTTTCTGCTGTGATCTTAAAGACCTAGTTGGTACATATAGCAAGAACATATCCAACAAGTATTTTGGTTCCAACCCATTTAGTGTTTTAAACACAAGAAGCAATGCCTTAAAGTCAATTCTATAACTGACTGGGAGCCAGTGCAGGGACCTTAAAATTGGAGTAATGTGTTCAGTTCTTCTTGCTTTTGTAAGAACCCTTGCTGCTGCATTTTGGACCAGTTGAAGCTGTTTGATGGTCTTTTTAGGAAGGCCTGTGAAAAGGCCATTGCAGTAATCAACCCATGACTGCTGTGTGTGTGTGTGTGTGTGTGTGTGTGTGTGTACCTGCCAAAGAAGGCCACCTTCATGTGTCTGCGTGCGAGGACATCTCTGATGGTGGCCAGTTTGCTGGTGTGTGTGTGTACCTGCCTAAGAAGGCCACCTTCATGTGTCTGCGTGCTAACACATCTCTGATGGTGGTCAGTTTGCTGGTGTGTGTGTGTGTGCGTGTGTGTGTGTGTGTACCTGCCGAAGAAGGCCACCTTCATGTGTCTGCGTGCGAGGACATCTCTGATGGTGGCCAGTTTGCTGGTGTGTGTGTGTGTGTGTGTGTGTGTGTGTACCTGCCAAAGAAGGCCACCTTCATGTGTCTGCGTGCGAGGACATCTCTGATGGTGGCCAGTTTGCTGGTGTGTGTGTGTACCTGCCGAAGAAGGCCACCTTCATGTGTCTGCGTGCGAGGACATCTCTGATGGTGGTCAGTTTGTCGGTGTATGCCTGAATCTGCTGCAGCTGCTCTCTGCTCGACACCTGCTCCAGCGACGCATCCGCACACGTGTCTGCACACACACACAGGCGCACACACACGCACACACGCGCACACACACACACACACACATACACACACACACGCCCACCCGTCATCAACAGAGTCTGGCAAAATGGACATGCACAGTGCACAAGTACAGCTAATATCACTGAGTGTTACAACCACCAACACACACACTTTAAACTTCACACACACATACACAAACATTAGTGTTTGCTCTCTCTCTCTCTCTCTCTCTCTCTCACACACACACACACACTTTAAACTTCACACACACAAACATTAGTGTTTGCTCTCTCTCTCACACACACACACACACCCTCCACAAACTCAGAGCTTGCTCTCTCACACAAATGCATGCACAAACACACACACACACATACCCTTCATGAACTGAGCGCTCTCCTTCACGCATATGCACACACTGACACACACACTCTCCACGAACAGGGCACTCTCCTGCACGCACACACACGCACACGCACACGCACACACACTCACACTCCACGAACAGGGCACTCTCCTGCAAGCACGCACACACACACACACACTGACACACACACACACACACACACACACACTCACCCTCCACGAACTGGGCGCTCTCCTGCACGTAGGCCAGTAGCTGTTCGAAGACGTCGCTGATTCTCTTCTTGGCCAAAACAAAGTGCTTCAGCGGAGAGTAATCACCCTGATCCAGACTCATCTTCCCTGGAGCACACACACACACACACACACACACACACAGTGATTCAGTGGAGAATAATCACCCTGATCCAGACTCACCTTTCCTGGAGCGCGCACACACACACAGACACACCATTACTACTGTACACACACACACCTAGGGCATTACCATACACACACAAACACCATGGCCCCTATTACACACACACACACACACACACACACAGCATGGTCCCTACCACACACACACACACACACAGCATGGTCCCTACCACACACACCTAGGGCATGCTCAGATCTGCATGAGCAGTATGAATGGTGCAGGAGACGGACACTACACCGCAGCTAGAACTAGCCTACTCATCCGAGCACCGCAACAGTGTTTGTGTGCGTTTCACTTTCATCAGCGCCAAACCTGGCTGTCCAGCTAGCATAACTCTAAAGCCAGGCTTAAGTTGTCGCACACGCGTCCTGGTCAATGACAAAGTGAAAGTTGACGAGTGGCAGCAATGTGGGCGTTTGAGAACCAAAACTGAAACGTTTCCAAAAAGACAACATGGCTAAACTTTTGACCTGTGAAGTGACGCTACTAGTTTAACCTAGTCAGAATGAGGACACGCCCCCGCTACTCAGCAGTGACACAGTTTTTACAAAGATAAAATGATTTACAGTGAAATGATTTATTAGCATCCGAAATAAGACTGAAGGTGTGTGTTAAACTGGCTCCAATGTCGACCGCCAATCACGCTGCCATAGAAACATGCTTACTGCAGATTATTGAACTGATTCATCTACAGGCTAATGACTGTAGTGTGCTCTCCAAGCCAAAAGAACACGACAGAGAAGCCAAGACGAAGTCTGTCTTCAACAAAGTATTAAAGTTTATCCTTTGTCACTGTGCTACAACACGCCTGCTTGTTTGACAGCTATCTCTGGTCTAATGTAAATAACGACAGAGCTAAACAAGCAAAACATGCTAACTTAGCCAGTGTCGGATAACGTTACAGTCGCTTCCCTCACAAGCTGATATCAGCACAACACGCCGCTGTTGACATGCTTTGCTTTATATCTTAGCCATATGATTTGCATTTACAGCTTCAGGCTTCTCATAGTGCCACACTGATTTTCGGCTCGACTGGTAGAGAAAATGGCAAATCTGTCAATGGCACTGCGCCGTTAGCTAACGTTAGCTTTGCTAACTCCTGGACCTCCTGCGCATACCTGTCCATTGCTACTTATTAAGGTAGCGGGAAAAACACTAGCTGGGTGGAATTAAACATATCTTACCACGATGTCTTTCAGCGTGTCCTCTCACGTAATTTTAACATTCCACAAAAGGCTTAATTTAGCTCCCCTTAGGCGGACATGTTGTCGCTGAGGACTGCTAGTCTCCAACAGCTCATGTCCTTGGCAGCATGCTATCGCTGTACGGCCCAGCCAAGCGGCCAACGGCAGTCACGAGTCTTTCACTTCACATGGCATGCGAAACATCCTATTGGGGGGGGGGTTACTGTCAGTATTCATTTATTCATCACTTATCATACCTCATACCTCATACCGCTCTGTCATATCAACACAGCTTTTATACTATACTATACTATACTATACTATACTATACTATACACTATACTATACTTATACATACAAGTTTAGGAAGTTATCATCAGAATCATTACCCTGGTAAATGGGTTTTTCAGGAGATAGACTTGCTTATTTGTTGCAGTAAAATGTATGGGAAGCATACATTCAGACGTGGCTTTACACAAAATATAGATGCACAAAAGGCAGTGTTCCATTGTGGGTCATTTCAGCTGAATTGATTTTATAAGATTATGACCGCCAGAGGGCACTGAACGGCTGATTTTAAAAGGTCTATAATGACGCAAACAAAGAGCGACAACACAGCTCGATCGTTCTTCCACAACATTTGAGAATCGTGGCGACTGATCATAGATTGATAATACTTAACGATGGAAATACGCTTGGAACCTGTTGCTTGTTTCTGAATATGACTTTGGCCGACAGATGCACGAACTGAAGTGAAGGATTGGAAAGCATCAGGTACAGACCGATTAATCACAGTTTTATTACACACTCCCTTTCTTCGTTTGGCTATGACCTAAGGCTTTAGCGGAACCGTCAAGTTCATTGAGTTATGTTGCAGGGGTTTCATGGCAAACATTGTCACTCGTACCCAGTAATATGGCGACACATTTGTTCGACGGTAGCATTGTCTTGCTATCTGTTAGGCGCCTCTAATGCAAGTGTTCGTCTGCAGCATTTCCCCCTCAAACTTGATTGTTGTTGTTGCACGTTACTGTGTCAGACTGTTGTTTCTGTTCGCTACTCTCTGTCTCATGCAAACCCGCTGTCTTTTTCAGACTCGTGACTTCTGCAGTTTAAAAAATCATGCCGCCCTGTTCTGTTAGCATCTTGCTCAGATGAACGCTGTTGTTAGCTCTGCTAGACCATTCCAGTGTGTCCCTCCTCACCCCCCAACTCTGGGCAGAGCGGAGAGCAGAGGCACATCTTCCCCCGAGCCGTGTGCTGTGCTGGGCAGAGAGGAGGGCATCTGTCGGTGTGCCTGACGAGGTGCATGTTTCAGCCACAGCACAGGGGAGAAGGCAGGATAGGAACTGCAGACCAGACCAGACCTAGAACTACAGACAGCAGCGAGAACTACAGACGGCACCTAGAGCTACAGACGGCACCTAGAGCTACAGACGCCACCTAGAGCTACAGACGGCACCTAGACGCAAACAAGAAAGCAGCCACAGAGTGGAGCTTGTCCCTCAGGAGAGGCGGTGTGTGAGGTGACGTGAGTAGGTGAGGATCTCTGAAGGCCAAGCAGGTGTCTCGTGTCCAAGCGCTCAGAGGAACCCTCCTCCACGCTAACACCCTCGCCTAACGCTACAGCTGCCGCCGAGACCTGTGGCCAAGCCTGTCCTGTCCCCTACGGTGGCCTGTCCTGTCCCCTACGGTGGCCTGTGAGGCCTGTCCTGTCCCCTACGGTGGCCTGTGAGGCCAGTCCTGTCCAGAGCGAGTCCGGTACGGTGACGCGCCGGCTGCTGGAGCGAGGGCGGCCGGGTGAACTGAGCGCGCTCAGGAATGGCCCACCGGCCGAGATGAGGGTCCCCCATCACAGCAGCACAAGCCCCGCCCACAATGTGGCAGACCACAGAAGCCCCGCCCCCAAAGTGGCCCCGCCCCCCGCGGTGGCCCCGCCCCTCCACACGGCCGAGAGCGTGCGGTCCCGAAGGAGGCGTGTCCCCAAGACCTGCGACTGCTGCGGCCCCCACGCTACGCCTACGGTGGCCGGCAGGGGACACTCTGTGCCTGGGAGGGGCCACTCTGCACCTGGGAGGGGCCACTCTGGGTCGGCCAATGACAGCAGTGCTGGCCACACCCCTCCGGGGGGCAAGAGGAGGGGCCGGCGCAAGAAGGAGGAGTCTGTCTCCACGGCAACCACGCAGATGGAGATGGCTGTGGACGCGCAGGAGTCGGTATCCATGGTAACAGCTCAGACGGATGTACAGGCGGAATCGGTATCCATGGTAACGACACAAACAGACATGCAAGCGGAGTCAGTATCTATGGCAACCACACAAACGGACATGCAGGCAGAGCCGGTATCCATGGTAACAGCTCAGACAGATGTACAGGCAGAGTCGGTATCCATGGCAACGACACAAGCGGACATGCAGGCGGAGTCTGTATCCATGGCAACGACACAAACAGACATGGTGGTGGACATGCAGGAGGCGTCGGCAGAGAGTGACGGACAGGAGAGGGTGGGGTGTGGGCGGGACCAAGGGGAGGGCGGAGCTGAACCTGCCAATCAGGACATGGAGCAGACAGGGCCTCAGACAGCCAATCAGGGCCCTCCTAACCAGTCACATGACCAGACTCTCAGCCAATCAGTGGCCACGGACCCTCCTCCTCCTCCCCAGCTGCTGAATGGCACAGTGGGCGGGGCGAGTGATGGAGAGATGGAGGAGGAGACAGTGGTGACTCCGCCCCCCTGTCATGAGTACAGTGGGGGGGCACAGTGGGACCACGCCTACTGCAAGAGACCGCACACACACACGCACACACACATACACACACACACACCCCACACAGAAAACAACCATGAAGGACTTGTAGACCTCATTCACGGTAAGAGTGTGTGTGTGTGTGTGTAAGAGTAAGTGAGTGAATAAGTGATGGTAAGGGTTTATGTGTGAGAGAGAATTTAACTGAGGGATGGTGTGTGTGTGTGTGTGTGTGTGTGTGTGTGTGTGTGTGTAAGAGTAAGTGAGTGAATAAGTGATGGTAAGGGTTTATGTGTGAGAGAGAATTTAACTGAGGGATGGTAAGTGTGTGTGTGTGTGTGTGTGTCAGTGAATAGTAATGATACGCTTGTGTGTGTGTTCTACGTGTGTTAGTGTAGCATTAATCATGGTACTTGTGGACCAGTTCTAGGAGAAGTACTGATGTTTTTCTGTGTTTGTGTGTGGTACCTGGAGTGTGTGTGTGTGTGTTAAAGTACCTGGAGGAGTTCTATGAGAAGTACTGATGTGTGTGTGTGTGTGTGTGTGTGTGTGTGTGTGTTAGAGTACCTGGAGGAGTTCTATGAGAAGTACTGATGTGTGTGTGTGTGTGTGTGTGTGTGTGTGTGTAGAGTATCTGGAGGAGTTCTATGAGAAGTACTGATGTGTGTGTGTGTGTGTGTGTGTGTGTGTGTGTGTAGAGTATCTGGAGGAGTTCTATGAGAAGTACTGATGTGTGTGTGTGTGTGTGTGTGTGTGTGTGTGTAGAGTACCTGGAGGAGTTCTATGAGAAGTATGGCAGCTTCATCCCCCTCTGTGAGGACGACATTCACGACTATCTCGACCGCAAGTCACACACTGACCTCAGCGACCGGTTAGTACACCTGTGTGTGTGTGTGTGTGTGTGTGTGTGAGAGACTGCAAGTCACACACTGACCTCAGCGACCGGTTAGTACACCAGTCTGTGTGTGTGTGTGTGTGTGTGTGTGTGTGTGTGTATATGTGTGTGTTTCTGTGTGTGTATGTGTGACACAACCCTGTAAACCCCTGTGTGTTGACCTTGAGGCCTGACTGCTGTGTTCTGACCTTGAGCCGTGAGTGTCGACCTTGACCCCTGACCCCTATGCCCCGCCCCTACAGGAAGCAGGTGAGGTGGGAGGTGGCCAAGTACAGGGCGGGGCTAGCCACGGTGCCCACCCAACACTTCTGCGTCAGCCACAACAAACACACACTCACACTTGACGACCTCGCCACACTCGACGACCACAGCTGGGTCAACGACCAGGTCAGCACACACAAACGCACACACGCACACACGCACGCACACACACACACACACACACACACACACACACACACACACACACACTTGAGGACCTCAGCACCTACCACAACTGGGTCAACGACACATACACACACACACACACACACACGCACACAAACATATTCAAAGACCTCACCACCCCAATCACAACTGGGTCAACGACCAGGGGTGCGTTTCCCAAACAACGACGGATGTTAGCATTTGAACCACCGTTGTCCGTAGTAGGTTCAAACGACACAACAGTCCGATTCCGACCGTTTCCCGAAACTCTCCAACTACCTACGTACAACGTAAGTCTGAACTATGTTAGTTTAGACTTCCGTCGTTGAAACTGCAAAGTATCCAGATGTGTCGGAAGTGCTCGGAGAGTATTCGGATGCATTCGTTGCGGGGAGGCAGAAACGACACCACGACAGTAAGCAATAAAAACGTAGCCTTATTCAAATTCAGCCGGTATGTAGGCTGTGACAACTTCAGCAACTTAGGAAAATGTTCCCCAACACAATCATGTCCCTTACTCATTAAAAAGCAGTGACTGAATACGTTTGTAAACTGTATACGTTTGTAATGATATAATCGTATATTTTATTTATGCTACCCTACATAGGTGTGCATATAAATATAACCAAGGCCACCGGTTACTCATGTAATACGATGGTTGAGTGGTTAGCCTGTCAGCCCACTATGTAGACCTTCTTACTTTTTCGGAGAGATACGGGTTCGAATCCTGCTAAACCGTAATCAATTTGAAACACGTGGAATGGCCTTGATTGTGCATCTGTGAACCGCGATCATACTCTACATCACAGTATTAAAAACGACCTGTCAAATCAGCCAATAACTTTAATAATCCAACAACATCTTGCAACAACTTTTGGTGTGTTGTGGGGTGAATTTTCTATCGTCTTTTTACATGACCTGGCAAGTGCCAGGATGAAAATGAAGTGAATTAAAGTAAAACCATTCATGCAGTGGGTGGCGGTAAAGCATTGAATGGTGCCTAATCTGACCCAAGACGGCCAAAGGTGACGAGCAAGACGTCACGTGTACAGAAACCGACATAAACAATGGTCTAACGACAGGTCCAAGCTAATCGTTCGAACTAAGCAGTTTAACGATGGAACTTCCGATGGATCGTCCAGACTTTGCTGTTGGGAAACACCTGCGTCGTTGAACGATCCATCGGACTAATGTTGTTGTAAACATCCGTTTTGTTGTGTCGTTCGAACGATGCTGTTGGGAAACAGTAGTGTCGTTAGTCCATTGTTCAAACCTACGAAGTTGCTAAGGAAGTTAGCAACGATGGTTTTGGGAAACGCACCCCAGGTCAGGACACACACACACCCAGACACACACACACACAAGAACCACAACTGGGTCAAGGACCTTTCTTTTCGTAGCACATGCCCTTTTCTCTTTCTTTCTCTGTCTATCTATCTCTGTCTCTCACTCTCTCTCTCTGTCTGTGTCTTACAAACTCCTCACTCACTATATTTCACACATACAAACACACAAACGTATACACACCTTCACAAATCTGCCCCAAACACACACACACACACACACACACACACATGCTAACTCTGCCTTAGCCGTCCAGCTCATCGTTGGTACACTCCTGCCGTAGAACTTCAGCTCTGCTGTTTGTGCTGTGATGTGTTACGAACAACAAATCTGTCTGTCTGTGACACTAACTGTGTGTGCGTGTGTGTGCGTGCGTGTGTGTGTGTGTGTGCTCTGTAGGTGATCAACATGTATGGGGAGCTTATAATGGAGGCAGCCAACCACAAGGTGAGATTACACAGGGAGGTGGAGAGGGGTGTGTGTGTGTGTGTGTGTGAGTGAGAGAGAGAGAGAGAGAGAAAGGAAGAAATGCCATGAAGGTCTGTGTGTGTGACTGCGAGGTTGTCCGTCTGAGTGTGTGAACCACGACATTGAGAGAGAGAGAGACACACACACACACACACACACACACAGAGGTGGGCGGTAAATGTCCCTCTATGGTAAATTGTCCAGGATGTTGTCTGGTCACTGTGCTGAGTCTGTCTGTGTGTGTGTGTGTGTGTGTGTGTGTGTGTGTGTGTGTTGCAGGTTCACTTCTTCAACAGCTTCTTCTACAGGCAGCTGGTGGCCAAAGGCTACGAGGGGGTCAAACGCTGGACCAAAAAGGTAAAGCCACATCCTCCCCTACACACACACACACACACACACACACACACACACACACATACCAGGAGGACTAACCTTACAACATCTAACTGACTTGGGTAAGCTAGTTGGCAAGTGAAAAAGTGCCAAACAAAAGACATTTCAACACAATTACTTCTAGTAAGGGGGAGTTGGAAGGCACCTCAGTAGACGGGAAATAAAGAACTTCCTGTGTTTGGAACCACACTTGCTGACTCGCTTCTGACTCTACCTCTCTTCTCCTTCCCCTCCCCTCTCCTCTCCCCTCCTCCCCCTCCCCTCTCCTTCCCCTCTCCTCCCCCTCCCCTCTCCTCCCCCCCCTCCCCCCCCTCCCCAGGTGGATGTGTTCTCTAAGCGGTTGCTGCTGGTGCCGCTGCATCTGGAGGTTCACTGGTCACTGCTGACCGTAGACGTCTCCACACACACCATCCACTTCTACGACTCGCAAGGCATCATGTTCAAATACGCGGTGGACGTGAGTCTCTCACACACACACACACACACACACACACACACAGGGCATCATGTCACGCCGTGGATGTAAGTCACACACACACACACACACGCACACGCACACACAGTCACACACTTCTACGACTCACAGGGCATCATATTGTAGTATGCCATGGAGCCACAGTCAGTGAACAGAACGTGTGTGTGTGTGTGTGTGTGTGTGTGTGTGTGTGTGTGTGTGTGTGTGTGTGTGTGTAGAACATCCTGAAGTATCTGCTGGCAGAAGCCAAAGAGAAGAAGCAGCCGAGCTTTCAGAAGGGCTGGAAAATGATGGTCAACAAGGTAGGCATGACACACACACACACACTCACACACACACTCACACACACATATACTATATATAATAGGGTGCCAGGTGTAAATTGTAAATTGTTTTAAACGTGTGTGTGTGTGTGTGCAGTGTATTCCCCAGCAGAAGAATGACAGTGACTGCGGCGTCTTTGTATTGGAGGTGAGACGAGCTTCATAGTGATGTCACGGTGATGTCACAGTGATGCCATAAACATCTCTTATGTTTCTTTTATATTATTATTATTATTTAATAAAATGTATTTATTCTTTATTCGAAATATTTATTATATTTTTAAACTTATCCAAATGTGCAATAACTAATATTAATTATATGTATAATAATATAATATTTATAATAGGGCGTTTATAATGTCTTTGTTTATAATTTGGTGTTTTTTGTTTGTGGTTTTGGAGAAATGCATCTGATAAATACCATAATCATAACCTCTCTTTCTCTCTCTCCCTCCCTCTCCCTCTCTCCCTCCCTCTCTCTCCCTCTGTCCCTCTCTCTCTCTGTCTGTCTGTCTGTCTGTTTGTCTGTCTGTCTCTCCCTCTCCCTCTATCCCCCCCCCTCTCTCTCTGTCTGTCTCTCCCTCTCCCTCCCTCTCTCCCTCTCTCCCTCTCTCTGTCCTGCAGTACTGTAGGTGTCTGGCCCAGAAGAGGGCGCTGTTGTTCTCTCAGGAGGACATGCCCCGCGTACGCAAACGCATCTACCAGGAGCTGTGCGAGGGCAAACTCAGAGACGCCCCCTCGTTAAGCGACTGACCTCGTTAAGGGCCTGAGCCTCGTTAGGACACTGGTCCCTGCATCAGACTGATCCTCATTAGGAGATGGGTCCTCGTTAAGTGACTGTTCCTCGTTAAGGGCCTGATCCTCATTAAGAAACTTGTCCTCGTTAATAAATTGGTTGATTACCAGAGACTGCTGAGGGCTTGTGGGTTTACTGCCTCACCCCCAAGGTCACGCTTTGGGGTCAACTGAAGACTGGAGGCGACTCTAAGACTGTTCTGCTGTTAAGAAGCATTTAGCACAGACTGACCAACAGTGACCCCTATGAGGACAGGCCATCAGCAGTCAACCTCGTTAGGACTGAGCAGCGTTAAGGAACCTCGTTAAGGAATCTCGTTAAGCACCATTAGAGGCTCTCTGGCCCTCGTTAGGGAGACAGTGAAGGCTAATGACCAGCGCTGCCTTGGCCACTCATGTGCTTTCTAGAACACTCATGCCACTGTATCCTAGCAACACACACCACACACGCCACTGTATCCTAGCAACACGCCCAAAGAATGCTGGCTGCTGATGGGTGACTACACGCGCTAGTGTTGCCATGACAACTATCCAAGCGCTCGCGTTGCCATGACAATGACATGAGTGCTAGTGTTGCTATGACAGCGTATGAGTGCCAGTGTTGTCCTGATGGCTGTATAAGCTCAGTTGTTGCCATGGCGATGAGGGCACGCCTCCTGTCTTTTATTTCTGCTTTTCCTTTCTTCTCCTCTTTTATCATTCCTCCCTTTCTCATGCTGCTGCCCCCCCCCCCCCCCCACCGTTAAAGCATCCTACCTTAGCAACCACACCACCCATAGCAACCACACCCCTAGCAACTATTTCATTACCAGCGTTACACCATCACCATAGCAACATCACACCATCTCCATAGCAACCATTTTTACCCATAGAAACTATTACCATAGCAACATCACACCATCTCCATAGCAACTATGCCCATAGCAACCATGCATATAGCAACAGCCCACATCTCCATAACAACATCACACATCCTCATAGCAACCGTATGGCCCCTCCTTGTCTCTCTCTTCCTCATACTATCTGTCTTTTCCTCCCCCTGTCCCTCCCTCTCTTGCTCTCCATCCCTCTCTTTCTTAATTAGCGCCTTAATTAGCTTAGCTAGCTTTCTTAATTAGCGCCTGACTGCTGCTCAGTCTCTGTTAGTTTGCTTCACATTGCCCTGTTAGCGCACCAAGCTAACCTCCATAAGCCTGTTATAAACCCTTCATGAGCCTGTTATAAACCTTCATAAGCCTGTTATGAACTCCAAATGGACCCTTCATAAGACCCTCCCTTCCAGACCATACCTGATCTCTGAGAGACGACACTCCTGATTCCTCGTTACTATGGTCACACATCTGAAACGGACACGCCTCCTGATTCCTCGTTACTATGGTTACACTCGGACACGCCTCCTGATTCCTCGTTACTATGGTTACACTCGGACACGCCTCCCAATTCCTCGTTACTATGGTTACGCGTATGGCAGACACGCCTCCTGCTTCCTGTCCTCTCCCTGCTGGGTCGTTGCTATGGTTACGCGTCAGTCTGCCTGCGAGGGTTTAAGAATGTACAGCCACTGGAGTGCTTTTATAGCAGAGCTCTTTCTGGACCTCCACACCTCTATAGAACACGGAGGCCTCCAGAACACGGAAGTCTCTAGAACACGGAAGTCTCTAGAACATGGAGGCCTCTCCTCTGTCCTGAGGAGGGGGAGATGAGGCCTGAGGAGGGGGAGATGAGAGTTGTCTGCTGCTGGTCGGACTGGTGGCCGGTGGCCGGCTGTGGGCTGCTGAAGATGACCGGTAGCTGCTGGTGGTGACACTCTGCTGGTCTGACCGGTAGCTGCTGGTGGTGACACTCTGCTGGTCTGACCGGCAGCTGCTCGCTGGCCACCGTTCGCTGGTCTCTCTGTCTGACTATTTAACACAGCCATGACCACTGACCACTGGCCACACACAGCCATGACCACTGACCACTGGCCACACACAGCTGGGTTATCACTGCTTGACTTGCCGTTTAGTCTGCTGTGTGTGAGTGTATGTATGTGTGTGTGTGTGTGTGTGTGTGTGTGTGTGTGTGAGTGGGTGTGTGAGTGAGTGAGAGAGAGAGTGATAGTGGTGTATGACGGTGGTGTGTGTGTGTGTGTGTGTAAGTTGCACAGTCCTGTGCCCTCTTAGTGTGTGACAGTGATGTGTGTGTGTGCGTGTGCGTGTGCGTGTGCGTGTGCGCGTGCGTGTGTGTGTGTGTGTGTGTTGCTAGTTTGTCACTTTTCAGAGGACAGTTGTGGTCTTTGAGAGAATGTGTGTGTCTGTGTGTGTGTGTGTGTGTGTGCGCATATCCTGCCAGACTCTGTGTTGTGGAGACAGAGTGTGTTTGTGTGTGTGTGTGTGTGTGTGTGTGTACTTTTACGTGTGACATTAAAGTTCTAAAGATCTCTAACAACACTGTGTCACAATGTCTTCAGCTGGTGTGTGTGTGTGTGTGTGTGTGAGTGTGAGTGTGTGTGTGTGTGTGTGTGTGAGTGTGAGTGTGTGTGTACTTTTTTCGTGATATTAAAGTCAGATCTCTAACAACACTGTGTACACATGTCTTTAAGTCGTGTGTGTGTTTGTGTTTGTATGTGTGTTTGTGTGTGTGTGTGCGCGCCATTCCTCATGTGTAGCAGAGAAACGGGATGACCAAAAAAAACCGAGAAACCACACGACACCGTAGTTGTTTTTGCTTCTTCCTGGTGGAGTTCATGTTGGCGGTTGGTGAGCTCTTACACACCGCGACCGCCATGTCTGCTAATGTCTAAGTGTGGCAGGCAGAATGGCTCACCTCACCAATTAGACTCCTATTAGACTCCTCTATTAGACTACTCTATTACACTCCTCTATTACACTCCTCTATTAGACTCCTCTATTACACTCCTCTATTAGACTATTACACTCCTCTATTAGACTCCTCCTCTATTAGACTCCTCTATTACACTCCTCTATTAGACTCCTCTATTACACTCCTCTATTACACTACTCTATTAGACTATTACACTCCTCTATTAGACTCCTCTATTAGACTCCTCTATTGGACTCCTCTATTAGACTCCTCTATTACACCCCTCTATTGGACTCCTCTATTACACTCCTCTATTACACTCCTCTATTGGACTATTAGACTCCTCTATTAGACTCCTCTATTAGACTCCTCTATTACACCCCTCTATTGGACTCCTCTATTACACTCCTCTATTAGACCCCTCTATTACTCTATTAGACTCCTCTATTAGACTCCTCCTCTATTAGACTCCTCTATCAGACTCCTCTATTGGACTCCTCTATTAGACTCCTCTATTACACTCCTCTATTAGACCCCTCTATTACTCTATTAGACTCCTCTATTAGACTCCTCTATTACACTCCTCTATTAGACTCCTCTATTACACTCCTCTATTAGACTCCTCTATTACTCCTCTATTAGACTCCTCTATTGGACTACTCTCTCTCTAAGTGTGGACAGCACACTCAGCCTAAGTGGCCAGCAGACATTAGGGCAAATGGAACGTGTGTGTGTGTGTGTGTGTAAGAAGCACACTCCCCCTAAGTAGACAGTAGACATAAGGCTAAAACCGTGTGTGTGTGTGAAGTAAACAGTAGACATTAAGCCGAATGAAACAGCCACAGCTTCTGCCTCTTCAGCATAAAAGCAGCCCCTCGTGCTACAGTGAACTTTAAAACAATCTGATTTTATCCACGCTGCATTTGTACAGAGGGTCTGCATAGAGAAACATTTGTTTCCTTGAGATGTAGACTCTGCTGAAGTTTAAAACTATTAAACTTCATCCATGCCTTTATCCAGTCGCTAACATCTAGTCGTGACGTATGCAGTCCACTGGATTGTAAATTGTTCTCCGCTGCTGTTTCCTACGCTGCTACGGTACGCTGCACAGACAGACTACACTTAAGATGTGTGTGTGTGTGTGTGTGTGTGTTGTGTGCTGCTGTTTCCTACGCTGCTACCCACAGACAGACTACACTTAAGATGTGTGTGTGTGTGTGTGTTGTGTGCTGCTGTTTCCTACGCTGCTACCCACAGACAGACTACACTTAAGATGTGTGTGTGTGTTGTGTGCTGCTGTTTCCTACGCTGCTACCCACAGACAGACTACACTTAAGATGTGTGTGTGTGTGTGTTGTGTGCTGCTGTTTCCTATGCTGCTACCACCACAGACAGACTACACTTAAGATGTGTGTGTGTGTGTGTGTGTGTTGTGTGCTGCTGTTTCCTACGCTGCTACCCACAGACAGACTACACTTCAGGTGTGTGTGTGTGTGTGTGTTGTGTGCTGCTGTTTCCTACGCTGCTACCCACAGACAGACTACACTTCAGGTGTAGCGCACAAAGTCCACGTCATCGCTCAGGTTCCATGACGGCTAGTGAGTTTCTTTCGCACAGGAACAAATTTACCAAAATCTTTGGATAACAAGCCCATAATTATGCTCGTTTACTTTTCTGTTCATGTTAGGGAAACATTTCCATCTGTATTTCCTACAAAATAAGCATCAGAAGTTTGTTATTTGGAATTTGTTTGTAAGAGGAATCATTTATCTGATATTTGATTTAAAAGAAAGATGTAAAGAAAGATAGCTAAGCTAAGCTACATGCTACAGCTTGGTATAGGCATTGCTAACTAGCTAACGCCCTTGACATAGTAGCTTACAAGACTGGAACAAAAGTTAGTAGAATACCCAAGTACATATTAGCCTTCCACTCCAGTAAATGTGACTGCAGCCATAACGAAAAATACTCATTATGAAAATTATCATATAGGCTACACCTGATTTGTGTTTGAGCATCTACTCCTTAATTTATCTTTTTCGGGTTTGGTCGGGACGTCACCACAGGTTTGCACAGTAGACAGTAGACACGTGACCAAGCCGAGAATTGAACATTTGGTTTCATTGGCTCCCAGTGAAAGCAACGCTATCCCTCACACACACACACACACACACACACACACACACTATCCCTCAGTCCATATCGTCTACTGTCTGTGGTTTCTGCTTGCTTGTGTTTTTGCATCCTCGCCACCAGATGGCAGCACTCAACCATGTTCCTGCTGCTGCCGATCCAGATGAGTAGAGGAAGAGAACAGAGCAGCAGCTCTTACATAGTCTATGAGCAGCAGGCTTCCCTCTCAGCTGAGTCTGACTGAGACCGGGGGGGACACCACAAGGACAAACATTTCAGAACTAAATAATTTAAATAATAATTACATTAACTGCCAATATACTACTTGTATACAACTGCCAACAGGAATGTATATATAACAAAACCACCACAGAGGCTGAGTCTCTCATTTAGTACATAAAAGTATTTCATTACCAAGACTGCATGTATGGAAGATCTAGTTCTGTAATGGACATGATTGTATGGGCTAATATGAGATGAGGACATACCCATGGTCTAATAACATACTTGGACACTCTAGCCCGAGCTCCTTTGAGATGGACCCAGAAGACATGGAAGACTGTCCTGTGCTCACACAAGTGGAAATTAGTCTGAAAGTCATGGACTCCTGCATCTGCAGGCTACAGAGGAGGCGAATCATCCTTCTTGCTTTAGTGGTCAAAGGCAGCATCTATAATGGTGGGGGAGGGGGGCAGCAGTGCCTTGGTTATGGTCTGCCTACTCATCTGGAGAGATAACATACATGACATAATAGCAGATAAGGAGGATAACCAGAGTTCCAGCTGTGTGGCTCCACCATAGGGGCAACCAGATCGTCACATTTTAATATAATTATATAATAATAATATAACACAAAGGAAAACATGATGATGAAGACGCCTACCAGTCAGGCTGCCGAAGTCATGTCAAGGACAAGCAAGAAAGCGCTTTTTATACAGAATCATCTTGGCAGTGAACACACACACACACACACACACACAGTGTGGCAGTAAACATAATCACAGTGATGTGTCCTGCTTTGCTTCCTATTTAATCTCACTCAGCTTCTCCTGCCACCGGCCCGACCTTCTTAAGACGTGTTGCTGGCCTCAGATTTGAAATGACCATAAACATCCCATACAACAATAACACATCCAGTTTCAAAAACTGATATGTTGTCCTTGGACTCATCTCAAACCAATATGTTGCTTCTATGATCTGAAAATTATAGCATTTATTTTTTATTTACATGGAACTAAATGTACTGACTTTTTTGGAATCAGGGCTCAGTCCTAGCATAAGGTCTCACACACACACACACACTCACACACACACACACACACATACACACACTCACACACACATACACACACACACACACACACACTAACACACACACCAGCGCTTCACACAGGAGAGACCCAGTGTGCAGTTTTTAACTTTCATCCCACCAACTGGGCCTGTGTGTGTGTACCTGTGTGTGTGTGTGTGTGTGTTACTGTGTGTGTGCGCCTGTGTGTGTGTGCCTGTGTGTGTGTTATTGTGTGTGACAGCACCCCTAGAGGACAGACCCCGTAACACACACATTTAGTTACAATTATCTCAATGTATGTATGTATGTGTGTGTCTGTGTGTGTCTGTGTGTGTGTCTGTGTGTGTGTGTTATAACTTCATATCCCCATACCCAGAGTTTTAATTACACGGAAAACACAACAGCGCCCAAAACATCTACAGCAATAAAACATCAACAAGAATTTATTCTGCCAAATTTTATTGCAAATATTTCATTAAGAGCTAGGCGACACACAACACAAATGTTACACTGTGCAAATACAGAACACTGATTCAAATAGGGAGGGGGGGGGGGGGGCAGGATGACACTAACAGGAATGACAAACACACACTCACACACACACACACACACACACACACACTTATGTACAGCTATCTGTGCGAGGGTTCAGCGCTAAGGTCATATTCTAGCTACTATTTGAGCGCTTATATGTATGTATGTATGTGTGTGTGTGTGTGTGTGTGTGTATGTATTTATGTGTGTATGTATGTATATGTATGTATATGTGTGTGTGTGTATGTATGTATGTGTGTATGTATGTGTGTATATGAGTATGTTTGTGTGTATGTGTATGTGTATATATGTATATATGTGTGTGTGTGTGTGTGTGTGTGTGTGTGTGTATGTATGTATGTAGTGTAGGTAGTGCTATGGGTCTGACGGGTCTCTCAGAACCCCACACACTCCACAGGTTCCCTTCGACCCGCAGTCACACACACACACACTCTCACACACACACACACACACACTCCACAGGTTCCCCTGGACCCGCACTGATGGTTCTCATGGTTCTCATGGTTCTCATGGTTCTGCTCACAGTGCTGGTGGCCAGGAGCCCAGTCTCTTAGTCCAGCAGCGGCCCTGCCTGACCCTTGACCCTTCACCCCTCACCTTCACCTTCACCCTTGACCTTCACCCTTTACCCTTCACCTTCACTCCTGACCCCTGACCCCTCACCACTCACCCTTCAACCCTCACCAGCACGCAGAACTTAGGCTCCATCTCACGACCAGCACACAGAACATAAGGTCCATCTCACGACCGGTCCACAACATAAGGTCCATCTCAGGGTCAGTCCAGGTTAAGGTCCATGTCAGGATCAGTCCAGGTTAAGGTCCATGTCAGTGGTGCTGATAGTGGATCCCATCCAATGGGAGAGGACCAGATCCCAGATCCCAGATCCCAGGTCCCAGATCCCAGGTCCCAGATCCTAGGTGTAAGTGCTTTTTTGACAGCCATGCGGGGGGGTTGGGGGGGGGGGGCTGTCATGTCCTACTTCAGGGAGTATCCCAGAAGCCCTAGCAGGCAAGACAGCCTGACCCCCAGCCGTATCTCAGCCGGAGCCCAGCCGTATCTCAGCCGTATCTCAGCCAGAGCCCAGCCGTATCTCAGCCGGAGCTCAGCCGGAGTCCCCCAGCGCTCTGCTGTCCTATGGAACGTCTCTACCAGCTGAGGGGTTTATATGCCTTTATACACTATACAACACAGATTAGCACATTTACAGATTAACACACACACACACTCACACACTCACACACAGTCACTCACACACACACAGTCAGTAACTCTGAGAATTATGTACATCGTCCCATGCATACAACACTAATACTCACACACACATACACACCACTAACACACATACACATACACGTACACACACCACTAATATACACATACACCTACACACACATACACACACCACTAACACACACACATACACACACACATGAACATTCACTAGACTCTAGAGGGGGACCAACACACACACACACATACATCGGAGGGAGTGGGGGCTTTATGCGGCAGTGTGTGCATGTATGAGATGTGTGTGCATGTATGAGATGTGTGTGTGTGTATGTGTATGTGTGTGTGTGAGGATTTACGAGGAGGAGGTGACAATGTCTCGTGGGGGAGTACTCTGGCTCCTCCTTGTGGCATAGTGAGGAGTGTGTGTGTGTGTGTGTGAGTGTATGTGTGTGAGGAGTGTGTGTGTGTGAGGACTGTGTGTGTGTGTGTTTAGGAGGAGGAGGTGACCAAAGTCCCTCGGGGGGAGTACTCTGGCTCCTCCTTGTGGGGGTGTGAGGAGTGTGTGTGTGTGTGTGTGTGTGTGAGGAGTGTGTGTGTGTGTGTGTGTAAGGAGTGTGTGTTTAGGAGGAGGAGGTGACCAAAGTCCCTCGGGGGGAGTACTCTGGCTCCTCCTTGTGGGGGTGTGAGGAGTGTGTGTGACTGTGTGTCTGTGTGATTGTATGTGTGTGTGTGAGTGTATGTGTGTGAGGAGTGTGTGTGTGTGTATGTGTGTGAGGAGAGTGTGTGTGTGTGTGTGTATGTGTGTGAGGAGAGTGTGTGTGTGTGTGTGTCTGTGTGTGAGGAGAGTGTGTGTGTGTGTGTGTTTAGGAGGAGGAGGTGACCATAGTCCCGCGGGGGGAGTACTCTGGCTCCTCCTTGTGGGGGTGTGAGGAGTTGTCGGACTTGCTGCGGCTGAACTCGGCCATGATTGGCCGAGGCAGTTTGGCCCCGCCCCGTAGGCGGAGCCAGGCGGGGCAGAGCAGCATGCGCAGGAAGGCGCGCCGCATCTCATTACTGGTCAGCGTGTAGATGAGCGGGTTCATGGCGGAGTTGAGGACCGCCAGGGCCAGGAACCACTCGGCCTTGTAGAGGATGGGGCACCCCCCGCCCCCCCCCGCGGACCCCCCCGTCTCGCACGCCACGTCCAGCAGCAGCAGCACGAACAGCGGGGCCCAGCAGGCGATGAAGCAGCTCAGCACGATGATGACGGTCTTCAGGAGTGCCAGCGACTTCTCCGAGCTCTTGCCCCCCCCCGCGCCCCCCCCCACCGCCACCGCCGCCGCCCCCCGCCCCCCCCCCGCCCGTTAGACACCTTGCGGAACACCAGCTGGCGTGAGCGCGTGCGCACCAGGGCGTAGATGCGGGCGTAGAGCACCACGATGGCCATCAGGATGACGGAGAAGACGGTGGTGCAGAACAGGATGTACGTCTTGGCGTAGAGCGGCAGCACGGTGGAGCAGGAGGTCATGTGACCGATGCAGTTCCAGCCCATGACGGGCAGTCCGCCCAGCACCCCGGCGACCAACCACACGGCGCTGATCAACAGGAAGACCCGCCCCGCCCGCCCGCTGTTGTGCAGCTTCATCTGCAGCATGGTCAGGTGGCGCTCCAGCGCGATGGCCAGCAGGCTGAACACCGAGGCGGCCAGCGCCACAAACATGCTGCCCTCGCGCAGGAACCACTGGGTGGGCGTCAGGCGGTAGGTGTTGGCCCCCGACAGCAGGATGTTGGCCGTGTAGACCCCCCCCGCCAGCAGGTCCGACAGCGCCAGGTTCCCGATGAAGTAGTACATGGGCCGGTGGAACTTCTTGGTTCTCCAGATGGTCAGCAGAACCAGCACGTTCTCCAGGATGATGAAGCAGCACACGATGATGAAGGTGACCGAGTCCGCTTTGAGGCCCGAGTCCGACTCCGCCTTGCGCAGCTTCCCCGTGAAGTTGTAGTGGCGTGCGATCAGGTCTGAGGACATGGAGTCCGCCATGCTGTCCCCCCTGTCTCTGTCTCCCTCTCTCTTCCTCCCTCTCTCTCCCTCTCTCTCTCTGACGGTGCTGCAGTTACACCCTGTGGCCGCCGGGCGGCACTGCTGGCACGAGCCTGGGACGTCTGGGAGGGCGCGTGTGGTTGCGGAGCGCGCGCTGCTTCAGGTCAGGAAAAAATCCACATCGTGACGTAACGCGCTGCCCAAACTGGCCGGCCGCATGATGAAGAGCCTGAAAGCCAGAGCGCACACACACACACACACACACACACACACACACAGCAGATGGTTAGATCATAAAGCACCACTGACAGGAGGAAAACTCGCAGCTAAACTCTGTTCCGAGCCTCCGAGATAACTTCACCAGCGTCCAAAAAGACAATTAAAGTTTCTGGAACAGTTTAGAAACCCACTGGAAAAGTCTGCCGTGTGGTTGGAGCAAAGCTTGAGTTACAAGCGGTCAGATGAATGTCCGACAGACTCACACGGGAGCTGGCTGGCTGGAAGTTGACAAAAAAGGGAAAAACGTCACTGCCAAAGTCTGCCCTTCCTTAGTGCTTGATCCTGGCGATACAATCTTGACCAAGTGGGAATGTCGTGTTCCTGTGTCTACTGAAAACGGTTTCTCTGAAAACAGTGGCGTCTCTGAAAAGTGGTGAAATAAATTAACGGTCTCTGCTCTTGTCTCATTAGTTAACGGTGCACAGCAACTTGCCCGTGTCGGTCTGCGCTCCTCAAGAAATGTCAGGTGCAAACCAAAACCGACTAGTTTAAGTCAAAGCTACAAGACACAACACATGTAAATATGACCATGTTCCGTGCGCCTAAAACAATAGCTCCAAAAAAACAGATTAATCTTCAACCTTGGATATGAAATGGGAAAACCGCTATTCCAGTACAGCCAGCCCAGACATTAAAGCACCCTACTGTGTTTCATATGAGGATACACAAGTACACAAGTACACAAGTACCTAACTTTGATTTATGGAGTGACCGACCCTCACATCATAACCCACACTCGCTAATTAGTATTCAAGTGGAGTCACGCGTACATCAAGCTTCTAAAAGCGACGTCAAGTTGAATCTCTCAAGTTCTGGACGTTTTAAACAAATAAAAGATGTTGTGTGATAATGTGTCTTACCTTCCGATGTGGTCTGAAATAGGAGATATTTACTAGTCCATCCTGACAGGGTACATAGAAGGCGTGTAGTCTGCGTGTGTGTCTGAGCTGTTAATGCGCTCTCGAGAGAGAGAAAACATCCCGCACCCCCACCCCCCCTCTGCCCAACAAAAAAAAGAACATTTTGGAGCGGCCCCCCAGTCCACCCCTCCCCCTTCCCTTCGCTTTCATCCCGCCTCTGTGCCCTCCTCTCCTCTCTGCCTGCTTGAGAAGCAGGCGTGCGTGCGTGCGGGCGAGCGAGCGCGGTCCACATGAGCGCTCCGCTGAGAGAATGTAACAATGCAGCCTCAAATCAAGGCATTCCGCTCCTCTCTGGGGCCAGGGGACACGGGCATTCTCTCTCTCTCTCCCTCTCCCTCTCTCTCTCTGTCTCTCTCTCACTCTCTCTCTCTCTCCCTCTCTCTCTCTCTCTTTCCCTTTCTCCCCCCCTCTTCCCCCCTCTCTCTCCCTGTCCTCTCTCACTCTCTCTCTCGCTCTCTTTTTTTATTTCTCTCTCTCTTTCTCTCTGTAGCCAAAGACTACACTTCTCCCTCTCTCTAAATCTCTCTCTTCCACTCACTCTCTCATTCTCCTCCTCTCTCTCTATTCCTTACTATCTTACTCTTACCCTCTCTCACGCGCTCTCTCAATCTTTCTGTCTTTCTCTCTCCTGCTCTCTCTCACTCCGTCTCTCTGTCTCTCGCTCTTTCATTTTCTCTCTTTCTCCCTCTCTGAATCTTAGTCCTTTTCCTTGTCTGCCTCCCTCTTTCTATTATACATGTTCCCTCTCTCCCTCCATCTCTCTCTCTCTCTCTCCCTCCGTCTCTCCCTCCCTCCATCTCTCTCCCTCCATCTCTCTCCGTCTCTCTCCCTCCGTCTCCCTCCATCTCTCTCCCTCCCTCTCTCCGTCTCTCCCTCTCTTCCTCTCTTCTGTGTCTCGCGTCAGTGCGGGCACAAAAACAGGAAAATAGCCGCATGCCTATGAGTGTGTGTGTGTGTGTGTGTGTGTGTGTGTGTGTGTGTGTGTGTGTGTCTGACTGAATGTGGATATATAGCATGAGTTATGGGCCTCATTTGACCGTTCATCAACTGGACCCAGCAGTCCACTGTGTGTGTGTGTGTGTGTCTGTGAACCAACAACAACCCCTCTCCTCTGCTCTGCTCTCATCGCCCAGCACACACACACACACACACACACACAGTCACACACACACACACCAGGTCTATGCACATGGCCTTCGTTTGTCCCCTTTAGAGCACATTAGCTAAACTGTCACCTCATCATTTCAGCAAATAAAGTTATTATTATTATTATTATCATTATTATTAGTAGTATTATTATTGTTATTATTCTATCAGAGTAAAAGTTAAAAGTAGTTATTCAAAAGTGTTCACTGATATGGAAGGACCCCCCCAAAACACACACACACACACACACACACACACACACACATAGTGCAGGTGGAAAGTATCTTTGAGCATCCCTTTGACAGGGTAGTCCACTGAGGTGATCGAAGGCTAGCATGCTAGGCTAACAGTGCTGGATAGATGCTGGCATGCTAGGCTAACAGTGCTGGATAGATGCTAGCATGCTAGGCTAACAGTGCTGGATAGATGCTGGCATGCTAGGCTAACAGT
>CM059276.1:31971298-31976298 GCA_030347295.1 Setipinna tenuifilis
TCACACACACACACACACAAACGCAAACATGCAAACGTGTGCACGCACACACACATTCACACAAACAGACACACATTCACACAAACACACTCACACACAGACACACACACACACTCCCCCTCTCTCCTTAGAGGTTGTCTCTCTAAACTCCCCTACAATGACACGCCAACTGTTCCATCACACTAAAACACACACACTCCTCTGTGTCTCACACGCACCCACACACACTCCCCTACTCTGTATCACACACCCACACACACACACACACACACACACACACACACTCCGCCTACTCTGTATCACACACACACACACACACACACACACTCTGCCTACTCTGTGTCACACACACACACACACACACACACACACACTCCCTCTCTGTGTGGGAGTGGGCAGCTTGTCCAGTAGTGACCACTGAGCCCTTCGTGTTGACTCCAAATATCTCAGAACTTCAGCAGAAGCAAACGCATGTCTATGGAGAGTGTCCAGACCCTTTCCCCTAATGGAGCCAACGTGTGTGTACCAGCCATCAGGACAAATAAGGGACACTTTCTTTTACGCTTCCTTTTCCAGTGTATCACACACACACACACACACACATACACACACCGGTAGTCCCAATTAGTCAATCAACAACATCACACACACACTGCCTATCTCACACACACACACACACACACACACACACACACCGGTAGTCCCAATAACTCATTCAACAACATCACACACACACTGCCTATCTCACACACACACACACACACACACCGGTAGTCCCAATTAGTCATTCACACACATCATACACACACTGCCTATCTCTCACACACACACACACACACACACACACACACACACACCGGTAGTCCCAATTAGTCAATCAGCAACATCACACACACACTGCCTATCTCTTTCACATACACACACACACACACACACACACACACACACACCGGTAGTCCCAATTAGTCATTCACACACACATCACACACTGCCTACCTCTCTCACACACACACACACACACACATACACACACACACACCGGTAGTCCCAATTAGTCATTCACACACATCACACGCTGCAGGAGTGTCAGAGCAGCATCATCACATCAGTAGCCTCCTCATCATCTCATCTCATCTAAACCACTTCATCAACATACATATACAACACATAAAGGTTGACAAAGGGCTCCATTAAAAGGTAATAATGATAATGATGAGTGTTAATAATAGATAATAGCATAATATTATTAATAATAGATGATAGTAGATAATAGCGTAATATTAGTAAGATGATGAACTCACAGAAGAGCCTCAGCTGCATCTGCTGGGATTTGTGGGCGGAGCCACAGTGGGCGTGGCAGGCGTAGACGCCCTCCTGGGTGGGGCTATCCAAACTCAGGCTGTGATTGGCCGAGGGGCCAGTGGCAGAGGGGCGTGTCCACTGCGCGAGGGGCGGGGCTTCCCATGACAGCTGGGCGTGGGGGCAGCCAGAGGCGGAGCAAGCGAGGGAGAGGGTGGAGCCTAACTGTGCCGTGACCACGCCCCCTGGTACCAGCTCCACCTGCAGAGGGAACACTGCCACACACACACACACACACACACACACACACACACACACACACACACAGCAGGGAGCCCAAGGTCATTCTTCAAGGTCACAACTGAAGGTCAGTCCCCAGGGGTCAGTGTGGGTCAGCATGTGCTCACACACACACACACACACACACACCCACACACACACACACAGGGGTCAGTGTGGGTCAGCATGTGCTCACACACACACACACACACACACACACACACACACACAGGGGTCAGTAGTCATGACCACACCACTTCTGCTGAGGGTGGCCAGCATGCAGCAAGTGTGTACATGCGGAGGAAGAGTGTGTGTGTGTGTGTGTGTGTATGTGTGTGTATGTGTGTAGGGATGGCCTACCTGTGACTGCATGTTCTGTGTGTGTGTGTCTGACTTGTGATGGTGAGGTTGGAGCTGCTGGTGTGTGTGCCGTAGGTA
Organism: Setipinna tenuifilis; assembly: GCA_030347295.1. NCBI lineage: Eukaryota > Metazoa > Chordata > Actinopteri > Clupeiformes > Engraulidae > Setipinna > Setipinna tenuifilis. Next base: position 31,973,315 of record CM059276.1, read on the forward strand.
TTGGGTGTGTGTGTGTGTGTATGTGTGTGTGTGTGTGTGTGTGCGTGTGCGCGTATGTGTGGCGTAGATATTGGGTGTGCGTGTGTGTGTGTGTATGTGTGTGTGTGTGTGTGTGTGTGTGTCTGACCTGTGACGGTGATGTTGGTGCTGCTGCTCTGGTTGCCGTAGCGATTGTAGGCGTGGCAGGTGTAGCGTCCTGATTGGTTGAGCTGTGCGTTGGTCAGCGTGAAGTCCAGCTGCCCCCCCCCCTCGGCCAGCAGCTGCGTGGCCCCCCCCTCCAGCTCCCGCAGCAGACGCACCCCCCCCACGGGAGCGCTGGACGTCCCACACCACAACCGCACCGACCCCCCTCCCTGATGACGGCCTGGGGGGGGGTCACTCGCAGGGACGTGTTCCTGGGGGGCCCTGCGGCCAGAAGAGGGCACTGAGGTCAGCGTAAGGTCAAAGGTCAGTTAGAGGTCACTGGAAGGTCAGTGAGAGGTCAGTGAGAGGTCAGTGACAGGCCGATGAGACGCACACACACAGGGTCCCTATGTCACTATGTGCACTATACACACTATCAGACACACACACACACACACACACTCACACACACTCACCCAGCACACTGAGGTCAGTACACACACACACATAGACACACACACACACACACACTCTCACACACACACACACACTCACACACACTCACCCAGCACACTGAGGTCAGTACACACACACACATAGACACACACACACACACACACTCTCACACACACACACACACACACTCACACACACTCACCCAACACGCTGAGGTCAGTACACACACACACACACACACACACTCACACACACACACACACACACTCACCCAGCACGCTGAGGTCAGTACACACACACACACACACACACACACACACACTCACACACACTCACCCAACACGCTGAGGTCAGTACACACACACACACACACACACACTCACACACACACACACACACACACTCACCCAGCACGCTGAGGTCAGTACACACACACACACACACACACACACTCACACACACACACACACTCACACACACTCACCCAACACGCTGAGGTCAGTACACACACACACACACACTAACACACACTCACACACACACACACTCACCCAACACGCTGAGGTCAGTACACACACACACACACACACACTCACACACACTCACACACACACACACTCACACACACTCACCCAGCACGCTGAGGTCCAGGCTGGCGTTGTTCTGTCCGAGCTCGTTGCTGGCCTGGCACTCGTAGTGACCGGCGTTGTCATGGCTGACCTTCAGTAGGCGGAGCTCCAGCCCCCTCCCCAGCTCCGCCCACTGGCCATGTGACCCCCGGAAGCGCCAACTCAGCTGGGGGGGGGGCCTGCCCTCGGCCGAGCACCTCAGCGTCACCGCGGCCCCCACCTCCACCACAGCCGGGCCCCACACCTGCACCACACCTGGAGGCTCTGTAGGGGGCGCCACACACACACATCAGTGTCACATCACTAAGACACACACACACACACACACCACATGGTGTGTGCATTCATAAGATAAATTGTAAAGCACTTTTTGAATGAATACATTTTGAATAAAATAAATATCTTTTGCACCTTTTGAATAAAAAAAATCCCCCCACCGCCTTGGTGTCCTGGTTTTCACCAATGAAAATATGGTCACGCTAGCTAACTCACACAGCTAACTCACACAGCTAACTCCAGCACACCATAGCACAGCTATCTACAGCATGCAACAGGACAGACAACTATAACATGTCATAGCATAGCTAACTACAGCACATTTTTAGCACAATTAACTACAGCACATTATAGTATAGCTAATTAAACATGTCATAGCATGGCTAACTCCAGCACATTATAGCATAGCTAACTATAACATTTCATAGCATGGCTAACTCCAGCACATTATAGCATAGCTAACTATAACATGTCATAGCATGGCTAACTCCAGCACATTATAGCATAGCTAACTCCAGCACATTATAGCGTGGCTAACTACAGCACATTATAGCATAGCTAACTCCAGCACATTATAGCATGGCTAACTCCAGCACATTATAGCATGGCTAACTATAACATGTCATAGCATGGCTAACTCCAGCACATATTAGCGTAGCTAACTCCAGCACATTATAGCACGGCTAACTCCAGCACATTATAGCGTAGCTAACTCCAGCACATATTAGCGTAGCTAACTCCAGCACATTATAGCATAGCTAACTCCAGCACATATTAGCGTAGCTAACTCCAGCACATATTAGCGTAGCTAACTCCAGCATGTAACAGCAGTGTTTCCTGCAGGAGGTGTGTTGGTGAAGGTGGTGACTGCAGGAGGTGTGTGGTAGTGAAGGTGTGTGTGTGTGTTAGTGGAGGTGGTGACTGCAGGAGGTGTGTGTTAGTGAAGGTGTGTGTGTGTGTTAGTGGAGGGGGTGATGCCCAGGAGGTGTGTGTTAGTGAAGGTGTGTGTGTGTGTTAGTGAGGGTGGTGATGCCCAGGAGGTGTGTGTTAGTGATGGTGTGTGTGTGTGTTAGTGATGGTGGTGACTGCCCAGGAGGTGTGTGTTAGTGGAGGTGTGTGTGTGTGTTAGTGGAGGGGGTGACTGCCCAGGAGGTGTGTGGTAGCTATGGTGGTGACTGCCCAGGAGGTGTGTGTTAGTGAAGGTGTGTGTGTGTGTTAGTGAGGGTGGTGACTGCCAGGGAGGTGTGTGGTAGCTATGCGTGTGTGTGTGTGTGTGTGTGTGTGTGACTCACGGAGGACGTTGAGGGGGGCGGTGGCCTGGATGGAGCGTTGTGGGGGGGGGACGCCGGTCATGTGGTGTTCCGCTCGGCAGGTGATGTTGCGTCCGTGGTCCTGGGGGGTGGCGGTGAAGGTGTGTGTGATGCGGAGGGTGTGTGTGTCCGCGGTGTGTGTCTCCAGACTGCCGTCCTCGGACGATGACAACACACTCCCGTCCATCAG
>CM059276.1:31978798-31981298 GCA_030347295.1 Setipinna tenuifilis
ACACACACACACACACACACACACACACACACAGACCGGCACAGCTAGAGAGCACCACACACACACAAACACAGCTCTATTCATGTGTCGACACACACAGGTATGTACCTAAATGTGTGTGTGTGTGTATGTATGTGTGTGTGTGTGTGTGTGTGCTCACTCAAGAGGGGGTGGGTTACTCTGGTTTGCTGTGTGTTATTCCCTGAAAGCTCTCTCTCTCTCTCTCTCTCACACACACACACACACACACACACACTCACACACACACTCACACACACACACACTCACACACACACACACACACACACACACAAACACACACACACACACACACACACACACGCACACACACACACACACTCACACACGCACACACACACACACACACACACACACACACACACGCACACACACACACACTCACACACACACACACACACACACACACACACACACACTCACACACACGCACACACACACACACACTCACCCAGACTGTCATGCAGAGCAGGTGCCAAGTGAGGGGAGACAGATGAGAGGGGGATGAGAGGACGAGAGGGGGATGAGAGGACGAGAGGAAGAGAAAAAAGACTTGAGGTACAAGAAGGAGGGAGAGAGTGATGGAAAGAGAAAATGAGGAATGATGGAAAGAGGAAGAGAAAAAGAAAGAGGAAAAGAAGAAGTGATAAGAGAGATGAAAGCGAATGAGTATGAGAGGATGAAGAGAGAGATAGAGGGAGAGAGAGATAGAGGGAGAGAGAGAGAGAGATGAAAGCAGATGAATATAGGTGATTGAAGAGAAGGAGGGAGAGAGGGATGAAGGATGAAAGGGAGAGAGAGAGAAGGAGAGAAAAAGTGTGGTGTGTCACATGGCTGAACAGACACCAGCGTGTTCAGCAAGTTCACACACACACACACACACACACACACACACACACACACACACGCTAAGAGGCCGCGACAAACAGACACAACATCACCATCCTGTCAGTGTCCAGACTACAGACACAACATCACCCTACTGTCAGTGTCCAGACTACAGACACACACAACATCACCCTACTGTCAGTGTCCAGACTACAGACACAACATCACCCTGGTGTCAGTGTCCAGACTGCAGAGTGTCCATGCTGTACGCTCTCATCTTGTAGCACACGGGGGGGCGATGGGGGGGGGGGGGGCGATGAGGGGGGGGGCGGGGGGGTAGCTCTGACACTCTGTCGCGTCACTAAACGCCTCCAACCAGCCACAGCAGTCAGGGTCCAGCTGCAACCCCCCCCCCCCCCCCCCCCCCCTCTCTGGGACAGGACCAGCTCACTGAGACCCCCCCCCCCCCCCCCCCTATGGGACAGGACCAGCTCACTGAGACCCCCCCCCCCCCCCCCCCCTCTCTGGGACAGGACCAGCTCACTGGGGCTAACGCTAAGGGTCATGTGACCAGGAAGCAGCTGTGTGCAGGTGCAGCATGGGATTGGATGATTGATTGATAGGGAAGTGAATCTGTGAGCTGTGATTGGCTCCAGGGTGAGACTGTGTGCTGATTGGCTGATGAGTGAGCGAACTGGACACTGTGGACACATCTCTATAAACTCATATTTGACCTAATGAGTGTGTGTGAGTGTGTGTGTGTGACTGTGTGTGAGTGTGTGTGTGTGTGTGTGTGTGTGTGTGTGAGTGTGTGTATGCGTGCGTGTGTGTGAGTGTGTGTGTAAGATGTCAGTGTGATGTGTGTGTGTGTGTGTGAAAGTGAAATCACGTGTTTTATGTTCACTGTTGAAGTCAGTGCTGGTCTTCACACACACACACACACACACACACACACACACACACACCCCGGATTTTCCCTGGTCTTCCCCACTGTGTGCTCACTCTCACTTTCACTTTGCATTGTTCCCAACTACCACACACACACACACACACACACACACACATAAACACACACACACAGCCGGCGCCGGAGGGAGAGGGGGGGGGGGGGGTGTAACAGGAAGGGTGGAATCCAGAAATTAACTGCTAAAGTATTCAGCCATCCCACACACACACACACACACACAAACACACACACACACACACGCACATACACAGACACAGGCACACACCCACACATACACTCACACCCACACATACACTCACACTCACACCTACACACACACTCACAACATACACCCACACATACACCCACAACATACACACACACTTGGAGAAAGCGATGGCAAAAGCTCCATCACAGATACAGAATGTGTCACAAAGGCACATTTTGATGTTATTCTTTTTCATGGTGTGTGTGTCTATCTGTGTGTGTGTGTGTCTGTGTGTGCGTATGTGTGTAGGTGTGTGCATGTGTAGGTGTGTGTGTGTGCGTGCGTGTAGGTGTGTGCATGTAGGTGTGTGTGTGCGTAGGTGTGTGTGCGTGTGTAGGTGTGTGCATGTAGGTGTGTGTGTGCATAAGTGTATGTGTGTGTGTGTGTGCATGTAGGTGTGTGTGTGCGCATGTGTGTGT
>CM059276.1:32013140-32020640 GCA_030347295.1 Setipinna tenuifilis
TTCTTGGGAACGTTGCAAGCAGGGAGGCGCACACACACACTCCAGAAAGTGTGAGTAACTTTGACACACACACACACACACACACTCTCTCTCTCTCTCCATCTGCTCATGGTCATCCGGAGTTCAGTTTATTTTCACATCCATCCATCCGTCCATCTATCTATCCATCCATCCATCTATCCATTCATCCGTCTATCCATCCATCCATCCATCTGTCCGTCCATCCATCCATCCATCCATCCATCCATCCATCCAACCATCTATCCATCTATCCCTCCCTTGAGTGGTATGCATGCTTGATCTTGACGTCTAAAAGATGAATTGATGTGTGTGTCTGGCCTTGACTTCTGTATGTGTGTGCGTGTGCGTGTGCGTGTGTGTGTCTGGTGTTGACTTTTCAAAGGTAAATGTTGGTTAGAAGTCTTCAGAAATCCAACATGACTTCAAATAAAACCACCCTACACACACACACACACCAGGGATAGAAAATTAACCACCCGCCACCCGCCAAATGCGGGTAAATATGAGTGTTGGCGGGTGAATTTTGCCATTTTACCTGCCACTGTGGCGGTTCGATATAGTTCGATATAGTCTATGAAAGCACTCCCTGACGCATGTTGTAGCGTAGCTATCAGTTAGTAGACAGCGCAGGTGCGTATAAGTTTACCATTTATTGATAAGCAACACTCACGGAGCGTTTCTTGGGATCCAGCACAGGCGCGCGTGGTTATTTCAAATATGATCTAGGCAACTTTCTGTTCATCATTTTGAGGTAGGCTAATGAAATCTCAGTCATGATGATTATAGCCTAACTGTCCAAACAGGAATGCATCAGTATATTGCCTTCTCACGTTGATGATAACGCCATATGGGCACAAGTTCATTCCAAAAACTAACCTGTGATTTTAACGTAACCTATTAATAGGGCCAACAAAACCGATTTCAGAACCCAAACAAAAAAAACGCACCTTGCAAGACACATCTCTTGCATAGTCTAATAAAGAGTCTTTTCAAGGTGTTTTGGAATATTTATTAATTTCATAGAAAATATAATCAAATGTATCCACATCTGCACTAGCCCTTTGATTTCCTAGCATCTTGCATAGAAACGAAGTTAGAACATAACTTTTTTTCACGTTAGGATCATAAGGGGAAATTTAAAGTGATAGGCGCCTAATTAGACCTTAGCCTACAAACATCAAATACAACTAATTGCATTATTTTTAAGTGATATCCTAAATAACAGTTTATTTTAAAATTTTAAACATATGTAAAGCATGGATTTTCTTTCTACTGTCCTTTCACTTAGAAGGATAACATTAAGCTATCTAACAACCTGTTAAAATGCACCAGAATGCAGGAAATTACCTTTAATTTAGACTTTGACTGCCTGTTACTATCAGCACAGAAAAAAAGTGCTGGAGCATGATGTATACATGATGCCCCCTTCACATTCATGACTGCCCCCTTATATATGTCTGCCTAGAACCGGCATGGGTGTTATACTTGGCATTAAAATGTGCGGAAGGGTTGAATATATAAAGTGGCTGGTAAAAATGTTGAGTTGCTGGTAGACTTTAGAATCTACCTGCCACAGTGGCAGGTGAACAAAAAAGTTAATTTCCATCCCTGACACACACACACACACACACACAAACACACACACTCTCCCTCTCGAACATGCTGCACCCTAGTGGGAGAGACCATACACTGCACCCTATTCACCCCTTCCCTCCATGACACACACACACACACACACACACACACACACACACACACACACACACACACACACACACACTAAACACCCCTTTCCTCCACTGCCTCCAAAATAACCCATCTCTGACACACACACACACACACACACACTAAACACCCCTTTCCTCCACTGCCTCCAAAATAACCCATCTCTGTCACACACACACACAGACACACACACACTCACCTTTCTTGCCCAGGGCGGAGCCAGCAAATATGCAGCCAGTGGAGGACTCTGCGATGATGCTGTCAGACAGAGAGACCAGAGTCAGTCAGTCACACACACACACACACACACACAAACACCTTACACACACACACACACAAACACACACACACACACACACACACACACACACACACAACTTACACACACACACACACACACACACACACACACACACACACACACACACACACACACACACACACACACACACACGAGTATGGCAACCCGATCGAAGCCCGACAGGCCCAGTCGGAACCCGACGGGCTCGGTCGGACTCGGACAAATATTTATAATATCTGTGCGGGCTCGGGTCGGACTCGGAACATATCAGTGCAAATGCAGCATTGTGAAAATGATAAACAGCCAAAGGACATGTTTCACTTTATGCAAACATTAGTTTTGTGATTAAAAAAATAATTAATTGAATAGGTCTAAAGTGAAAATGTTAAGGCTATTCGCTCGTGAGATTTGTCTACCGCAGGCCACTAACGAAACATGTGGTATCAGTGAAGTTGATGGAAGCGATGGAGGAAATAAAAAAGAAATGAGCTGCTGGAGAAATGAAAGCCATTGAACATGACAGAGGGAAATCCTCTGTCTGGCAACATTTCAAAATGGTTGTTCAGGCCGACGGTGAACCTGCTGGGCATGTACAGTGTGTTTGTTTATCGCCTCTTGTGCGAACGTGCACTTGCTCCTTGCGTGCCCTGATGGGCTCATGCGCTTCCTATGCGCTGATGCGCTGTGTTGAAGTTCAGAATGCTGTTTAGCTGGTGGATTAAACCACAAACTTTCCACACGAACAAAATCATGTGTGTGTTATTAACAGGCCTAAGAAAATAGTGTGATTTGAATTGTCTCGGGCTTCGGTCGGGCTCGGACACAAATATTTTAATTCATACCGGGCTCGGGTCGGATTTACATTTTACATTAGTTCCATTAATATGCTGGTACCCACAAACCCTGCTATTTTTGTGTCTTTGAAATTCCAACTATGTGTATGTATGTATGTATGTATGTATGTATGTATGTGTGTGTGTGTATTTATGCAGGCCTGGTCCTTCTCCTGCAGTGACTGGATGTGTGTGTGTGTGTGTGTGTGTGTGTGTGTATTTATGCAGGCCTGGTCCTTCTCCTGCAGTGACTGGATGTGTATGTGTGTGTGTGTGTGTGTGTGTGTGTGTGTGTCTCACATGATGCCGTTGCCGTTGCCACAGGCCTGGTCCTTCTCCTGCAGTGACTGGATGTGTATGTGTGTGTGTGTGTGTGTGTGTGTGTGTGTGTGTGTGTGTGTCTCACATGATGCCGTTGCCGTTGCCACAGGCCTGGTCCTTCTCCTGCAGTGACTGGATGTTGATGTAGAGATCTTTAATCTCCTTACGGATGGTCCTCACTGCTGCAGCAGACATGTCTTTAGCCAGCTACACACACACACACACACACACACACACACACACACACACACACACACACACACATATATTATAGACTGGTCCTCACGGCCACTGCAGACATGTCCTTAGCCAGCTACACACACACACACATTATAGCGCGCACACACACACACACACACACACACAATAACACACACACACATATTATAGGATGGTCCTCGGCTGGTGCAGACATGTCCTTAGCCAGCTACACACACACACACACACATTATAGCGCGCACACACACAATAACACACACAATAACACACACACACATATTATAGGATGGTCCTCGGCTGGTGCAGACATGTCCTTGCTGCCATGGTAGCGTAGGACAGCCATGTGCCATCACACTCCTCAGACAACCTTCATCTGCCGTGTTGGACACACACACACACACACACAGACAGACGTACAGACACACACACACACACAGACAGACGTACAGACACACACACACACACACAGACGTACAGACACACACACACACACACAGACGTACAGACACACACACACACACACACACACAGACAGACGTACAGACACACACACAGACGTACAGACACACACACACACACACACACACAGACGTACAGACACACACACACACACACACACACACACACACACACACACAGACACAGACACAGACACAGACACAGACACACACACAGACACACACACACGTGTACCAAGCTGTGCAGAGTCACCATGCTGGACAAAGAAGCTGAGGTTCCAAATTCTATGCTGGGCCCACCTCGTTTTTGTACTTTAAAGCTCACATTTTTATAAATAAAGGCATGTGTGTGTTTGTAAATAAAGGCAGGCATGTATGCGTGTGTGTGTGTTTGTAAATAAAGGCATGCGTGTGTGTGTGTGTGTGTGTGTTTGTAAATAAAGGCATGTGTGTTTGTAAATAAAGGCGTGTGTGTGTGTGTGTGTGTGTGTGCACCTTGAACGGGAGGACTCCGGCCACAAACGCGCGTCCGTAGATCTTGGTGATGTTCCCGCGCTCCGTCAGAGTGATGGGGTTCAACTCCTTCACAGGGTTCACACGCAACACCACCTCCCCTCCTCCCTTAGGATAGTAGCCCCTACACACACACACACACACACACACACACACGTTAGTGGGGTTCACACGCAACACCACCTCCCCTCCTCCCTTAGGATAGTAGCCCCTACACACACACACACGTCATGTTAGTGGGGTTCACACACACACTGAGCCCCCCCCCCACCCTTAGGGTAGTAGCCCCTACACACACACACACACACACACATCATGTTAGTGGGCTTCACACACACACACACACACACAGACACGCACTGAGCCCCCCCCACCTCACCTCATCCTCAGGTCGCAGTCCATGTTGACCCCAAAGCGCTCCACGATGGGCTTGAACACCTGTACACACACACACACACCACACACACACACACACACACACACACTAACTACATTATGTGTGTATACATCAGTGTGTACATGTGGTAAACTATACAATACTCCCTTCAACGTACATACTTGTGTCTCACACATACACACATACACACACACACACACACACACACACAGGATTGACCGCTGCTGTATGGCAGTGTCCTGCAGTGGTCACACACTAGAATTCTGGAGCTGAATGTCTGTGTGTGGTGTTCTCTTCATTGGAGGATTTACACTAGTGATGACACAAGATGGCTGCCCTTGGTTCTCTAGCGGGGGATCCGCCTGGCAGGCTGACCAGCCTCAAAGGCCTCCTGACCAGCCTCAGAGAAGCCTCCTTACCAGCCTCAAAGGCCTCCTGACCAGCCTCAGAGAGGCCTCCTGACCAGCCTCAGAGAGGCCTCCTGACCAGCCTCAGAGAGGCCTCCTTACCAGCCTCAGAGAGGCCTCCTACTGGACTCAGGTGGGCCTCATCTCACAGGAAAACCAGCTAAGACTTTTACACGCCGAATTATACACAGAAGGGCCCAGCGTTTTGTTGTGTGCAAACACTTTGTGTTCCATAGCAGTCATCACACACACACACACACACACACACACACACACACACACACACACACCCGTTATTACTCCACCACACTGCACTTCTTTAACCTTCTCCACTCCACCACACTGCAGGACGGCTGCACAGAGCCAGCTTTACTTTACTGTGGAACTCACAAGATCACATACTGCTCTCTAAATCAACCTAGTTTTTTACTTTGAAAAAGGAAATGCAAAAATGTTTTTGTTTATCTAAATTTTAGTTTACGTTTCAGCTTCATTTTGCCATTATTGAAAGTTTCTTTCCCAATTGAATGTCTTACAGATACTTTTTACTTTTCAAATGTTTTGGATAATGTGCCTTTTAGTCATGAATTGTATGATACAAGATTACCAGATGTTTAGTCTGTGCTTGTGTCTGATGCAGAGGCCGTATATAGGACACATCTTACATACAGTCAATGGCCTGATGCTTTTATTAATATACTTCTGTTTTAATACATCGCTCTGATCTATTTCAGTGTTCTGTATCTGAACAGTGGAGCACTTTTACAATAAAATCACAAATTGGTGTGTTTATTATGGTAGTCTGGCACAGTCTACAAATACTGCAGACGTCACTAGAAACTATGAGAACTGCACATACAAGAGAACATGCTACAGCAGCGGCACAGACCTGCTGGAGGACTACTCTGAGGACCGTCAGGGAGAGTGTGTGTGTGTGTGTGTGTGTGTGTGTGTGTGTGTGTGTGTGTATGTGTGTGTGTGTGTGTGTGTGTGTGTGTGTGTGTGTATGTGTGTGTGTGTGAACTGCTGGAGGACTACTCTGAGGACTGAACTGCTGGAGGACTACTCTGAGGACCGTCAGGGAGAGTGTGTGTGTGTGTGTGTGTGTGTGTGTGTGTGTGTGTGTGAACTGCTGGAGGACTACTCTGAGGACCGTCAGGGAGAGAGCAAACATGTGGCTAGGCTATGAGCACGCTAGGCTATGAGCACGCTAGGCTATAAGAAGGCTAGGCTATGGGCACGCTAGGCTATAAGAAGGCTAGGCTATAAGCACGCTAGGCTATGAGCACGCTAGGCTATAAGAAGGCTAGGCTATGGGCACGCTAGGCTATAAGAAGGCTAGGCTATAAGCACGCTAGGCTATGGGCATGCTAGGCTATAAGAAGGCTAGGCTAAAAGCATGCTAGGCTATGATGAGGAGTGTGAGGACTGCGAGTGTGTGTGAGTGTGAGTGTGTGTGTGTGTGTGTGTGTGTGTGTGTACCTTGAGTGTGTAGTCTATCTGGGGGGCCATCTCTGCGTTGGTGAGGAGTGAGTGTGTGTGTGTGAGTGTGTGTGTGTGTGTACCTTGAGTGTGTAGTCTATCTGGGGTGCCATCTCTGCGTTGGTGAGGAGTGTGTGTGTGTGAGTGTGTGTGTGTGTGTGTGTGTGTGTGTGTGTGTGTACCTTGAGTGTGTAGTCTATCTGGGGGGCCATCTCTGCATTGGTGAGGAGTGTGTGTGTGTGAGTGTGTGTGTGTGTGTGTGTGTGTGTGTACCTTGAGTGTGTAGTCTATCTGGGGGGCCATCTCTGCGTTGGTTCCTCCTTTGAGCTGCAGCTGCGCGGGATTCTGGGAGAACAGACAGCACGGCAACGCCACCTGCATCAGCAGAGTCACACTCCTGCAACACACACACACACACACACACACACACATTAGCAACGCCACCTGCATCAGCAGAGTCACACTCCTGCAACACACACACACACACACACACACACACACATTAGCAACGCCACCTGCATCAGCAGAGTCACACTCCTGCAACACACACACACACACACACACACACATTAGCAACGCCACCTGCATCAGCAGAGTCACACTCCTGCAACACACACACACACACACACACACACACATTAGCAACGCCACCTGCATCAGCAGAGTCACACTCCTGCAACACACACACACACACACACACACATTAGCATACTCACACTCCTGCAACACACACACACACACATTAGCATACTCACACTCCTGCAACACACACACACACACACACACACACATTAGCATACTCACACTCCTGCAACACACACAC
>CM059276.1:32025640-32043140 GCA_030347295.1 Setipinna tenuifilis
CGTGAGTCGCCAGTGTTTGGCTAGGAGGACTGTGAGTCCTCGGCGTTAGCTCGCTAGCAACAACGCCACTGTTTGCAACCTTAGTAGCTAATTTTCTTGTCTGAGGATGAGGACAGAAGTTGTTAGTGTGAAGTAGTCTTCATGTGTCGGTTGTATTTGCAGGGCTTGTTTTGTACACCTCTGTAGCCCTGCGTGCCCTCTGTGGCGGGTCATCAGGCGAGAGATGATGGTCATCGACCATCAAAAGGCTGATTGATCTGCTGTCCTGGTCTTGTCTCCTAACTTTGGGACCCATCAGCAGACATAGCCTGGTCCGCTTTCTTCACAGTCAGAAGTAGATTAGAAGGACTAGCAGAAACATGTCCTTGCATTGTATTTTACACTGTTTTTGAGAAGAATGATCATGAAACTGTACCATGCTTCAGTCATTAATGTTGATGACATTGTCCGCCCGACCGGGTTTGAAATCTAAAATGCCAGCGTGGTTTGTGTGACTGTTTCCGTTTCAGGCGTCCACACATCAGTTCAAGCACTGTTGCTCGCGGGTTCGACCAGCTCGTCTCGAGCGCCTAACGCATGCCTACCCCATCACAGCCCAGACACCACACCGACACTTCCAAACCAGCTGTGGTATGTGTGTGTCTGTGTGTTTTGTGTGTGTGTGTGTATGTGTGTGTGTGTGTATGTGTGTGTCCATGTTTTGTTCTCTTCACAGACCATAAAGAGTTGGCACGAGGTGCTGGAAAGTAACGACACTGCTTTCTTCTTCCTCCTTTGCAGCTGCGGCAGGACCGGTTCTGCAGTTTAAACTCTCCGATATCGGGGAAGGCATTCGGGAGGTCACAGTAAAGGAATGGTAGGTTTGTTTTCATCGGAGCGTTTTCTCCATATTTGAAGCGTGGTATTACTAAACACCACCAGGGGGCGCCATAGTGCTGTAATGGCCTGTCCAGAGTGTCGCCTGGAAAGGCTGCCATGTCATCTTCTAGAAAGACACTGAAGAAAAATGGCACTTGCTGTATGTGTGTGTCTTGTTGAAGTATGCTGTGGTGTGTCTGTGTGTGTCACCTTGCAGTGTGTGGTGTGTGTGTCTTGTTGTGGTGTGTCTGTGTGTTGTAGTTTGTTGACTGTACAGTGAGTATGAAGATGGTGTAAAGAAAGTTAGGTGATCATGATGGTGATGATGGTTTTGTGTGTGTGTGAGACAGAGGGGGCTAAGGTGGTGATGATGATGATGTGTATAGGTTTGTGAAAGAGGGCGATAAGGTGATGATGATGGGGTGTGTGTGTGTAGGTATGTGAAAGAGGGGGATAAGGTGATGATGATGGGGTGTGTGTGTGTGTGTGTGTGTAGGTATGTGAAAGAGGGGGATAAGGTGTCCCAGTTCGACAGCATTTGTGAGGTGCAGAGTGACAAGGCCTCGGTGACCATCACGAGTCGCTACGATGGCGTCATCCGCAAGATCTACTACGACATCGAGGCCACTGCGCTCGTGGGAACGCCGCTCGTCGACATCGAGACCGACGCCGGAGAAGGTGACCGCCGCCTCTGCCACTGAGTGCGTTCACATGGACAAGTCGAAACCACTTGGAAGTGGTTTGGGATCGTACCAGCTTCATGTGAACGGGTATTGGTTTGGTTTGGAATTGGTTTTCGTTATCCAGTTGCGACACCAGGCCTGGGCTGTTTCGAAACCACTTCGACTGCCATGTGAACGCGGATCGGATTGATTTTCCGGTATTGCGCATGTATCAACGAAATAAAAAACGCAGTTTGTTCCTTCATACGGACTTTCTAACACAGCAGAATGCACAACACGTACGCGAATGCGTCAAACTCCTGGAACACCATGTTTGTATGCCGCCAGAAAGTTTGTTTATTGTCTTTATTTAGTAGGAACAGTGCAGAGCCCATAGAAGATGTGCCAGAGTATTACGTTTTTGTTTAGACCACCTTATTGTTTAAGTGGGTAATAATATCAGGTGAAAGGAGAAGGCTCAAGCGGATGAGTGGTTTAAGAGTTATGCGTGGAAGAGACGTTCCTTGTATTAAAAGATAATAATAGAAAGATAGAAGTTGACTACAGCACCCCCACCTAGCGTAGCGGAAAGGGCCGGAACTCTCGCCGAATCCGCTTAGACGAACTGCATGTGAACAGGGACTTGGGGGACAGACCACCCGTTGTGAACCAATCCCAAACCAAACCAATCCCACCATGTGAACGCAGTGACTGTGACTGCTGTGTGTGTGTGTGTGTGTGTGTGTGTGTCGGTGTGTGTCAGTGTGTGTGAGTGAGACACAGGCAGAGAGTTACTCCACTGTAGGTGTTGTGTAGCACAACTGCTTCACAACTAGCAGCTCCCACCACAGCATCACTATAGGCTACATTCCTACAGTTTCGTGATCATCGGAGCAAATGTGTATGCCAAATTTCAAAGGTTTTTTACCAATTAGCACTATAGGCTGCAATAGACCCCATGGCATGGGTATTATGACATCACTAAGAGTTCTACTCCTTAACATTCCAAATTTTAAAAATGGCAGTTGGTCCCATTGACTTGTTATACAGTAAATGGGACCAACTGCCATTTTTTAAATTTTAAACATGCTAAAGCTAGCGAACTATGCTAAGGTAATGTTTTAAATTGAGAGCTGTCACTTTACTCACTAACACCCACCTAGATAATATTACTGATATTAGCTTAAGTGGAGAATGTAATATAAAGTTAAAAGGTTGCAGCAATGTATTAAATTCAAGGTGAGTTCAATCACTGTTCGCTAGATTGTTACCTTGCTAACTCATTGCCCTATCTTTGTAGAATCTAAGATCTTTGGTGATGCACTATTAGTGTTGAATGTAAAGTTTAGCATGGCGTATTCCATCTGAACTTTATCATGGCCAATTCTGGGCAAAGTTTAATTCCAATCCAGGAATGCTGGAGATGCTTTAACCGCTGCTGGTGTTGTGCGTGTGTGTGCGTGTGTGTGCGTGTGTGTGCGCGTGTGTGTGTGTGTGTGTGTGCAGATGTGGCTCCAGAAGAGGACGTGCTGGAGACTCCGGCCGTGTCACATGAGGAACACACACACCAGGAGATCAAAGGACACAAGACGCAGGCCACCCCTGCTGTACGCCGCCTCGCCATGGAGAACAACGTACGTGTGTGTGTGTGTGTGTGTGGCCATGGAGAACAACGTACGTGTGTGTGTGTGTGTGTGGCCATGGAGAACAACGTACGTGTGTGTGTGTGTGTGAAATCCACCCCTGCTGTACGCCGCCTCGCCATGGAGAACAACGTGTGTGTGTGTGTGTGTGTGTGTGTGTGTGTGTTTGTGTGTGTGTGAAATCCACCCCTGCTGTACGCCGCCTCGCCATGGAGAACAACGTACATGTATGCTGTCATTCCTGAGTGCTCCTCTGATTGGTGCTCTGTCTGATGTGTGTGTGTGTGTGTGTGTGTGTGTCCTATAGGGTTTGCTGTCGTTCCTGAGTGCTCCTCTGATTGGTGCTCTGTCTGATGTGTGTGTGTGTGTGTGTGTGTGTGTGTGACCATGGAGAGCAATGTGTGTGTGTGTGTGTGTGTGTGTGTGTGTGTGTGTGTGTGTGTGTATATATGCATGAGAGAGATGACTTACACTCTTGCCATTAAGAAGAATGTGAGTGGGAGACATAGACTCTTATTTTGACATTTAGGGAAATATCAAGGAAGGAAGTTTGTTGTGTTTGTTGTATGTGTCTGAGATGTTTGGTGTGTGTGTGTGTGTGTGTGGTGATTGTTGTTTGTGTGTGTGGGATGTTTGATGTTAAGTGTGTGTGAAGTGGAGATTCTCTTCTCCGGTGGAACAGCAGAGTTTGCAGTGTTTGTCTGCAGCGATCTGGTTTCCATGACAACAGCTTATCTGTCCCAGGCACCTGCTCCATGATGGAGTGTGTTAGCTCTCCACACACACACACACACACACACACACACACACACACACACACACACACACACACACACACACACACACACACACAGTCAGTCACTGGGAGAGAGGGAGAGAGTGAGGTTCTGCACTGGACAGCCTGTTGATTGATAGTGCTGTTTGGCAAGCTTATTTAAGTGGAGATCTCTCTCTCTCACACACACACACACACACACACACACACACACACACACACACACTCACTGGTAGTTAAAGCCACATTGCCTACCAGCGAGGGCCAGTTGTCATGGCTACAGGTGGGGGAAGGGACATGGCTCCCAGTCTCTGTCCGGGATACGGGACAGGGGTGTGTGTGTGTGTGTGTGTGTGTGTGTGTGTGTGTGTGTGAGCGCTCCATAAACAGGCAGCCTCTGTGTGTGTGTGTCTCTAGATTAAGCTGAGTGAGGTGTTGGGGACTGGGAGACATGGGCGGATCTTGAAGGAGGTGTGTGTGTGTGTGTGTGTGTGTCTCTAGATTAAGCTGAGTGAGGTGTTGGGTACGGGGAGAGATGGGCGGATCTTGAAGGAGGACATCCTCAACTATCTGGCTCGCCAGACGGGCGCCATCTTGCCCCCCTCCCCCTTCCATGAGATCCAGCCGCCGCCCCCCCGCCCCGCGGCCCCCACCCCCCCTCCAGCCCCCAGCGCACCCCTCCCCCCCACACACACCCCCCGCCTTCCCCAAACCCGTCTTCACGGGCAAGGACCGCACGGAACCCCTCAAAGGTTAGACGCCCGCCACACACACACACACACACACACACACACACACACACACACACACACACATACAGGCTTGTTATTGTTTACACTGGCAGTGTATGGAAAGCTGGCAAAGTTCCCAGTAAGAACATCCTATGTGTGTGTGTGTGTGTGTGTGTGTGTGTTCAGGATTCCACAAGGCGATGGTGAGGACGATGACGGCGGCGCTGAAGATTCCGCACTTCGGCTATTGTGACGAGGTCGACCTGACGCAGCTGCGGCTTCTCAGGGCGGAGCTTAGGGGCGTGGCCAACGCACGCGGCGTCAACCTCAGCTTCATGCCCTTCTTCATCAAGGTAGACCAGACCAATCAAACTCAGACTCATCAAGGTAGACCAGACCAATCAAACTCAGCTTCATGCCCTTCTTCATCAAGGTAGACCAGACCAATCAAACTCAGCTTAATCATCAAGGTAGACCAGACCAATCAAACTCAGACTCATGCCCTTCTTCATCAAGGTAGACCAGACCAATCAAACTTAGACTCATCAAGGTAGACCAGACCAATCAAACTCAGCTTAATCATCAAGGTAGACCAGACCAATCAAACTCAGCTTAATCATCAAGGTAGACCAGACCAATCAAACTCAGACTCATGCCCTTCTTCATCAAGGTAGACCAGACCAATCAAACTCAGCTTAATCATCAAGGTAGACCAGACCAATCAAACTCAGCTTAATTATCAAGGTAGACCAGACCAATCAAACTCAGATCATCAAGGAAGACCAAATAAATCAAATTTAGACACGTTCCTCTATCAAGATAGACAAATATTTTACAAAAGAGCGGCAAAACTAAACACTTACAGGCCAAAATGTGTGTGTGTGTGTGTGTGTGTGTGTGCTCTGTAAACAGGCAGCCTCTCTGGGCCTCCTCCACTTCCCCATTCTCAACGCGTCTGTGGATGAGGCCTGCCAGAACATCACCTACAAGGTCGGCGTGTGTGTGTGTGTGTGTGTGTGTGTGTGTGTGTGTGTGTGTGTGTGTGTGTGTGTGTGTGTGTGTGTGTGTGTGTGTGTGTATGTGGATGAGGCCTGCCAGTGTGTGGTCTTACTTGACGTGTGTTGTGTGTGCATGTTTTACTTCCTTGTGTGTGATGTGCTGTTTTTCATGCCTGATGTGGTGTGTGTGTGTGTGTGTGTGTGTGTGTGTGTGTGTGTGTTCTCTGCAGGTTAATGTGTTATCTTGCCCCAGGTAGCTCATAACATTGGTCCAACAGACATGATTTTTGGGCCCGGTGTGTGTGTGTGTGTGTGTGTGTGCGTGTGCGTGCTGCAGGTTAATGTTTTATTTCTGTCTGCAGGTGGCTCATAGGCTTAATCTGTCAGACAAGACTCTGGGGCACATGTGTGTGTGTGTTTGTGTGCACGTGCGTGTGTTTGTGTGCGTGCGTGTGTTTATGTGTGTGCGTGCGTGTGTTTATGTGTGTGCGTGTGTTTGTGTGTGCGTGTGTTTGTGTGTGTGTTGATGTGTGTGTGTGTGTGTGTGTGTGTGTGTGTGTGTGTGTGTTAATGTGTTCCCATAACATCGGTCTGTGTGTGTGTGTTGATGTGTGTGTGTGTGTGTGTGTGTGTAGGCGGCCCATAACATCGGTCTGGCGATGGACACGACTCAGGGCCTCGTGGTTCCCAACGTGAAGAACGTGCAGGTGCTGAGTGTGTTTGAGATCGCCGCCGAGCTGAACCGCCTCCAGAACCTCGGTTCCGCGGGACAGCTCAGCACCCCGGACCTCACCGGCGGAACCTTCACACTCTCCAACATCGGATCGGTAAGTGTGTGTGTAGTGGCAGAGCACAGACATCGGCTCAGTGTGTGTGTGTGTGTGTGTGTGTGTGTGTGTGTGTGTGTGTTGGGTCTGGGCAGAACACTAAGGGTGGTGTCCACTTTGCATAGTTCATATTTGTCACATTACTCATGAATGTGTGGTAGTAAGTTCGAGTGAACAGATCGGACATCTGTGTGGAATGTAATATATAGCGATCATATATTGCTATGAAATTGAATTCGAACAATAGAGTTTAACAGCTTAGTGGGAGCATTTAAATGAGCAATGTCCTTTTCAAACAGTAGTTTGCCAATATAGCATGTAGTATTAGACAACTGGATAGCAGTAACAGTTTGTGAGGCTAACAGACATGTACTCTCAGCAATGGAATAAAACATCGATGTTAATGTTGGCTATGTTTCGCTGTCCCTCTCTCTCTCCCTCTCCCCCTCTCTCTCTCTCTCAGATTGGGGGCACCTATGCCAAGCCCGTCATTCTCCCCCCAGAGGTGGCTATTGGGGCTCTGGGCAAGATTCAGGTGAGGTCCCTCAGCCGTGTGTGTGTGTGTGTGTGTGTGTGTGTGTGTGTGTGTGTGTGTGTGTGTGTGTGTGTGTGTGTGCGTGCACATGTGCTACGTGTGCTTACGCTAACATGAGCGTAAACACACGTAGCACACGCTAACATGACCATAAACATGTGTAGCACACACTAACATGACCATAAACATGTGTAGCACATGCTAACATGACCGTTAACATGTGTAGCACACGCTAACATGACTGTAAACACACGTAGCACATGCTAACATGACTGTAAACACACGTAGCACGCGCTAACATGAGCGTAAACACACGTAGCACGCGCTAACATGACCGTAAACTTGCGTAGCACGCGCTAACATGACCGTAAACTTGCGTAGCTCATTTTAACGTGAGCGTAAACACGCGTAGCACACGCTAACATAGCTAGCAAAGCTGTTGTGGGGCTGACTGTGGTGATGAAGCTGACTCTGACTGTGACTGACACTGACTGTGTCTGTGTGTTTGTCTGGCAGGTGCTGCCCCGGTTCGGCGCGCGGGACGAGGTGGTGAAGGCGCACATCATGAACGTCAGCTGGTCAGCTGACCACCGCATCATCGACGGGGCGACCATGTGCCGCTTCTCCAACCTGTGGAAGGCCTACCTGGAGAACCCCGCCACCATGCTGCTGGACCTCAAATAGGGACACACACCCCCCTCAAACACCCCGACCCCTCAAACAACCCCCCCCCCCCCCCCCCCCCCCCCCAGCCACCTTGCTGCTGGACCTCAAATAGGGAACCACCACCCTCCACCACACCCTGATCCAAACACCCCCCCACCCATCCCATGCTGCTGGACCTCAAATAAAAAACTCCCTTCCACCCCCTCCTCCCTGACTACCCCGCCCCCCCCCCCGTAACTACTACCCAGCCCCCCCTGTTGTGGTGATGTGTGAAACATTGACCAGACTGAGGACTGACGCAAGGGTGCCCCCCCCACCCCACCCCTAGTTGTTCTGGCGTGAAGGTCCCTCCTGTCCCCTCCTGTCCCCTCCTGCTCCCTCCTGCTCCCTCACTGGTCACGCTCACTCATGTTACTCAGCTCGGAGCCTTTTAGGGCACCACCTGTAGGGGGAGCTCTGGCGCACACCACAGGCCTCTTCTGGGCATGCTCACTACCATAAGCTAGTGATGACGTCATCTCTGGGCATGCTCACTACTGTCTCTCGCCATGCTCGATACCATTTCCTTGTGAAGTCCTCACTGGGCATGCCCAATAGTGAAGTCCTTACTGGGCATGCTCAGTAGGTCCCTGGAAGCCTTTTCTGCAGGAGCCTCATGTATCTCTGTGCCACCCCCCCTAGTGGTGATGCGGCCGCAGTGCAGCGCAGCGCAAACCTGCAAACCTGTGTTCATCAGCCATTCTGCTGCCCCTGTGTTCCTGTCAGGCATTCTGATGCCCCTGTGTTCATGTAAATCTGTCTGATGCCCCCTGCCCCCCTGTAAATCTGTCTGATGCCCCCTGTGCCCCTGTAAATCTGTCTGATGCCCCCTGTGCCCCTGTGAGCTGCTCTGATGCCCCCAAGGCTGCGACTCGATCCCAGATCTGAGCCAGTCGCAGGTGATGACACACTGGGCCACGTCATGAGCAGTGTTGCCAGGCAACATGATGGTCTCTAATGTTGATGCTGTATCGCAAAACACAATACACACACATGTATACATATATACATGCATATATACATACATATATACATACATGCATACATCATGTGTATTGTGCTGTTGTATTGCTAAGTGTTGCCTGCTGGTGGAGGTTCTCCTGATGAGAATGTGGTGAGTGTGTTGCCTGACATGAATGGGAAAGTGCCTAAAGTCACCTGTTAGCAACATTAGCACATTAGCAGTAGCAGTGGCCCAGTGTGACATCATCTCTGGAGTCAGATGCTTCTCAGCTGGGGAGAGCTCACCTGATTGGCCGGTTAGAGAGCACACACCTGATTGGCCAGTTGGAGAGCAGACACACGTGATTGGCCAGTTGCCCAGATTGTTTATCCTTCTCTGGCAGAGCTGTTCTTGGAGGGCCCCTGAACCTTAAAGGCCAGAAGAACCCTACTCTTGTGGAAATGTAAACGGGGTTCCTGGGTGGTCCATTACACTTTAGTCACCTCTGCTGCCCCCTTGTGTCACGGAGTATCTGTACCGACGCCTTAACTTGCTCCAGCAGACAGTGTTCCTGTTGTAGATAGAAGAACTCCTGTGAAAGTGCTACGTAGAACTGTTCTAAAGGGAACGTGCTAATGAGAATGTAAAGGTTTCTTTCTTTCTATTTTCCTTCTCCTAACCCGACTCTGTAGTAAAGGGGTTCTCTGTAGTAAAGGGGTTCTCTGAAGAGTCGCACAAGTAAATAAATGCCTCTGCGCTGTTAGCAAAGAAACTGTTAGAGGTAACCGTGGCGACACATGGACAAACGTAAAGTGCATCTTGTGTGTTTGGGGCTTCGGTGGTGGTTTGGTGGTGCTGATTTCTGGGTGAACTGCAGTGACCTGCTCTGGTTTGCTGTCTGCTTGTCTGTATACGCGTATCATGAATGGGGTTGGGTAGGTGAGTAGCACCTGGAGGTCACCTGGAGGTCGTTTGAGCCTTTGGGAGCCTGTACTGTATGTAGCCCATATGTAGGAGTCACTGCTACCGGCAGAGTGTGTATGTGTGTGTGTGTGTGTGTGTGTTACACGATGTGTGTGTCACATACTGCTCTGCCTCTTCTGTGTGTGAATGTGTGTGTGTGGATCTTGGAAACGTTTTAATAAAGTTTAATAAAGTTGACCTTTCTGTGATGTGTGTTGTGACGGTTCATTTTTTTAAACAAAACACAAACATTTTCGAAAGCTTTTGGCCTTTAACAAATCTTTCTGTGCTCCAGCCCGTCAGTCGCCAGAGTCTGAGTTTGGCATTCACTAATCCGGTTAATATCAAACTTTAATATCAAACTCGCCCATTGGTCCTACAGAACTGCATTGCTATTGGTCCTACAGCGCTGATGTGTGTGTTGGGGTGGCCTCGTGCCAAGATCTCCGGAGTGTCCGAGGAGGTGCAGGAGAGAGTGCGCAGTAGTCCTCGCGCCCATTCTCCGGCATGACTGATCACCTTCTCTCGGCAGCACACGAGCTCGGGCCACCGGTTATCTCGCGGTTATGATGCAGGAGGAGAGGCGCACCAGCAGACAGCTGTCCCAAAAGGACGCGCTGCGAAACGGGAGGGGAAGTTTGGATGCGGGACAGAGAGCGAACGGAGGCATGAAACACGGCAAGAGTAAAAACGCCTTGCAGCGCCAGAGTAGCGTTTCGACCGTAGTGCAAGACACGCGCAGACGAAACTCAAATTCCACTTGGTTAACCATAAAAGAGGGAGGAGTACCTCACGAGCGCTGCACGATACCCAAAAGTCCGTCCGCGGGGAACTTTTCCTGCAGTGGCAACATTCCAGAAGTCCCCTCGCGCTACCAGATGTACCAGCCCCTCCCGGAGCAGCGCTTCTCTGCAGAGGGGGCACGAGCCACAGTGAAGGCGCTCGTGGAGGCGACGCTTGGTGGCACTGAATACAGCGCGTGCTGCGCTAAGACGGCCAAGGATCTGGCCGAGAGCGTGAAGCAGGCGGCCAAAGCTCAGCTGTGTGACCGGTACAAGCTCGTGTGCTTCGTGGCCATCGGACAGGTGAAGGACTGCGAGGTGATGTGCGCGAGTCGGGCCGTGTGGAGTCCCACTGCGGACACATTTGTGGAGTTCACCTTCAGAAACAAGTCCCTCTTCGCGCTCTGCGTCCTGTACGCAGTCTATCAGGAATAGTCTTATCTGAGTCTTATCTGTCTGTGTAGTCTGTCTGTAATCTGTCTTTGTGAAAGTGAGTGCTGTCGGGGTTTGTACAGCAGAGACTCTTGACTACAAGGATCTGGATGAGTGAGACCACAGACATCTGAAATGATTAGATTGATCACTCTTATAGGAAGGTGTAGAAGTGTTCCGGTATCATAACTTTGCTGTAATAACCAAAATACTGCCACAGGTTTATACTGTTTTACAAATCTGCCTTCATATAACATCTTTCATACATGTTTTAAAACTGTTCTTTTAACAGCAAACTACAAATCTGAAGACGCATAAAGACTTTCTCAGTAGCTTGACTACAACTTTTATTTTAATAAAGATGTTTTGCTTATCAATTATTATAAAGTTTTCTTTTTAAGATGAAGTGATCAGATTGTGTGCACTTCTGTCGGCAGCATTTTAAATCATATTTGCTGAAACTCAAGTGTTCTGGCAGCAGCACATAAAACAGGCTCCTTTGGCGCCCCCTGCAGGCTGTAATGGGATTGGCCAGCACATCAGTAGCACCGTCCATGCGGGATATGTCACATCTAGCCTGGTAATCCAGCACATCAATAGCACATCCATGCGGCATATGTCATATTTAACTAGTCTGGTAGTCTAGCCCCTTCTACTACACTTCTTTCCGTACAGAGGGTCTGGCTGTACTGCATTGAGAAACGTTTTCTTCTTGGAGGTGTAGACTCTGCTTAAGTTTAAAATGATCGGGTCTGCCTTAGTCACTAATGTCTGGTCGTGACATATGTAGTTAGCCTGGCTATCAGCCTGCCTACACACACACACACACACACACACACACACACACAAACACACACACACACACAGCCTGGCTATCAGCCTGCCTACACACGCACACACACACACACACACACACACACACACACACACACACAAACACACAGCCTGGCTATAAGCCTGCCTACACACACACACACACACACACACACACAGCCTGGCTATAAGCCTGCCTACACACACACACACACACACACACACACACACACACACACACACACACACACACAGCCTGGCTATAAGCCTGCCTGCACACTACAGTTCAAATGTAGCACACAAAGTCGCTCTGTTTGCTGAGTGGTTAGGCAAGATTCTGCCTGAGACAACCATGTCAATGGAACCACAGCCAGACGCTCTGTACCAAATGAGATGAAGGAAGAGGGGTTGGTTTAGCAGGGGAATATGTATCATCTCCACAGTCACACCTGGTCCAGTGGAGGTCAGTGAGCAAACCAACTCTGCTGCTTCTCTCTGGAGGACCTTCATTCTCAGTGCAGAACAGGGGACAGCACCGGCTCCCATGATGCCATCTGATTGGGCCACACAATACCGGCTCCCATGATGCCATCTGATTGGGCCACACAGTACCGGCTCACATGATGCCATCTGATTGGGCCACACAATACCGGCTCCCATGCTGGCATCTGATTGGTCCGTGCAGTATAGGCTCCCATGATGCCATCTGATTGGGCCACACAATACCGGCTCCCATGATGCCATCTGATTGGGCCACACAGTACCGGCTCACATGATGCCATCTGATTGGGCCGTGCAGCACAGGCTCCCATGATGCCATCTGATTAGTCCGTGCAGCACAGGCTCCTGTGGTGGCTGCAGCATCTGTTTTACCACCAGGACACCCCAGCCTGTGCACCTGTAGGGTGTGTGTGATGTGTGTGCAGCAGAGGCCTGTGTGTGTGTGTGTGTGTGTGTGTGTGATGTGTGTGCAGCAGAGGCCTGTGTGTGTGTGTGTGTGTGTGTGTGTGTGTGATGTGTGTGCAGCAGAGGCCTGTGTGTGTGTGTGTGATGTGTGTGTAGCCCCATGATGTGTGATGTGTCTAGGGCTCCATGGTTATGGTTTGGGAGCTCAGGCCAAAAGCCACCCTTCCACTGTGAACTGCACTGCCATCGCTGTACGGCGTGTGATGTTTGTGTGTGTGTGTGTGTGTGTGTGTGTGTGTGTGTGTGTGTGTGTGTGTGTATAGTCTGAACTGCCCTGCCATCGCTGTTTAAAAGGGTGTGTGTTGGCTAGCGACACCGCTAGCTGTGTGTAGCTCTGTGTAGCCTGTAGCTCTCTATGTAGCCTGTAGCTGTGTGTAGCCTGTAGCTGTGTGTAGCCTGTGTGCAACTTATAGTCCTGTGTCATGTCTGCTACAGCTCCAGCTCCAGCGATGGTTAGGATTAGCGCTAGGGCTACAGTTAGAGCTAAGGCTAGCATTGAGTTAGGGCTAGTGCTAGGGCTAAGGCTAGCATTGAGTTAGGGCTAGTGCTAGTGCTAGGGCTAAGGTCTGTGTGTGGGTTAGGGGTAGGGGGGGGGGGTGGGTTTGGGTCTGTGTCTGGGTTACGGTTAGGGTTAGAGGTGTGTGTGCGTGTGTGTGGGTCAGGGGTGTGTGTGTGTGTCGGCCATGTCTGTGCCCAGAGACTGATAGCCATAGTTGGTGTGTGCCACAGCTGGCAGCTCTATACTTCTTCTGGGGTTATTCTTGAGGCCTGGTGCTGCTGAGTGTGTGTGTGTGTGTGTGTGTGTGTGTGTGTGTGTGCTGCTAGGCTCCAGGGACAGCTGTGGCCATGCCAACTCTGACATGTGACCTTGCTATTCCCACTGAAGCCCCACACACTCACACACACACTCACACACACACTCACACACACACACACGCCTAAAATTAGTACTCTTGCGTCTCCCCTGAGCTCACCAATCACAGAGGACCCCTTCACTGACACACACACACACACACACACACACACACACACACACACACACACACACACACACACACACACTACAGGTCACCTAGAGCATACTGCACAGGTCAGCTAGACACACACACTTCAGGGACTGATCGTGTCACGGAGGGTGTGGGAAGGGTTTGTTAGGCGCACACACACACACACACACTGTGGATTTGAGCTGAGAGTGTGTGACGGTGGTGTGTGTGACAGTGGTGTGTGTGTGTTGCGTCTGGGTTGCGCTGTCGGACTGAGATGTGACCTGTTAGTGCCATGACTGACGGAGTCACACCATGACGGAGGTAGGTCACTGCACACACACACACACACACACACTCGTGAGGTAGATCACTCCACACACACACACATACTCGTGAGGTAGATCACTCCACACACACACACATACACACACACACACACATACTCGTGAGGTAGATCACTCCACACACACACACACACACACACACGGGGTAGATCACTCCACTCACACACACACAAACACACACAGACGTGAGGTAGATCACTCCACACACACACACATACACACACACACACACACACACACACACATACACATACTCGTGAGGTAGATCACTCCACACACACACACATACGGGGTAGATCACTCCACTCACACACACACAGACGTGAGGTAGGTCACTTCACACTCCACCCTTCACACACACACACACACACACACACACACTCATGAAGTAGATGAGTGCAGTAGTGTGTGTTGTGTCACTCATGTCTTGGCTGTGTGTGTAAAGCAGCTCAGTGGAGATCTGGTCTCCAGCTTTAGAGTGACTTCATCAGGCAGGGACATGTGCATGTGCAAGGGGCTGCACTGGGGAGAGGATGTGTTAACTGCAGCTCTCTGGGGTACATGTGGGCTATTGGGGTACATGTGGGGCTATTGCAGCTCTCTGGGGTACATGTGGGGCTATTGGGGTACATGTGGGGCTATTGCAGCTCTCTGGGGTACATGTGGGGCTATTGGGGTACATGTGGGGCTATTGCAGCTCTCTGGGGTACATGTGGGGCTATTGTGTGTGTGGAATGAGGTCAGGGCGACTGTCAACAACGTTGGAGTGTGTTTGGCGCCCCCTGTGTGTGCTGCTGGGTAAGATGCAGGGCAGGAGTGTGTGTGTGTGTGTGTGTGTGTGTGTGTGTGTCACCTCATGGAGGTGTTACAGTCATTGCAGGAGTGTGTGTGTGTGTGTGTGTGTGTGTGTGAGTGTGAGTGTGTGTGTCGCCTCATGGAGGTGTTATAGTCACTGCAGGTGTGTGTGTGTGTGTGTGTGTGTGTGCTGCTGGGTAAGGCGCAGGGCTGAGGGCAGGGAGTGTGTGTGTGTGTGTGTGTCGCCTCATGGAGGTGTTACAGTCACTGCAGGAGTGTGTGTGTATGTGGAGGACACAGGGGCGGTGATCATGCAAACAGGGGTGGTGGTGTGAGTGTGTGTGTGTGTGTGTGTGATGATGGAATTGTTTGGAAAATGGTGACGAGGAAGTGCCTTGCTAATGGCTGAAGCTGACCAGACAAATGCTGACGCCCTGTGTGTGTGTGTGTGTGTGTGTGTGTGTGTAGGCATGACGGGCGTGGCAGTGTGTTTGGGGTCAGTGAGCTCAGATGTGTGTGTGTGTGTGTGTGTGTGTGTGTGTAGGCATGACGGGTGTGGCAGTGTGTTCGGGGTCGGTGAGTTCAGATGTGTGTGTGTGTGTGTGTGTAGGCATGACGGGCGTGGCGGTGTGTTCAGGGTCGGTGAGCTCAGGTGTGTGTGTGTGTGTGTGTGTGTGTGTAGGCATGACGGGCGTGGCGGTGTGTTCGGGGTCGGTGAGCTCAGATGTGTGTGTGTGTGTGTGTGTGTGTAGGCATGACGGGTGTGGCGGTGTGTTCGGGGGCGGTGAGCTCCATTAAGGCTCTGTGGGAGACGCGCATCAAGAAGACCAGAGATGACCTGCACAGGCAGACGCAGCAGAGGGACAAGGCCGCCATCGGACGGTAGGTGTGTGTGTGTGTGTGTGTGTGTAGTATTGTAGTCTCTGTATGGTGTTCAGCCTATGGCCTCTAACTACTGATACAGCCGTGTCCTCTAATTAGAGGCTCCCTCACCTGCACATCTCCTCACCTGTCTGTCTCACCTGCACATCTCCTCACCTGTCTGTCTCTCCTGCACATCTCCTCACCTGTCTGTCTCATCACCTGTCTGTGTCTTCACTTGTGTGTCTCACCTGTCTGTCTGTCTGCCTCCTCACCTGTCTGTCTCTTCACTCTCACCTACTTATCTCATCACCTGTCTGTCTCTCCATCTTATCTCATCACCTGTCTGTCTCACCTGTCTGTCTCCTCACCTGTCTGTCTCATCACCTGTCTGTCTCTTCACTTGTCTGTCTCACCTGTCTGTCTGTGTTCCTGTCTCACCTGCGTGTCTCCTCAGATGTGTCACCTGTCTGTCTCCTCACCTGCATGTCTCCAGACCTGTCTGTGTGTCTGTCTGACCTGTCTGTCTCCTCCCCTGTGTGTGTCTGACCTGTTTATGTGTCTGTCTGACCTGTCTGTGAGTGTGTGACCTGTGTGTGTGTGTGTGTGTGTGTGAGACCTGTCTGTGTGTGTGTGTGTGTGTGTGACCTGTCTGTGTGTGTGTGACCTGTGTGTGTGTGTGTGTGTGACCTGTGTGTGTGTGTGTGTGTGTGTGTGTGTGTGTGTGTGTGTGTGTGTGCAGGCTGACGGGCTCGTGGGAGGACCGCATCACCCTGAATAAGCTGCGTGAGCACGTGGTGACGGAGGACGGACGCGTCATCCTGCGCATCGAGAAGGAGGAGTGGAAGGTAGCCAGCGTGGCTAGTGTGTGTGTGTATGCGTGTAGGTGTGTGTGTATGTGTGTAGGTGTGTGTGTGTGTGTATGCGTGTAGGTGTGTGTGTGTGTGTATGCGTGTAGGTGTGTGTGTGTGTGTGTGTATGCGTGTAGGTGTGTGTGTGTGTGTGAGATGTGTGTGTGTGTGTGTGTGTGTGTGTATGCGTGTAGGTGTGTGTGTGTGTGTGAGATGTGTGTGTGAGATGTGTGTGTGTGGAAGGTAGCCAGCGGGGCTAGTGTGTGTGTGTATGCGTGTAGGTGTGTGTGTGTGTGTATGCGTGTAGGTGTGTGTGTGTGTGTGTGTGTGTGTGAGATGTGTGTGTGTGGAAGGTAGACAGCGGGGCTAGTGGTCTTCGTGCTAGTCCAGAACACAGCTAGCATCCTTACTGCTAGTCCAGAACATAGCTAGCATCCTTACTGCTAGTCCAGAACACAGCTAGTGGCCTTGCTGCTAGCCCACAGAAGGGCATCCTTGGTGTTTGTACTGTTCCTGTCTGTGTGTGAGCTACGTGCGTGAACACAGATTCAACAGCGAGCCAGGATACCAGCGCCTTGCTCCTTTATTGTCCAACGGTCGTTGTGAAAAACGAGTAAAACTGTAATAAACAGAATACAAAAGAAACTTAGAAGTAGGTCAATAAACAGATTACAAAAGAAACTTAGAAGTACGTCAGCTTTAAACTGTCACGTTGTCATACTATTATTCATTTAACTAACCTAGCAGAATATCGTTCAGCTCAAAAGACAAACGTCAACATAACGCGGCTGCTCATTCACAAATTAACAGTTTTATCACTACTCAAAATTACATCTAGACAAAACAAACAATACATCATTACTAAAATTACAATTTGAGACACTTACAGACATTGCTGCCTTATGAGTGTAGGGAAATACAAAACTTGGGAACGGCACATCTTGCTTATCTGAACACTTGTTATACCGTTAACTGTTACTACTGTTGCTATAGCGACCAGTGCACGCTGTACTAGAGGCTCACGGGA
>CM059276.1:32060640-32073140 GCA_030347295.1 Setipinna tenuifilis
TATATATATATATGTGTGTGTGTGTGTAGGAGTGTGTGCGTGCTAAGCAGCAGGTGTGTGTGTTGCGCGGGGAGAACAGCACGCTGGATGAGGAGTGTGTGTGTACTGATATATATATATGTGTGTGTGTGTGTGTGTGTAGGAGTGTATGCGTGTACTGATATATATGTATGTGTGTGTGTGTGTGTGTGTGTGTATGTGTGTGTGTGTAGGAGTGTATGCGTGCTAAGCAGCAGGTGTGTGTGTTGCGCGGTGAGAACAGCACGCTGGATGAGGAGTGTCATGCGAAGGAGCGGCAGCTGAGTCAGGCACACACACGCCTGGCCGTCCTGGAGCAGGAGAGCCGCGACAAGGACACACTCCTCACACACACACGAGACACACTGGAGGCCACGCAGCAGCAGAAGGTACACACACACACACACACACACTGCTCACACACACACACACGAGACACACTGGAGGCCACACAGCAGCAGAAGGTGCACACACACACACACACACACGAGATGGGGGGGGGGGGGGCAGCAGTGTGAACGACATGGAGCCGGAAGAGCAGAGGAGCAGAGAGATACGCATTGGAGGCAGAATATTGCTTATGGCCTATAGCATAGCTTAGCATACCTTATGGCCTATAGCATAGCTTAGCATACCTTATGGCCTGTATCATAGCTTAGCATACCTTATGGCCTATAGCATAGCTTAGCATACCTTATGGCCTATAGCATAGCTTAGCATACCTTATGGCCTGTATCATAGCTTAGCATAGCTTATGACTTATAGTATAGCTTAGCATAGCTTATGGCCTATAGCATATCTTAGCGTAGCTTATGACTTATAGTACAGCTTATGGCTCATATCATAGCTTAGCATAGTTTATGGCCTGTAGCATAGCTTACGGCCTATAGTTTAGCATAGCTTATTCCCTATGGTGTAGCTTAGCATAGCTTATGGCTCATCATAACTTATAGCCTATAGCATAGCTTAGCATAGTTTATTCCCTATGGCATAGCTTAGCATAGGTTATGGCTCATCATAGCTTATGGGCTGTAGCATAGCTTAGCATAGTTTATTCCCAATGGCCTGTCGCATAGCTTATGGCTTATAGCATAGTTTACGGCTACCATTTCAGGTTATTTTGGTATTTAGTGTACCAGGTTATCAGGTTATTTAGTGTAAGTTGTAATTTAATTTTGAGAAAATGAACTTTTTTTCAGGTCAGGCAGATACCACTTGTTGCTAGCGAGCTAGGCTAACGTAACGTTTAAAATGGAGAGGCGCCGCTTCACTCACTCTCACCCACCTAGATAACGCTACTGATATTAGCTCAACTGGACAGAGCCATATGGAGCTATAAGGTTACAGCAAAGTATTAAATTAAGTTCAGTCACAGTTAGCTTTCAGCACAAATGTGGTGTTGTCATGGTTACTACAATTCACCTCAGACTATGAGCTAGTTTGTTGGTTTGCTAGCTCGCCTTATGGAGTCTGAAATAAGGAGTGTTGGCATCCTACACCATCATAGACAATAATATGCTACACAGAAGTATATTTGTGTCATTTTATAGCTTATTAAAGTAAAAAGTGTATGTTGTCATGTGACGCCCATTTATGCTGCACAGTAGCGTATTATGTTGCCCTATCTCTGTAGAGTTGGAGGTCTTATACCATAGTCTGTGTGCTGCTCTGCATTGAAACCACAGCCCTCAGACACTCACCTGTGTGTGTGTGTGTGTGTGTGTGTGCGTGCGTGTGCGTGTGTGTGTGTGTGTGCACACGTGTGTGTGTGTGTGTGTGTGTGTGCGTGTGTGTGTTTGCAGGCGTCTGTGGAAGGCAGTGCTGAGGGTAAGAAACTCCAGATTGAGAAGCTGGAGACCACAATCAAGTCTCTGTCTGAGGAACTCATCAAGGTGTGTGTGTGTGTGTGTGTGTGTAATTTAACCTGTTTGTGTGTGTGTGTGTGGGCCAACAGCATCATGAAGTGGTTGCAGGGTGATGTGAAGTCTGTGTCATTAATGTGTGTGTGTGTGTGTGTGTGTGTGTGTGTGCAGGCCAACAGCATCATTAAGCGGTTGCAGGGCGATGTGAAGGCTGTGTCATTAATGCGTGTGTGTGTGTGTGTGTGTGGGTGTGTGTGTGTGTGTGTGTGTGTGTGTGTGGTTAAGCGGTTGCAGGGCGATGTGAAGGCTGTGTCATTAATGCGTGGGTGTGTGTGTGTGTGTGTGTGTGTGTGTGTGTGTGTGTGTGCAGGCCAACAGCATCATTAAGCGGTTGCAGGGCGATGTGAAGGCGTTGGTGGCGAAGATGAAGGTGAAGAATACGGTGATGGTGTCTCAGGAGAAACGCCTGCAGGAGACCAGTGACACACTCGCACACACACACACACAGCTGCAGAACACACAGCAGCAGCTGCAGCAACGAGACCAAGAGGTGTGTGTGTGTGTGTGTGTGTGTGTGTCTGTAGCTGTGTGTGTGTGTGTGTGTGTGTCTGTAGCTGTGTGTGTGTGTATGTGGCTTTTTAAATTATTTGTGAGGACAGTAACTATGTGTACCTGGTGTTGGAGATGTGCCAGTTATACTTTGTGTGTGTGCGTGCGTGCGTGCGTGCGTGTGTGTGTGTGTGTGTTCAGGTGTGTAAGCTGAAGGAGCAGCTGGAGGTGACGGTGCAGAAGTTGGATGAGAGCAGAGAGGTGCTGAAGACCAACGAGAACGGTACGCACGCACACACGCACGCACGCACGCACGCACGCACGCACGCACACACACACACACGCACACATACATGCACACACACACACACACACACATATGCACACACACGCACAATGAATTGTGTTGCCCTATCTTGCTAAGAATCTGGGATCTTTGTTTGGTTGCTCACCTGTGAGTGTGTGTGTGTGTGTGTGTGTGTCTGTGCATGCTGGTGTGTGGTTGTGTTTGTGTGTGTGTGTGTGTGTGTGTGTGTGTGTGTGTTTCTGACCCCCCTTTCTGCAGTGATCACGTGGCTAAACAAGCAGCTAAATGAGAACCAGTTTTCACGGAGACAGGAGGGTGTGGGCGTGTTCGAGACGCCGTCTGTCCAATCAGTGGCTGCAGGGCGGCGGGGGGGCGGGAGCTCCAGTAACCCGGTAGGGGCGTGCGTGCGTGCATGTGTGTGTGTATGTGAATGCGTATGTGTGTGTGTATGTGAATGCGTATGTGTGTATGTGCATGCATGTGTGTGTGTATGTACTTAATTAAGTGTGCTTGCACTGTTTATTATTCTCCTAGACCAGATTTTTCAGACATTACTACTCCTCAGGCTTTCGAGATAGAGACACCGTTCCAACTCTAAAACGACCGGCCCGGTTTGGACAAGACCGCCCACCTTTCCCTTTACCGTACCTCTTGCCGTTCATCCGTTATTGTCGTTTTTCTGCAACTTTTCCGCCATTGAAAATGAATGGCGGAATGTTCAGGCTGATGATGTCACAGTACACTGCTCCACTCTAGCAGCCAGAGTGACCTCTGCCCTCACTCTAACCTCCACTCAGTTTTTTAATGATTAAAACTCAACCGCTTAACCTATAAACTTGATTTAAAGTTTGTAAGAGAGGTCTGGGATCTGACTGTGACCTGTGTAATTTTCATGTGGCAACTACTTCAAGTTTTTGAGACAGGACAGTTTAAAAATGGTGTCAGACAGTCTATGGGATTTTGCCATACATTTCATCATCTTACTGTAAACAGGTCAGGGTGCATGTCTGAAGTTTTAAATGATCAAAACTCAACCGTTTAACCTATAAACTTGATTTAAAGTTTGTAAGAGATGTCTGGGATCTGACTGTGACCTGTATAATTTTGATGCGGCAACTACTTAAACTGTTTGAAACAGGACAGTTTAAAAATGGTGAAAGAGAGGCAGACAATACTGTGGCAGTTGTACCTGGACCAACCATGGACCAACTGCCATTTTTTAAATGTGGAATGTTCAGGAATAGAACTCTCGTGATGTCATAATCCCCATGCCATGGCCTGCATAATGTTCTGCCATGGGAGTGTATTGCAGCCTATAGTAGTTATCTTTAGTAGTTATCTATGTAGTCACTGCTACCTGCTAACCTAGCAAACGTGTGTTAAGGCCAGTTCAGACCAAAGCGACGCGACGGGACTGTGTGCAACGTTCTGAAAACTGGCAACACTTTGCAACTCGGCATTCTAAAAGCTGCGCATTCACACCACTGCAACACCTTGCAACGGTTTCATTGTTGCCATAGTGTTCTGACATGGATGCGGAGACGGTGGCAGTTTTATTTACTGTTCTGTTAGTCGCAAAAAAAACTTAAAATTACTCAAACAAAAAGGAAAAAACGGCGGTGGACCAGGGCGTGGTTACCTTGTGTAGGGCAGGGGCGTCGCTAGGTAGGCTATGTAGAACATTCGGGTATAGCCCAGAAGAGTAATTGTTTTTGGGGGTTCGGGGGCTGCTAAACATGCAATTTTAACATAGTTTAGGAATAAAAGGAAAGGCCAACTCCATGACTCAAGGGCCATGCACAGTAGTTCGATGTTTGCATTAAAGATAGGATAGCTTGTGAACGTCTTTTCTGCCAAAGTGCACCACATAGCAGCCAAAATGTGATATTAAATAGCCTATATATATAATAATAAGCTATAATAAGTAATAAGCTATAGCTTATTAAACACCTTCATACTACATATAGACAAGAAAGATTACCGACACTGAATTTGCGACAAAAAATCTAAATCTAAATCTGCCCATATCAGGTCAGATTTACTTGCGGTTCTGTGTGACCCCCCCAAAAAAAAACCGGGCGGGCTATACTAGTTTTGCTATGAAGTGTCAATCTATATTTACAACACAACGACTAACTTAAACTTGAAGATGAATAATATGAACATATGTGATACGTGAACTACACATGAACAATAAACACTAGTGAACAAATCTAGTGAACTTGAACAGCACTGCCACACGCCCGCACACACAGGGGTACACCATACTTAAAATGTCAGCTACATACATGGCGAACAACAAAGTAAATTCATGGACGCCTACAGAATTAAGTTGTAAATTAGCAGCAATCAAAAAGAGTACAACCCCCCTGCCATATTCAACAGATTATTACTAGCTACATAGGTTTACGCGTGCGGTCAAAAGTTTAAGGTGGCGCTAGCTGTCAGACAGTGACTAGCCTGTCATGCTATGTATTTGACGCTAGTAGAAGTCACAATACGTAGATGATAAATCCTACGTCAAATGACTTTAGATGCAATGAAAATAGCATTACTTGTGACTGTCTTGGTAACTAGTGCCACGGCAGGCATGCCATGAAGGAAACCCCCTGTCCTACCTTAAGTTGGTGCAGCTATGATCCAATTGTGTTCTTGCTAACCCATCCTGACATCTTACTTCGTTTAATTTCACGATTGCAAGTGCACTTTTTTAACATCAACAGTTCTTTTATTGTAGGCCAAGCATGTTGGTATATTCTGTATGCGAGCAACCCTCACTATTTGACCAACCAGAACTCGGGATTCACCCAGTTGTGCATGTCTAGTAGTAGTAGTAGTAAGTAGCTGACTGTAGCCTGCGATGTAATTCTTGACTGATGCATCATTTTTTCGTGAGTGTGTGTGTGTGTGTGTGTGTGGGGGGGGGTAGCCAAGTGTTTGTATAAACTATGTGCATTAAATCGCGTTCAGTTCTCTTACACAGACGTCTCTCTCTGTCTCTCTCATATTCAGTTTATTCTCACGACATCATATGCTGCATTGCCAAAGCATCCATAGCCGTAACAATAATAATAATAAAAAAAAAAAACAACTCTCTCCCCAAGATGCCTTGTGCATACAGCCGCCACTGATCCGGGGCTATTCCCAAAAGATCCGGGGCTATAGCCCCGAAGTGCCCAGGTCTAACGACGCCCCTGGAGTGGAGAAAGAATTTCAGGATGTCCCGACGGTCAAATCATGCGATATAGATAAACCAAAGGTTTTCACCTTTTATTTTTGCCCTTTCACCGTCTCTGGTTACACCATTCATAGCACTGCACGTCTTGGCCATATCGGGACGTCACAGTAGGTTACATTCTAAAACCTTGCGACTGCGATTTGACATGTTGAATGTTGAAGCAACGGCTTGCAACTGCTTGCAACTTTTGATTCACACCGCTGCAACTCGTCGCTGCGACTGTCGGCAACCGTCGCGTCGCGTCGCTTTGGTGTGAACTGGCCTTTAGCTGTTATGCTAGCAATGCTAACTATGCTGAAATGCAAAATAATTAACTGGGTTAAAAGTGGTACTTGGTTGACTCAGCTAGTATTCGTTAGCAGTTATGCTAACAATGCTAAAAATGCTAATTATGTTAACTATGCTAAAAATGCTAATTATGCTAACTATGCTAAAATGTGAAGTAATTAACTGTGCTTACAGTGTTGTGTAGCTATATTAGCCGAAGCTATTTAGCAGTTATGCTAACATTGCTAACAATGCTAAAATGCAAGCACACTTTTTGCATTTTCTGCAGGAATGCAGTCTAGTTAAGAATGCTGTCAAACTCTCATCCCTCCTGTCTCTCTCTTCCTCCCTTTCTCTCTCTCGTTCCCTCCCTCCCCCCCGCCCTCTCTCCAGCTGGACAGCAGGAGTTTCCCTCCCTCAGCTCTGGGCTTCCCCTCCTCCTCCCCGTCAGCGTTGGGGTTCCCCTCCTCCTCCCCGTCAGCGTTGGGGTTCCCCGTCACCTCCACCCTCAACCTGCCCCCCTCTGCT
Source organism: Setipinna tenuifilis (assembly GCA_030347295.1). Classification (NCBI taxonomy): domain Eukaryota; kingdom Metazoa; phylum Chordata; class Actinopteri; order Clupeiformes; family Engraulidae; genus Setipinna; species Setipinna tenuifilis. Next base: position 32,067,410 of record CM059276.1, read on the forward strand.
GCAGGAGCCCCCCCACGCCCCCTCTGGACTCACACCCTCACCTCTGGACCCAAGGCACGCGCGCACACACACACACACACACACACACACACACACACACACCCTCACACACCCTCTTCACCCTCCACAACCTCACCTCTGGACCCAAGGCACACACGCACGCACGCACGCACACACACACACACACACACACACACACGCCCCCTCTGGACCCACAACCTCACCTCTGGACCCAAGGCACGCGCACACACACACACACACACACACACACTTCTCCTCTCCTCTTCTCTTCTCTCTGTCCTCTCCTCCTGTGTGTCTTACTTGTAAGAAGAGCATTTGGCTGCCGGCTACATCATGTGTGTGTGTGTGTGTGTCTGTGTGTGTGTGTCTGTGTGTGTGTGTGTTCATATGACAGGTCCAGTTTAACCCTATGAGTGCCAGGTCTGCTCTGTCTCCTGTGGAGAGACGAGATGGAAGCCCCCCAGTCACACACACGCCCGCCCCCACCCCCGCCTCCAACAAAGAGAAGTCAGTGTCTCTCTCACACACACACACACACACACACACACACACACACACACACACACACACACACACACACATGCCTGTCTCCAGCAAAGACAAGTCAGTCCACACACACACACACACCCGTCTCCAACAAAGAGAAGTCAGTGTCTCTCCCACACACACACACACACACACACACACACACACACACACACCCATGCCTGTCTCCAACAAAGAGAAGTCAGTCACATGTATACACACACACACACACACACACACACACACACACACACACACACACAGGGCTTGCTTGAAGCCCAATCGGAGTAGTGTAACTAGGCACATGCTCAGCCCTAGTTGTCTAAATTGTATTTCTTCTGCTGCAGTTACAACGTTAACGTGTTAAGATTTTAGTTTGCCATAGTTTGGCACGATACACACACGTGCCCATCTCTAACAAACTGTGTGTGTGTCTGTCTGTGTGTCGTGTGTCGTGTGTGTGCGTGTGTGCGTGTGTGTGTGTAGTGGCGAGCCTGTTGGTCTGGACCCCAAGTACTTGGAGAGACGTGATGATAGCATCCCCCTCAGAGGCCTCTTGAACATCAACACAGGTAACACACACACACACACACACACACACACACACACACCCCTGTGACAGCATCATCCCTCCTTAGAGGCCTCTTGACCAACATGAACATCAACACAGGTAACTCACACACGCACACACACTCGCTGGACTGACTCTTCTCTCTCCTCTCTCTTCTCTCTTCTCTCTTCTGCAGACGTCTCCAAGCCATCGGGGGGCAAAGCCAAGCCTGGGGGGGGGCAGCCTGCAAAGCTTGGGGGGGGGCAAGCTGCCCTATCTGCCTACTTCCCTGGATGATGCGCATAGAGGACCCCCCCACCCCCCTCCCCACCTACAGACCCACGTTTACACTGTGTGTGTGTGTGTGTGTGTGTGTGTGTGTGTCTCTCAGTATGTGTGTGTGCGTCTTTGACAGCTCAGGTCACACACACACCCATGATGCATTAACAAAAGCCACATTTCTTTTCTACACATTGTGTGTGTTTTGTTATTTATTAAACTGTTTTTTTTTATCTGCTAAATCATTTGCCATCAAATCAGTTTGCAAGATGATTGATTTTAGATTGTGTTGGTTAACCAGAGTTCAACCTGTGTGTGTGTGTGTGTGAGTGAGTGTGAGGACACGTGTGTGTGTGAGACAGAGAGAGCGAGAGGACACGCGTGTGTGTGTGTGTGTGTGTGTGTGTGTGTGTGTAGTTCTGGAGGGTTGTGGGAGGTGTGAGAGCTCATGTAGCGCCCCCTGTGGTGAGGTCAGACAGGGCAGTCGGACAGCGGCAGCACCTGCTCTTGGGCGCCATCACCTGGCCCACGGTCAGTCCAACACCTGTCTGTCTGTCCAGCACCTGTCTGTCTGTCCAGCACCTGTCCGCCGGTCCTCTACTGCTGGTGGTGTGTGTGCGTGTGTGTGTGTGCGTGTGTGTGTGTGTGTACATATGTATGTAGCCAACAAGGCAAGCTAACCAACATACTCCTTGTATATATGTGTATGTGTTGACCTTTTATAAAGTTGTGTGTCAATAAACCAAATGTCCAACCAGACTGCTGTGCTGCTGTGCTTCTTTTTCTGAGCAATGTGGAGCCCTGTCTCAGGTGCGTCTCAGCCATGTCTCAGGTGTGTCTCAGGTGTGTCTCAGCTGTGTCTCAGCCCTGTCTCAGGTGTGTCTCAGCCCTGTCTCAGGTGTGTCTCAGCCTTGTCTCAGCCCTGTCTCAGCTGTGTCTCAGCCCTGTCTCAGGTGTGTCTCAGCCCTGTCTCAGGTGAGTCTCAGGTGTGTCTCAGGTGTGTCTCAGCCCTGTCTCAGGTGTGTCTCAGCCCTGTCTCAGGTGAGTCTCAGGTGTGTCTCAGGTGTGTCTCAGCCCTGTCTCAGGTGTGTCTCAGGTGTGTCTCAGCCCTGTCTCAGGTGTGTCTCAGCCCTGTCTCAGGTGTGTCTCAGGTGTGTCTCAGGGTCGTCTCAGCCCTGTCTCAGCTCTGTCTCAGGTGTGTCTCAGGTGAGTCTCAGCCCTGTCTCAGGTGTGTCTCAGGGCTGTGAGGGTGCTGAGGGCTCTGTGCTAAGGGGGTCTGCAGGATGTACAAAGGTGGCAGAAGGGCCACTATGCTGGTGTATGCAACCCGAAGGTGGTAAACCTGACAGAAGAGCCGTTAGTGTGTGTGTGTGTGTGTGTGTGTGTGTGTCCATGCGTGTGTGTGTCCATGCGTGTGTGTCGTGAAGCCCAACTGTTACACTGTGGCAGGTGCCCATAGAGATCCAGCTTCCAATCCAGCCTGTACTCATACCATCCATCATGATCTATACATCCATCCCTGTGTGTGTGTGTGTGAGGATTCATAGATCTGTCTGTCTGGCTGTGTGTGTGTGTGTGTGTCTGTGAGAGAGAGGATGTGTTTTATGAATCCCTGTGTGTGTGTGAGAGGATTCATGGATCTGTGTGTGTGTGTCTGTGAGAGACAGAGGATGTGTTTTATGGATCTGTGTGTGTGTGTGTGTGTGTGTGTGTGTGTGTGTGTGAGAGAGAGAGAGAGAGAGTGTGTGTGTGTGTGTGAGTCAGTGTGTGAGTGAGTGTGAGGGTATTTCATGCATCCATATAGCCTCGTCCTTTGGGGTTGCAGTGGAACATTCGATTATCTTGTCATGAGCGCCCTCTAGTGGTAGGAACTCTGCACTACAGTCTGTCTGGCCTGGGGACTGATGCGAGGTGGAGATTGAGGTGTGTGTGTGTGTGTGTGTGGATTGGGATGAGATGTTACCCATGAGCTTGGTGTGTGCTGGCATTGGATGTGGAGGCCGTGGAAACTGGAGGAGAGGAAGGAGATGGTGAGGAGAGAAGAGGGGAGGGGAGGAGGAGAGAAGAGGGGAGGGGAGGAGAGGAAGGAGATGGTGAGGAGAAAAGAGGGGAGGGGAGGAGGGAGATGGTGAGGAGAAAAGACGGGAGGGGAGGAGAAGAGGGGAGGGGAGAAGGTTAGGTCAGGCTCTATTAGTCTCATCCAGGCAGAAATGTGTCTCGGAGATTGGGAGAGTTACAGCGACAAATCCCTCACCAACATTCATACACTAGCTGTCATGCGTCCATTTCCATACAGGGCCATCACATTCATTTCTGGCTGTGCAGGAGCTTGATTGATGGAGGAACAAAGGATTGTATTGATTATGCAGGAGGAGGAGAGAAGGAGACGAGTTAAGAAAAGGGGAGAAGGAGACGAGTTAAGAAAAGGGGAGAAGGAGACGAGTTAAGAAAAGGGGAGAAGGAGACAAGTTAAGAAAAGGGGAGAAGGAGACGAGTTAAGAAAAGGGGAGAAGGAAGGAGATGTGTTCCTGTGTAAGTAGAGATTTTTGCTGGAGTGTGTAGGTCACACACACACACACACACATCATTACACATGGCACCACACAAACAAATCTTTACACACCACACCAGGGATGGATATTGGCACCAACCAAATGCTTATAAAATATAAAACGTGGCTGGTAAATTTCGGACACAGAATGATGACTTACTGTTGAATTTTGCCATTTGTCACTGCCTGGTAAAGCTTCAGATTTGAAGTTAATGTCCACCCCTTTACACAGGCATAAGACGTGTGCCATCTGTCGCTATATCAGTGTGGGCGTTGAAATAAAAAGTTGCTGAACATTCGTTTTTAGTTTGAGATGAGTCGGTCAGACAGGAGTTTGTTTCGCTGCCACTGGCCATGGGATAGCCGAGCCGACCCGCTGAGAGCCATAGGCAGTAGAAGAGCGGAGTAGCAGGCTAGCCTCCCTGCTAGCTCCTCGGCTAGCGCCGCACACTTCTATTTATGTGGCACCCACTGTAAACGGAGCTGGTTGCCATCGGTGACGCGTCCTTCTCAACCAAACCCCTCCCACATGTCCAGCCTCTCGGCTTTCATTGGCTGCACCACATTCGTCTGTTGTAAACGCTCGCACTTTACAGGTCAACCAAATGTCAATCTCAAACTGAATTCTATTTAGGGTAGGTTGATTAGCGGATCAACTGGAAGACTCGTCAAGATTAACATTACATTTGGAGCCGAGAATTTGTTCTGCAATTCTTAGGATTTCATATTCTTTCGCAATAGGTTTGTTCTTTTACAGTAATTAAAGTCTTTAAGCGTACTGCGTTTTCTACACCAGTCTGAAGATTTCCGGAACGATGTCTTCTGACGAAGACAGAGCCAAGGAGATTCTGAAAGGTTTTAAACTGTATCCTTCTCCGCTGATGTGAACTGATGGATTTGTTTGCTACCTCTAGCAAGCTAGCTAGCTAGTTACGTTAGCTTAACAGCAGTAAGTTTGCTTACTAAATGAGATCCTTAGCAAGCTAGGATAGTTCACCATCCGTAGTGGCTGATTTGCAGATTATGCAAATCTTCTCACATAATTGCAAAATGTTACATGGCGATACGGGCTTACGTTACTTCCTGGTGTTGGCTAAATATGTTCCAAATTGTTTTTAAAAAAGCTCATTGCATACATTCTTTTAGGTTAGCGAGCTAGCTGACAGAATTGCTAGCTGGCTAATGTCCTCCAACTTATTTCCAACTGATGTGAAAACATTAATAGCTCAATATCAATACCAGCTTGCACGCAGCGGAGAGCTGATGTTTGTAACGGTGTTTTGAGTCTTTTCCTTTTCTCTCTGTTTCATTTCTCACCTCTGTCGGTGAGTTGTTCTGCCTGACGGCTGGCTAACTTGTATTGGACCCTTTTTGAAACGATTTGGCAACGGCAGGTAAAGGAGCTATGCGCTCGCCTGTCAAATCACCACTCGGATTTCTTGTCGAGTGCAGCTTGGATGGATGTGTGGGGCGCTGAGGGCGGGATAGATGGATGGGTGTCCCAGTGTCCCTGTCCCGTGTGTGCTAAGGGGCCGGTCCTGATGCCGTTCTTGTCTCCACAGCCTGATTCAGAAATGCGCTCATTTTCAGGGAACCAGCCGGAGATAGAAGTTTAGCCATTAGAGTAAAGTCTTAGGTGGTGTCATATCTAACTTCATCCCTCTTTAAGGCATTCAGGTGCGGGACTGCGTGTGCTCTCCCTGTGACCACTCTGTTTTGTTTTACTTTAGAAAGAAAATGTGTTTATTTTGTGCGTAATGTGGCAGATTAGTTACTCGCCGGAGCCCCAGTAAAATAACTGTTGG
>CM059276.1:32078140-32085640 GCA_030347295.1 Setipinna tenuifilis
ACACACACAGGCACAGAGGATCTCTCAGTACCTGGCGTAGAGCACGAAGGTAACACACACACATACACACACACACACGCACACACGCACACACACACAGAGGACCTGTCAGTACCCGGAGTAGAGCACGAAGGTAACACACACACATACACACACACACACACACACACACACACACACAGGCACAGAGGACCTGTTGGTACCAAGTGTAGAGCACGAAGGTAACACACACACACATACACACACACACACACTCACACACACACAAGGGGCCGAGGACTTGTAAGTCCCCTAAGTATCCAAAGCGACTTCCAAAAGGAGGACATAAACAAGCCAATAGAGGTGTAGAGGAACACGGAGTGACAAAGGCAACATGGAGCGCCCTAGTGGGCACACGGAAGGGACACACAGGGACCTACATGTGCCTGGAGTAGGTTGTGTGTGTGGGTTTATAGTGTGTGTGTATGTGTGTGTGTGTGTGTGTGTGTGTGTATACAGTGCGTGTACACAGGGACCTAGATGTGCCTGGAGTAGGTTTCCCAGAGCAGGGACACTACAGACTGGCTATCAGCATCATCTTAGCTCCCAGCTCCAGACCTCTCCTGCTCCAAGACGAGGCCCCCAAATAAGAGCAAAGTGTCCCCAGTACAGCAGGGGCAGAAACAAACACGCAGAGAGACTAGACCAGGAAAGCTCACGCTTGTAGAGTGGACGGTAGTCTGGGCCCAGTGCACCTTGCGTAAGGATCACAGGTCTGTTTTAAGATCTCACAGTAGACTTGATCATGCGGGAAATGTCTCCGTTTTTCATCCAGAACAGACAGACAGTTTTGCTTGCTGCAGAAGTCAAATTAAACAACCTGTGCTGGAGATTAACAATGAGAGCATTAGCAAGAGCAAGAGGGAGGGGCAAGGGCGAGGGGGAGGGGCATCAGAAGAGCAAGAGGGAGGGGCAAGAGCAGGAGGGAGGGGCATCAGGAAGAGGGGAGGGGCATCAGAGGAGCAAGAATAAGGCACATGGGGTAAATCAACACTAGACCAGCAGCAAGTCAACACTAGACCAGTAGATAATCAACACTAGACCAGTAGCTCTGCAGTTTGGCACATGAGTGGAATAAGGCACCAATGTCAGATCTACAGCAGGATGGGGATACAGACTACAGAAGGTGTTACATGACACGTGTGCAGCATTAGGACTTTCAGTGGATTTGCTTCAGTTACAGATGGATATTTGGCATATAGATGGGTATCTCTATGGCATATATATATATATATATATATATCATCATGGTATATAGTTGGGTATCTCTATGGCATATTATATGGCATATATATATATATCATCATGGTATATAGTTGGGCATCTCTATGGCATATTATATGGCATATAGTGGCGTATATAGTTGGGCATCTCTATGGCATATATATATAAATATAATCATCATGGTATATAGTTGGGTCTTTAGCGCCCACGGGCTGCTGAGAAGTGTGTGTGTGTGTGTGTATGTGTGTGTGTGTGTGTGTGTGTGTGTGAGTGTATATAGTGGGGTATCTCTATGGCATATTTCTACATTTCCTGCCACTCAGTCAGCAGTGTCTCAATAGGATCCATGGGGTTTGATCCTCATTGCAGTGTGTGTGTGTGTGTGTGTGTGTGTGTGTGTGTGTGTGTTCCTGCAGCTCGTGTTCCCAAGAAGATCCTGAAGTGTAAAGCGGTGTCTCGAGAGCTCAACTTCTCGTCGGCAGAAAAGCTGGAGAAGTTCCGTCTGGAGCAGAAGGTCTTCTTCAAGGGCCAGTGTCTGGAAGGTGCGTTTCTCTCCTCCTCTCCTCTCTTCTACTCCTCTCCTCTCCTCCTTTCCTCTCCTCCTTCTCCAAGGGCCAGTGTATGGAAGGTGCGTCTCTCTTCCTCTGTTCTGTCTCCCCCTGTACTCTTTCTCCTCCTCTCTCTCCTCCTCACCTCTCATCTCCTCCTCTCGTCCTCTCCTCCTTTCCTCCTCCTGTTCTCCTATTCAAGAGCCAATGTCTGGAAGGCGTGTTGCCTCTCTCTACCCTCTCTTTTCTTTTCTCCTACTCACCTCTTCTCTCCTTTCCTTTCCTTCTCTCTTCTTTTTCCTCCTCTTCCTTCTCCTCTCTCTCCTCCTCACCTCTCTCATCTTCTCCTCTTTTCTCTTCTCCTTTCCTCCTCTTCTCCTCCTTTTTCTCTAATGGCGCAGGTTTTCTTCAAGTGACCGTGTCTGGAAGGTCTGTTCTCCCTGCCCTGTTCTCCTCTCTCCTCTCGTCTCCTCTTCTCCTCTCTCTTCTCCTCTCTTCTCTCCTCTACTCTTTTCTATCTTCTCCTGCTGTCTTTTCTCCTGTCCTGTCTCCTCTCCTTTTCTCTCCCCTCCTCTCTTCTGTCCTCTTTCTTCTCTCCTCAGTTCTGTGTCTTGTGTGTCTGCATAGCACACTCCTTAGTCATTAGTCGAGTTTCCATCCAATCCACTGCATTACATTTAGCTGACTCTCTCATTCAGAGCAACTTACAATGAATTGGTTACATGGACAGTCCCCCTGGAGCAGTGCGGGGTTAGATGCCTTACAGTGAGTGAGGTAGAGGGACAGATAGTCCCCCTGGAGCAGTGCGGGGTTAGATGCCTTACAGTGAGTGAGGTAGAGGGACAGACAGTCCCCCTGGAGCAGTGCGGGGTTAGATGCCTTACAGTGAGTGAGGTAGAGGGACAGACAGTCCCCCTGGAGCAGTGCGGGGTTAGATGCCTTACAGTGAATGAGGTAGAGGGACAGACAGTCCCCCTGGAGCAGTATGGGGTTAGATGCCTTGCTGCAAACTTCTGATCCCAAAACCAGCTCCCTAACTAAAAGCACGCACACACACACACACACACACGCACAAAACCAGACCAGGGGTGCGTTTCCCAAACAACGACGGATGTTAGCATTTAACCACCGTTGTCCGTAGTAGGTTCAAACAACACAACAGTCCGATTCCGACTGTTTCCCGAAACTCTCCAACTACCTACGTACAACGTAAGTCTGAACTATGTTAGTTTGGACTTCCGTCGTTGAAACTGCAAAGTATCCAGATGTGTCGGAAGTGCTCGGAGAGTATTCGGATGCATTCGTTGCGGATTAAAGGACAGAAACGACACCACGACAGTAAGCAGCTAAAACGTAGCCTTATTTCAGTTAAGCCGGTATGTATGACAGCTTCAGCAACTTAGGGAAATGTTCCCCAACACAATCATGTCCCTTACTCATTAAAAAGCAGCGACTGACTAAGATTGTAATGATATGATCGTGTGTTTCATTTATACTACCCTACATACATCTACATGTAATTATGACTAAGGCCACTGATGGCTCGTGTGGTGCAACAGTTGAGTGGTTAGCTCGTCAGCCCACTATGCAGCCCTTCTCCCTTTTTCGGAGAGATACGGGTTCGAATCCTGCTAAACGGTAATCAATTTGAAACACGTGGAATGGCCTTGATTGTGGATCCGTGAACCGTGGTCATACTCTACATCACAGTATTAAAAACGATCTGTAAAATCAGCAAATAAGTTTAATAATCCAACAACATTTTGCAACAACTTTTGGTGTGTTGTGGGGTGAATTTTCTATCTTCTTTTTACATGACCTGGCAAGTGCCAGGACGAAAATGACGTGAATTAAAGTAAAATCATTCATGCAGTGGGTGGCGGTAAAGCATTGAATGGTGCCTAATCCGACCCAAGAAGGCCAAAGGTGACGAGCAAGACGTCACGTGCACAGAAACCGACATAAACAATGGTCTAACGAGAGGTCCATGCTAATCGTTCGAACGACACAGTTTAACAATGGAACTTCCGATGGATCGTCCAGACTTTGCTGTTGGGAAACACCTGCGTCGTCGAACGATCCATCGGACTAATGTTGTTGTAAACATCCGTTAGTTGTGTTGTTTGAACGATGCTGTTGGGAAACAGCAGTGTCGTTAGTCCATCGTTCAAACCTACGAAGTTGCTAAGGAAGTTAGCAACGACGGTTTTGGGAAACGCACCCCAGCTCCCTAACCATAAGGACACACACACACACACACCAGACCAGTCTCAGTGATTTGTGTGTCGTGTAATCATCCGGATGGTGTTGCGTTAGCAAGAGAATCTCCCACTGCTGTCCACATCGCACTGCTGAATGCCAAGCTGCTGACCTTTAACCTGCTCAGGAGTGGGCATCAGGCCCCTGGGTGTAGGGGTCATGGGTGTGGGGGTGGAGATTTGCACAGCGCGTCAGTGAGCGAGCGCGTCAGTGAGTGAGCGTGTCAGTGAGTGTCAGCAGGCTGCTGAGCCCTTGAGGTCTGCGTCACTCGAGGTGAAGTTGGTATTTAGGGTTTAGCCACGCCCACAGGCAGGAGCTCTGGTTTGCGGCTACGGCGTAGTGATGATGGTGATGATGATCATGGTGGTGATGATGATGGTGGTGGTGGTTGTAGTGGTGATGATGATGATGATGATGATGATGTGGTGTTTGTGTTGATGTTTGTGTTGTTGTTTATCTCCAGAGTGGTTCTTTGAGTTTGGCTTCGTCATCCCCAATTCCACCAACACGTGGCAGTCCCTCATCGAGGCAGCACCGGAGTCCCAAATGATGCCCGCCAATGTCTTAACGTAAGACACACACACACACACACACACACACACATCATTGGTGCTAATGGCTAGTGTGGTTGTTTGTGTCCTGCAGTGGGAACGTTGTCATAGAGACCAAGTTCTAGGACTGATGAGCAGTGTGTGTGTGTGTGTGTGTGTGTGTGTGTGTGTGATAATTGCAGATAATGGCTAGTTTGTGTGTTTGTGTGCTGCAGGGGGAACGTTGTCATAGAGACCAAGTTCTACGATGAGGAGCTTCACGTCAGCACGTCGCGAGTCCGCCTCTTCTACGTCTGACCCCCCCACGAGGACCCCCCCCCCCCCCGCGCCTGAGAGGTCAAGGGTCAAGGGTCAGGGGGGAGGGAGTGCAGGTGGCCCCCCCACCCCGAGCCATCGTCTGCGCCTCCTCTTCCTGGCCAGCAGGGGACAGCGTGGCGCCACACACACACACACACACTCTCACTCTCACACACACACACACACACACACACACTCTCACACACACACACACACACACACACACTCTCACTCTCACACACACACACACACACACACACTCTCACTCTCACACACACACACACTTCTCAGCAGCCCGTGGGCGCTAAAGACTCTGTACATAGGAGCACCGTTGCTCACGGCAACCTAACCATGTAAATTATTTTTACGTAGCTGTCTTCTCTTTGCCCCGCCCACCTGTCACCTGATTGACAGCTCTGGCCGCCCTCTATGCCCCTCCCCTTTTCAAACGTCTGCTTCCTGTGTGTGTGTGTGGTTGCTGATGTCATCATTGGATTGTTTTTGTTTGTTTGATGTGTTCCATTGTTTTATAGCTCCACTGTACAGTAGACAGTTTGAAATACTAAATGTAATTATGAATTAAAACATTCATGAGTATTTGTTGTGTTGACACTCTGAGTTGAGTTTGCTGTCCTGTAAGTCCAGTGGTGGCGATACGCCTCAAAGCGTCCACTTTAACAGGCCGAGAAACTACCAACACACACACACACACACACACACACACAGAGCGTTCACTTCAACAGACCGAGAAACGGCGTGCTGGAACTCAAAAGCTGCTGCGTCTTATGGCTCAATGTTGCGACCAAACACTGTGTTCAGTCAGTACACAAACACAACACACACACACACACACACACACACACACAGCGTTTAATCTCACACACACATGACGTGTAATCACAAACAAACACATGCTCAGCCCCCCATAACAAAGCCATAATCAGCATCACAGGACATTATATGGACTACAGTGTAAATGCTGCAGCGCCATCTTGAGGTCAGCAGAAGCAGTTACAGTTCTGACTAACAGGGTTTCCGGAGCACATACACTATATACGTATCTTATTTATACTGTATCTATATATGTATCTTATTTATACTGTATCTATATAGTGCTTCATCTCACTTTAAAAGGAGGGCATGATGGCTTGTTTCCTGAGAATTTACAGTTCTGAACATGGAAATTAGCCATTAAGAGAAGACAGATACTCGTGTATTAGTGTGTTCTGAGCTTGTTAATTATGTAGGAGTGTGTTACAACCTGTGTGTTACATTCTAGACGCCAAATAACACGTTTACAAAACATAGTGTGTGTGTGTGTGTGTGTAGGCATAGTACCCCCGTAAAAGGTAGTACCCCCCCGTTATGAAGGGGTGATTCAATCTGTGTGTAGGATATTCGCACCCTGGGTTTTAAATCGTGATGATGGTGAATCCATATCTGGATTTAAGAGGGCAGGGTTTCGGGACAAGGTGACCCCACTGTGAAGTCCGTCTATTATTATTGCCGTTGTAGCGTTCAGTGCGCTGTCCCCACCTGACACTGCGGGTTCACACTACATTTCCCAAGAAGCTTAGCGACAGCCCTGCTAGCATTTTGCGGCGACCTTGGAGTTCCAGAGCAAGCATGGCGAATAAAGAACCCAATGTGAGTATCAGCCGGTTCACACCAAATAGATTCAGTCCTGTCAGTTTAACAGGAATGTCAGCTATGGCTAATCTGAGAGGTCGTGTAAAGCCCAGCAAAGAGCTCATGTTGTGTTTCTAGTGTGGGCTGATGTTACGTGTCTACTGTAGCAGACTGCTTGTAGCGTCTCTGTGCAATTAGCGTGTATCTAACCCAAATGCTAACCCAGCCTTAGCGAGTTGTAGATTCATTTGGGGATTGTTGCTTATCCAGTTTGACTTAAATCACACGTATACGTGCTGGGCTTCAAGCTGTTCCAACCTACTGAATCACTACGCCAAGTTTGTTTTTGTTGATATTTGCCTAGCAGTACCTGACCCTGTCATGGTATGTTACAGGTTGACTTGCCTTGTATGCGGGCTGCTAGCTAGTGTCATTAACTTTGGCCGTTTTCCCTAATGGTGCTGGTATGGCCTGGAACCATGGCAGACAAGGTTCCTGAGACAATGAGCTTCTTAAGTTCGGTTTTTAAGGAGGTCCATATTTATCAAAAGCATGAACCAGCTCGCCAGATGACAGCTAGCGAGCTAGCACTCCTACGTCAGTGGCCTTTAATGCACTCAATGTCACCAGCCAGTATCTCATGCCTAACGGTACTTGTCTTTTACATGGAACTGTTTTGGGTGCAGTTATCGCCTAGCTGCGGCACTTGAGCCCAGAGTCACTTGAACCCAAGTGTGGGTTGTTAACAGAATAGTCCAATGCTGAATGAAATGGTTTAGAAATTTCCAGATACCGGCAGCTTGGCAGGTAGCCTACTCTAAGTAACGTGACCGCCAGATGGCGCACTTGGCGCTTTCTCCCGGAGAGGGAGGCGGTTGCAGGAGTGGCGCGTGTCTGACGTGTTTCTCCGTGTCTTACGCCAGAGGCTCGTGCAGCACCTCCGGGACCTCGCG
>CM059276.1:32093140-32095640 GCA_030347295.1 Setipinna tenuifilis
TTATCATGTTACTAGCCCCCAGCAACACACAACAATCTCTCATACAAAACATTTAAAAAATATATACAATAAATATTTATTTGGTCAAGTTCGTTATTTCATTCATAGAGAGAAGTGATGTATTCAGTGCAAACAGTCTAATCAGTAATGTGTGTGATAATAAAGGGACTGATGGGACTGATGAGTCAGGTGCCGGTATATTCTATGTTCTCGTCCTGAACTGGATTATTAGGCTACGAGTTAGAGATTAAAGATTAAAGAGTAAAGGTTAGGTTATTACTAACTATCCTATAATAGTCCTATAACTAATCCTATAATAGTAAAAACAGTAATAACTCTTAGGGGGTTAGGTGTGTGTGTGTGTGTGTGTGTGTGTGTGTGAGAAGAGAGAGGAGTGTGTTGACAGATGTGTGTGTCCTGTCCCCCAGATGCACTTCTGCCTCTGACCACTGGAGGGAGCCCAACACTAAGGCATCGCCAAGGCCAGCGCACAGCTCACACACACACACACACACACACACACACAATTCCAGCCATTAGTGGATGAGGTCACAGTTGGTGCCTGTAGTACAAACCTGCTGGTACTTATCTATGTGTGTGTGTGTGTGTGTGTGTGTGTGTGTGTGTGTGTGTGTGTGGGGTACCCTTGGACATGTCCACAGACTGTGTGTGTGTGTGTGGTAGCTTTGGACATGTCCACAGACTGTGTGTGTGTGTGTGTGTGTGTGTGGTAGCCTTGGGAATGTCTACAGACTGTGTGTGTGTGTGTGTGTGTGTGTGTGTGTGTGTGTGTGTGTGTGTGTGTGGTAGCGTTGGACATACCCACAGACTGTATGTATGTGTGTGTGTGTGTGTGTGTGTGTGTGTGTGGTAGCCTTGGGAATGTCTACAGACTGTGTGAGTGTGTGTGTGTGTAGCCTTGGACATATCCACAGACTGTATGTGTGTGGGGGGGGGGTGTATGTGTGTATGTGTGTGTGTGTGTGTATGTGTGTGTAGTACATGTGATGTCTTAAGCAGGCTGAAGTCTTCAATGATGATGATGATGACATCACAAATGATCATGATGATGATGACGTCACAGACAAGCTGGTGTCATTTGGTGACATCAGAGGAGCACTGAGGGGCAAACTGAGACATAATAACTCAGAGACCAGCTGCCACCTCACACCACACCACATCCACCTGCCACCCCACACCACATCTACCTGCCACCTGCCACCTCACTCCTGCCACCCCACACCACATCTACCTGCCACCTCACTCCTGCCACCCCACACCACATCTACCTGCCACCCCACACCACATCTACCTGCCACCTCACTCCTGCCACCTCACTCCTGCCACCTCACTCCACATCCACCTGCCACCTCACTCCACATCTAACCGCCACCTCACACCACATCTAACCCCACACTCTCTCTGCCCCATTCACTGTAAGGCATCTAACCCCACACTGCTCCAGGGGGACTGTCTGTCCCTCTACCTCATTCACTGGCCATTCATTCATTCATTGGCCAAGATCACCGGCGTCATTTTGACCCTGGAGCATAATGAGTATATATATGTAGTATAATATAGTGTAGTGTAGTGTAATATAGTGTAGTGTAGTATAATATAGTGTAGTGTAGTATAATATAGTGTAGTGTAGTGTAATATAGTGTAGTGTAGTGTAATATAGTGTAGTGTAGTGTAATATAGTGTAGTGTAGTGTAGTGTAATATAGTGTAGTGTAGTGTAATATAGTGTAGTGTAGTGTAATATAGTGACCCTGGAGCATAATGAGTATATATATGTAGTATAATATAGTGTAGTGTAGTGTAATATAGTGTAGTGTAGTATAATATAGTGTAGTGTAGTATAATATAGTGTAGTGTAGTGTAATATAGTGTAGTGTAGTGTAATATAGTGTAGTGTAGTGTAATATAGTGTAGTGTAGTGTAGTGTAATATAGTGTAGTGTAGTGTAATATAGTGTAGTGTAGTGTAATATAGTGTAGTGTAGTGTAGTGTAATATAGTGTAGTGTAGTGTAATATAGTGTAGTGTAGTGTAATATAGTGTAGTGTAGTGTAGTGTAATATAGTGTAGTGTAGTGTAATATAGTGTAGTGTAGTGTAATATAGTGTAGTGTAGTGTAGTATAGTGTAGTGTGTAGTGTAATATAGTGTAGTGTAGTGTAGTGTAATATAGTGTAGTGTAGTGTAATATAGTGTAGTGTAGTATAATATAGTGTAGTGTAGTGTAATATAGTGACCCTCTGAGAGCTTCATGTCTATGGGAGGATCGCCAGACCATTATAGTGACCCTGGAGCATAATGAGCATATATATGTAGTATAATATAGTGTAGTGTAGTATAATATAGTGACCCTGGAGCATAATGAGCATATATATGTAGTATAATATAGTGTAATAATGAGCACTTAGAGCATAATGAGCATTTATCATGTTATTAATCAGGATGTGATGATATAGCAGGGGCACGCCCATACTGCCTGTGT
>CM059276.1:32118140-32123140 GCA_030347295.1 Setipinna tenuifilis
CTTTCGCTCCCTTTCTCGTTCTCCCTCTCCTTCTCTCTCTCTCCCTCTCTTCCTCCCTCACTTTCTCTCTGCCTTTCTCTGCCTCTCTCTCTCTCTTTCTCTCTGTTTCTCTCTCTCTCTCTCCCTCTCTCTCTTTGCCTTTCTCTCTCTCCCCCTCTCTCTCCCTCTCTCTCTCTACCTCTATCCCTCTTTCTCTCTGCCTTTCTCTCTCTCCCCCTCTCTCTCTCTCTCTCTCTCTCCCTCTGTCCCTCTCTCTCTCCCTTTCTCTCTCTCTCTCCCTCCCTCTTTCTCTCTCCCCCTCTCTCTCCCTCTCTCTCTCTACCTCTCTCTTTCTCTTCCTCTCTCTTTCTCCCCCTTTCTCCCTCGCTCTCTCTCCCTGTTTTTATCTCTCTCTCTCCCTCTCTTTCTTTCTCTCGCCCTCTCTCTCTCCCTACCTCCCTCCCTGTCTTTGTCCCTCTCCCCCTCTCTCTCTTTTCCCCCTCGCCCTCTCTCTCTCTCTCTCTCCCTCTCTCTCTCTCTCTCTCTCTCTCTCCCCTGTATCTCTGGCTCTCTCTTTCTCCCTCTCTGTCTGCCCCTGTCTCTCGGTCTTTCTCTCTCTCCCTCTCTCTATCTCCTTCCCACTCTCTCACTCTCCCTCCCTCTCTCTCTCTCTCTCTCACTCTCCCTCCCTCTCTCTCTCTCTCTCACACACACACACACAGAGGTCATTTCTCTCCACACACACATACACCCACACACACAAACCGAACCCTAAACACACACACACACACACACACACACACACCCCGAACCCCACATACACATGCACACACACTCACACACCCAAACCCCAGACATGCACACACACACACACACACACACACACACCCAAACCTCAGACATGCACATACACACACAAACAAACCCGAACCCCAAACACACACACTCACAAACACACACACAGTGAGAGCTAGCCAAAGCAAAGATGAAGATGAACTCTAACCGTAGCCACATACTCACACACACACACACACGCACACACACACACACGTGCACACACACACAAGGACAGAGACCCTGTGGATTCAAAGTAAAATGTTGGAGTGCCTTTTAAACACACACAGACACACACGGACACACACACACACGGACACACACACACATACGGACACACACACACGGACACACAGTAGTTCTGGGATGGGGGGGTGCAGAGGGAGGAGGTGGGTGAAAGTCCAGAGTTCGTGTGTGTGTGTGTGTGTGTGTGTGTGTGTGTGTGCGGCAGGGCATGGAGAGAGTGTTGGTTCTGTGTGTGTGTGTGTGTGTGTGTGTGTGTGCGGCAGGGCAGAGAGAGAGTTCAGCATCCCGCCAGCTTGGTGGATGAAGTTATCTCTCAGTCTGCTTGTCCTGGCCCAGAGGCTCCTCAGTCTCCTTCCTGATGGCAGCAGACTGAAGAGGCTGTTGGAGGGGTGAGTGGGATCACCTGCTATGCAGAGGGCTTTGTGTGTGAGGCGGGTGTGCTATATGTCCTGCAGGGAGGGGAGAGAGACACACACACATGATCCTCTCAGCTGCTCTCGCTACTCGACTACTCTGTGTAGCTTTTTCCGGCAGGACACGGTGCAGGTGCCATAACACACACTGATGCCCCCTATGGTGCCTCTGTAGAAGGTGCTCGTGTGTGTGTGTGTGTGTGTGTGTGTGTGTGTGTGTGTGATGCAGCTGGTGAAGATGCTCTCTATGATGGTGCCTCTGTAGAAGGTGCTTGTGTGTGTGTGTGTGTGTGTGTGTGTGTGTGTGTGTGTGTGTGTGTGTGTGTGTCTGTGTGTGTGTGTGCATGTGTGTGTGTGTGTGTGATGTAGGTGAGGATGCTCTCTATAGTGCCTCTGTAGAAGGTGCTCATGTGTGTGTGTGTGTGTGTGTGTGTGTGTGTGTGTGTATGATGCAGCTGGTGAAGATGCTCTCTATGATGGTGCCTCTGTAGAAGGTGCTTGTGTGTGTGTGTGTGTGTGTGTGTGTGTGTGTGTGTGTGTGTGTGTGTGTGTGTGTGTGTGTGTCTGTGTGTGTGTGTGTGTGTGTGTGTGTGAGATATAGCTGGTGATGATCTCTATGGTGCCTCTGTAGAAGGTGCTCGTGTGTGTGTGTGTGTGTGTGTGTTCTCTATGGTGCCTCTGTAGAAGGTGCTCATGTGTGTGTGTGTGTGTGTGTGTGTGTGTGTGTTCTCTATGGTGCCTCTGTAGAAGGTGCTCGTGTGTGTGTGTGTATGTGTTCTCTATGGTGCCTCTGTAGAAGGTGCTCATGTGTGTGTGTGTGTGTGTGTGTGTGTTCTCTATGGTGCCTCTGTAGAAGGTGCTCATGTGTGTGTGTGTGTGTGTGTTCTCTATGGTGCCTCTGTAGAAGGTGCTCATGTGTGTGTGTGTGTGTGTGTGTGTGTGTGTGTTCTCTATGGTGCCTCTAGAAGGTCATGATGGGAGCTGTATGGGGCTCTGGCTCTCCTCAGCTTGCGGAGGACGTAGAGTCACTGTTGGCCTGTGCTGGCCAGTGATGCAGTGTCCTTTGACCAGTCTGTGTGTGTGTGTGTGTTTGTGTGTGTGTGTGTGTGTTTACTGGCCAGTGATGCAGTGTGCTTTGACCAGTGTGTGTGTGTGTGTGTGTGTGTGTGTTTACTGGCCAGTGATGCAGTGTGCTTTGACCAGTGTGTGTCTGTGTGTGTGTGTGTGTGTGTGTGTGTGTGTGTGTGTGTGTGTTTACTGGCCAGTGATGCAGTGTGCTTTGACCAGTGTGTGTCTGTGTGTGTGTGTGTGTGTGTGTGTGTGTGTGTGTTTACTGGCCAGTGATGCAGTGTGCTTTGACCAGTGTGTGTCTGTGTGTGTGTGTGTGTGTGTGTGTGTGTGTGTGTGTTTACTGGCCAGTGATGCAGTGTGCTTTGACCAGCAGCCTCATGTTAATGTTATAAACTGTTGTGTAGAAAACTTCCTTCATTTCATCTAAGAACTTTTATTGAAATGATCGTAGGTGGGATTCAGAGAAAACGAATGTACGCATAACAAAAGCATAGAAATGCCAGTCCTTTATCTATAAATCACACATGCCAGTCCTTTATCTATAAATCACACATGCCAGTCCTTTATCTTCATCACAAATGATCTTAAACTTGTGTGCAGCTGAATGGCCTCCACATTGAAAATGCCCCTAATTAATATAATTAGCATAGAATGCCCCTAATTAACATGATTAGCATAGAAAGCATCCTGGTGCGCTCTGGTGCACATTTAGTGTGCAATCAAGGTGAGAAGCCATAGCTACAGATACTTCGGTCACTTGTTGGTGTTAAAAATGATTAAGTTACCTTAGACAAGTTTGGAAAAGCACGTTTTAAAAGGCGGAAGCCGAACTCACATAATAATGTTTCCCTACAAGCCAGCCAATTCTCCTGCTACTCCCCCGAGTCGCTACCAACACTGCAACACACACGATACACGAGCGGCACCAGCGCTCAGGATAGCCAGACAAGCTAGCCCTAGCCAGATTAGCATCCCAAACTAGCTGCACATGTTAGCCTAGCCACATTAGCATCCCAAACTAGCTGCACATGTTAGCCTAGCCACATTAGCATCCCAAACTAGCTGCACATGTTAGCCTAGCCACAATACCATCCCAAACTAGCTGCACATGTTAGCGCTAGCCAGATTAGCATCCCAGACAAGCTAGCACATGTTAGCCCTAGCCACATTAGCATCCCAAACTAGCTGCACATGTTAGCTCTAGCCAGATTAGCATCCCAAACTAGCTGCACAGGTACTGAATGGATGTTAACATAGATATATTTGTTTACATGTGGTGGAGCTCGCATTACAGTGAGTGCAGGCTATCAGACCTATCACATGGGGACCCTCTATTACACAGGAGTACTTCCTCACACCTTAGTCCTTCTGGGCAGTGTATGGGCATTAGAGAAGGAATAGTACCGTATGGACATTAGAGAAGGAATAGTACCCCAAAAACATAAAGAACATTCTGCTGAGTGACGGCTAGGATAGAACTGAATGATGGCCAGGATAGAACTGAATGATGGCCAGGATAGAACTGAATGATGGCCAGGATGGAACTGAATGATGGCCAGGATGGAACTGAATGATGGCCAGGATAGAACTGAGTGATGGCCAGGATAGAACTGAATGATGGCCAGGATAGAACTGAGTGATGGCCAGGATAGAACTGAATGATGGCCAGGATAGAACTGAGTGATGGCCAGGATAGAACTGAATGACGGCCAGGATAGAACTGAATGATGGCCAGGATGGAACTGAATGATGGCCAGGTGTGTGTGTGTGTGTTGATGATAGCCAGGTGTGTGTGTGTGTGTGTTGATGATGGGATGGTCTCCATCGACAGTTTCATGCTGGACAGGCAGCAGGCTGATGATGATCAAACCTGCGGGGGAACAGGTGTGGCCTGACTGCACCTGGCTCACCTCTGTAGGTAAGGGCCCATGTGCAGTGTGTGTGTGTGTGTGTGTGTGTGTGATGGTGTGCAGTGTGTGTGTGTGTGATGGTGTCAGTCGTGGAGCTGTGTGATGGTGTGCAGTGTGTGTGTGTGTGTGTGTGTGTGTGTGTGTGTGTTGGTGTCAGTCGTGGGGTTGTGTGATGGTGTGCAGTGTGTGTGTGTGTGATGGTGTGCAGTGTGTGTGTGTGTGTGTGTGTGTGTGTGTGTGATGGTGTGCAATGTGTGTGTGTGTGTGTGTGTGTGTGTGTGTGTGTGTGTGTGTGATGGTGTCAGTCGTGGAGCTGTGTGATGGTGTGCAGTGTGCAGTGTGTGTGTGTGTGTGTGTGTGTGTGTGATGGTGTGCAGTGTGTGTGTGTGTGTGTGTGTGTGTGTGTGTGTGTGTGATGGTGTATGTGTGTGTGTGTGTGTGTGTGTGATGGTGTGCAGTGTGTGTGTGTGTGTGTGTGTGTGTGTGTGATGGTGTGCAGTGTGTGTGTGTGTGTGTGTGTGTGTGTGTGTGTGATGGTGTGCAGTGT
>CM059276.1:32133140-32143527 GCA_030347295.1 Setipinna tenuifilis
ATGTGTGTGTGTGTGTGTGCGAGTGTGTGTGTGTGCGTGTGTGTGTGTGTGTGTGTGTGTGTGTGTGTGTGTGTCTGTATGCGTTTGTGCTGGCTGTTACATACCCTGTGAACACTTCTACTGTTTTGGAAAAGTAATGCTGCATAAACAACTTCCTGCTTTCTGAATGTGTGTGTGTGTGTGTGTGTGTGTGTGTGTGTGTGTGTGTGTGTGTGCGTAGTATATTGTGGGTTGCACTGCAGGTCAGTACATGCTCAGCCATCCAAAGCGCCTAAAAAGCAGTCTTACACACACACACACACACACACACACACACACACATAGACCTATTTATCTTACACACTCAGCTGTCTGAGAGGGGGGTAGTGTGTCTGCATGTGTGCGTGTGTATGTGTGTGTCTATGTGTGTGTGTGTACCTGTGTGTGTGTCGTGTGTATTGCATGCTGTTTTTCAGCTTGTGTGATATGATTTTTGAATGGTGTCCTTGTATTTAAAGAGCTCTGTGTGTCATTATGAGTTATGACTGTGTCATTATGAGTTATGACTGTGTGTCATTATGCGTTATAATGGCGTTTAGTTCACTCTGTGTGATATTAACTGAGCTCAGCCATCCTGTAGTGATGTCATATGAACGGCACTGATGTCATATACACTATAGTGATGTCATATGACCTGTATTATGTCATTAACTGTGCTCAGCTCGTTAAAGTATGACGCCATAATGTGAATAGAGTAGAATAGAATAGAATAGAACAGAATAGAGTAGAGTAGAGTAGAGTAGAATAGAATAGAATGCCTTTTGCTGTCACTATACACATGTACAATGTACATTACACACATGTGGAATAAAACTGAAAGCAGCTCCATGTGAGAAGAACAGTCATGACATGAGTTATAACTAGTGGTGCAGGGCTAGCGGCTAGCGGCTAAGGAGCTGCAGCTGCAGCCAAAGGGTCAATTCCCGACACCGACAGGTGGGTGGGGGGGTGAATGACCAGCGCTCTCCTCCATCCTCCCCTGTGACTGAGGTGCCCTGAGCATGGTACTGTCCCCCCACACACACACACACTCTCCTCCATCCTCCCCTGTGACTGAGGTGCTGAGGACACACACACACACACACTCTCCTCCATCCTCCCCTGTGACTGAGGTGCTGAGGACACACACACACACACACTCTCCTCCATCCTCCCCTGTGACTGAGGTGCTGAGGACACACACACACACACACTCTCCTCCATCCTCCCCTGTGACTGAGGTGCCCTGAGCATGCTACCGTCCCCACAGTAATAAATGGGGTTTAATATAAAGTGATATTGCACAGTAATTATATATTTATTGCACACTAATCTAATATTGCCCAGTAATGATGGGACTGTGTAGTCATAATAGTGTTATATAGCCATATTATTGCAGTAAGATGGTTATGTGCTATGTGTGGTGTACATTGGACAAAGAGAGTAATAATACTAGTCTTATATAGTCTTATAATAGTCTTATATAGTCTTATAATAGTCTTATATAGCCATATAGTCATATTAGTGTTACATAGTCATGTAGACATATTTGGTGTTATGTACAGTGTATATATTAAGTTCTAGGGCTTTTAAATTAATGTTTTATATTACTGTTTGTTTACAGCACCAAACGCCATGTTAGCACACAGTATTACTTGTTAATGTGGCGTATTGACAATAAACTCTCTTGAACTTGATCATTACTACATCCAGGCCAGGTTTTGTGTGTAGCAGAGGGCGTACTATATCTTGATTGACATTTCTATGCTCCAATCACAGATCGCAAAGCGTCAAGTCTGTGTTCGCTCCATTTTATTATTCAATCAGGAACAAGCTTGAGCAGCTCGCGAATGAAACAGGAGGAGCGCGAGAGAGCCGTTCCTGGACCAGTTTCTGTGGCGCGTGTTAGAAACGCCTCGGCGGAAAGGCTGTGATATACTGGTCTCAAAACAGCTACTAGTCCACAGGGGAACTCCTCCGTTGTTCACCAACACGACGACATACGGTGATTTGTTTGTCCATGTTGGTGAGGTAAGGCTCATTGTTGTTTTTTTGTAATAATTTGAGTATCTGGCCTTTATCTGGGAGATTTCAACCCGGGCTGAATATCAATAAAATCATTGTAAACTACATCAATTTCCTGTAAATAAACATCTTTTGAAGAAACGTCTTTCAGACTCGCTTATGTGATATTCTATCTTTGGTCACATATGACGTCCATCTTTGTTGTGGCTTTACAAGCCTACCTTACTCTGTTGCTATATTCGTGTTTTTTCTTTACATTCTTATAAAACTGTAGGCTACTTAGTAAATATGCAACTAAGTATATGCAGACTCCCTATCCGAGTTCTAGGCGGATATTCCCGTAATATCTGTAGAGTTCTTGAGCAAAGTCCGTTTCCCAGAAGACATGGGCGCAGTGAAAAGCGAGCGAAAGCGCGAGAGCGAAGAGGAGAGGGGAGGGGTCGATATCTGTCACTCTATTGTTGATGAATCTTAAAATCTCCCGTAGCCCACCGTTTATGCCGCATTGTTATGGGGTTTCTAACGCCAATAATCATATTCCTAATGTAAAAATGCTCGTGTCTGAGCAGAGAGATTTGTATAACTGTAGCAGACTCGACTCGCATGTCCTCGTCGGTCACATTGCACTGAATTGTCGGACCAAAGTCAACCAACTTCGAACTTGGCATCACAAGTCTGACCAATCAGTGATAAGATCTATATAAGCGCGTTTATAAAAGCTTATCCATAAATCAAGTCCATTTTCACCGTGTTAATGTAACGTGTGGGGTTTTTCCTGGCTGCTGAAGGGGGTGCGCCTGCGCCAAGTCATTTCCATAATTACCAATCTGCCCCAAATGTATGCACGGAAGTATTATCTGCCCCAAACGGCAGCAACATTGTCAACAAAAGGATTTTTATTTTCACGATGGCTTCAGTGGTGGGCCCGCGGATGGAAATGGCTCATGCTCTAGTAATAGCTAACATTACATTTACAAAATCCAGTTGTGAATCCGTGTGTGTGTCTGTGTGTGTGTGTCTCTCTCTCTCTTTCTGTGTGTGTGTGTGTGTGTGTGAGAGAGAGAGAGAGAGAGAGAGAGCGCCCGTGCACACACCACAGCGCGCGAGCGTGCTTGCGCGTGGGAGATAGAAAGAGAAGAAGAGGTGGGGGAAGAGGGGGGGGGGGTGGAGGAGAGAGGGGGGAGAGGGGGGGCGTCATTAATTCGGCAGAGCGAGCCGGCCCGAGGTGCCTCGGAACGCGCTGCCACTCGTCACACAAATGACTCAAAAGGTTGGAGGGGGGCGGGGCCCCTGGTGGTGTAGAAATACTGTCCATTGTTCCCTTTCGACCAATCAGGTCAGGAGATGTCTAGTGACCTCTGCCAATCACGTTCCACTGGCCGTGTTTCGACTCCGCCTTCTGTCTATATTAAACGGTTTCACCGCCGCGTGAGTTTGCCACTGGCACTGCAAGTCTTTTTTTCTTTCTCCTCTTGCCTTGTAAGTGGATCTCTCTCTTCTGTTCTGGAGATTTTTTTTTTGCGAGACCGCATAACAGTTGAAACGTTAAAACAAAAATGGCAGACACTGAAGTTGACACCAGTTCGGAGATCTCAACAAAGGTAGGCTGTGTGATGGAGACCTTCAGATTTAAATACATCACTGCAAATAATTCACCTCAGACTGTGGAGTTACACACTCCGGGATTTAAACACGGGCTGTGGATGTAGTGTTTAGTGGCCGGAGCAAAGGAGAGCTCGGGAGAGACTCAGTATGAATTTATTTCCTCCTCGGTGGATCTGAGTGGAGCTTTTTGGGGGCACGGTGGATGTGCTGTCTGAAATATGAAATTGTACCGAAGTTATTCTCCAGCCAGCTCGCTCACGTCTGAAGTCTTTATTGTCCGGAATGGAACGGTCTGGTCCGCGCGGGTTCTTTGTTTATTCAAGCATGTCGGTTCCTCTCCGGGCAGCGATTTGTAGCCCTTCACGAGACAGCTCGCCCCCGTGCATGCACCCGTTAGTTTAGAGTGGTGCACAACAATTACGGCTGCCTTTCTGTCATAATTCATCAAGAGCATCGCGTGCATCCAGCGCAGGGCTTAACCAGCCTCTCCGGCAGCCGCGAGATAGTCCCCATCACAACTTAACTAAGTCTGGGCATCCGAGAGAAACCGTTTGTGCGCTCAGTGACAGCTCGGGCTCTGACTGAAAATGAAAGAGTAAGCGGGGAGCCTCCGCGTGTCATCGGAACTGTCTCGGCTGTGGTGCGCTGAGGTGCGAGGGGCCGCAGCAGAAGTGGGCACGCGCTGTAGCCGACATTCCAGCCTGCCTCCAGCCCGCGCGGGTTCCTACGGCGCCCGCTTCTCCTCGGAGTAAAGCGGGCGGCAACTTTCTCGATTAACGGCCCGAGTGTCTTGCACGGTGAACTTCTATCTCGTCCGTAAACGCCACGGAACACCGACTGAGCTCGCGTTTTCTGTGTCTCCGGCGCATCTGACTTGTTGGCAGCCCTGCAGAGGGGAAGGCGGCAGCTCTTGCGCACCGGAGACATGAAGCGTCCCGGGGCTGTGGATTTCAAACTGCGCGTGGATTCTCACGGTTATAGACATCAATCACTGGTGCCTCCGCGCCCAGATGTCAGCAGTGGCGGGTTGTGTTGGCTGTTCAGGCTGACTATTACAAGCTGAATGTGGGTTTAATTTCTCGCGACAGAAGTTGGATAGTGGGCGCGGGGCTCCTGGTGACCAGCGGGGCTGTGTGTGAGCGCGAGCGGAAAGTTGAGTGTTGTGCCGGAGAGCTTTGCTCGAGCCCACACTCCTGGCCCGGTTTAACCTCTGCCCTCATTCCGCTCGCCTGAGCAGCGCCGCGCGCTCCGAGAACAGCCTCCAGACCCGTCTGAGTCCGCCTGCTGTCTGCTCAACCGGTTACATCGCGAGCCTCTGATGAACACCTGGCTCGTCTGCTCTGGTGGTCGTTTGCGCGTGAACTCTCCTCTCGCCCTCCTTCAACGCTACGCTGACTACCACAGCACTGGTCCCATTAACGTCCGCTCATAAGCGTTTGTTTCCTACACAGGCTGATGTATAAAATTAACCGTGACGTTACTTAAGCGATCCGCTAACAATCATTGTTGTCCGACGTTACTCACGGAAGCCGGGGCTCCAGAGCGCCAGTGATTGAGTATGGAGGCGTTGGCGTGAGGTGGCTGGTGACCGGCTAAAAGGCTGAGGATTGCCCAAACTAATTCATCTGAGCTATTTGTCACATCGTAAGCCATCCGAATAAAATATGGATTAAGAAATATTGGGCTTTATTTTCGCTTGGGTGTGAAACCATCTCCGAACATGGGTTTGGATAAAAAATACTAAAACATTTACTTCAGATTGATGTCGTGAACAACAAGCCTATATGAAGTGATAAAACCAAGTTTGCTGAATATGGCGAAATGATTTTAATGCTGCAAACAGATTCAGCGTCTGTCCTCAGTCGCTATTGTCTCCCCTTGCTCGAGTTAATTTAGTCAGCCTCCTTCTCGCTGTGCGTTTGTATGCGCTGATTGGCTGCTTCAGAATAAGCTGCTAATGCACGGCGGGAGTTGTAGTTTTTTCGGGGGTGTGTCTGCCCTGGAAACCGCGATGTTCTTTATTTACTGAACTACACAGCTCATTCCACTCAACGCCATCGGCGTATCAGATTACAGCCCTTGGGTAAGTCATTTAAAAGAAGGCGGGGGATGGGGAAAAGCAACAGCCAATTAGGTGCGAAGAAGCAGAGTGTCGCGTTTCAAATGTTAAAATGCAAGCACGCTGTTTTGTGTGTGAGTGTGTGTGTGTGTGTGTGTGTTGGTAAATAGGAGCTGTTCCGCTATGTGTCTTACTCTAGAACATGCAGTGATGGTGCCAACCTAACACTCACACACACACACACACACACACTTACACAGTGATGGTGCCAACCTAACATTGGGGTTTCCTCAGTGGAGGGGCCTCTTCTGACACACACACACACACACACACACTTACACAGTGATGGTGCAAACCTAAGACTGATACTGTTGTGTCTGTGAGGTTGCTAACTGTGTGTGTGTGTGTGTGTGTGTGTGTGTGTGTGTGTGTGTGTCAGGACCTGAAGGAGAAGAAACAGGTGGAGGAAGCTGAGAACGGGAAGGAGGCTCCTGCCAATGGCACCGCTGTAAGAGAGGCCAACACACACACACACACACACACACACACACACATTCATGCACACACACACACATTCATGCACACACACACGCCTATGCACATGCTAATGTGCCCACACACTCATGCACATAAACATGCGCACACACACACACGCTCATGCACACACACACACACACACACACACACACACACACACACACACACACACAGACACATGCACGCACACATACACTCACGCACACACACATGGTCATGCACTCACACGCTAATGCATACACACACACATGCACAGGCACACAGACCCATGTGAAGGTTGGAGCAGCACTGATGGTGTGTGTGTGTGTGTGTGTGTGTGTATGTGTGTGTGTGTGTAGGTGGAGGAGGAAAATGGTGACAATGACAATGACGTAGATGATGAAGATGATGATGTGGGTGAGGAGGAGGACGAAGAGGACGATGGAGAGGGTAGGTTACTGCACACACACACACACACACACACACACACACTCTTAAACACACACACACACACACACACACACACACACACACTCTTAAACACACACACACACACACACACACACACACACACACACACACACAGGATGATGGAGAGGGTAGGCAGCTGGACACACACACTCACCACTCACACACACTCACACTCTTAAACACACATACACACACACTTTTTATCTCTCTCTGTCACACACACACACTCACACTCTCTTTCTCACCCACACAAACGCACCCTTTCTCTCTCTCTTTCTCTCTCGCTCTCTCTCTCTCTCACACACACAAACACGCACACGCACACGCACACGGACACACACACGCACGCACACGCACACACACACACACACACACACACACAGGGCACAGGACACAGGCTAGCCTGACATGATCTGCACTCTAGTTATTGATTCCCTGAGAGGAGAGCTGTGTGTGTGTGTGTGTGTGTCAGAGGCAGCCTGCTGTAGTGTGTGTGTGTGTGTGTGTGTGTAGGGTGCCCTCTGCTGGCCGTGAGGGGCAGCGCACCTGAGTGACCTTGTGTCCCTTCCGCAGGTGACGAGGACGAGGAGGAGGACGAGGCCGAAGGGGGAACAGGGAAGCGGGCGGCTGAAGACGACGATGATGATGTAAGCGGTCGCTATGGTTACCGTGTTAACACACATGCCTGGTGTAAGCGGTCGCTATGGTTACCCAGCGTGTTGACAGACATGCCTGGTGTTGGCTGAAAGATGTGTGTTAATGCTGCACGCTGCTTTGAAGAAAAGCATCTGATAAATACTCCAACAGCAACAGTAGTGGGTTGCTATGGTTACCAGATGTGGAACTTTTGAGGTGTTGATGAATGACATGTCTTACTAACTGTATCTCTGTGTGTGTGTGTGTGTGTGCGCCTGTATCTGTGTGTGTGTGTGTGTGTGTGTGTGTGTGTGTGTGTGCCTGTATCTGTGTGTGTGTGTGTGTGTGTGTGTGTGCCTGTATCTGTGTGTGTGTGTGTGTGTGTGTGTGTGTGTGCCTGTATCTGTGTGTGTGTGTGTGTGTGTGTGTACAGGATGGTGTGGGCACTAAGAAACAGAAGACTGATGCTTGAGCGCCGTCCTGCTGCAGTGCCCCCCCCCTGGTCCAGTGAGGGGGGGTCAACACACACCTGGTCATCATCATCCTGTAGAGTCACCGTCCACACACACACACACTCGCCCAGCGCAGAGGTCACCATTGCCGTCCACACACACGCACACACACCCAGCGCAGATTTTCTAGGAACAACAAGACTTCAAAGCTCTACCTTCTTACAAAATACTTTAAAAGGAGAATTTGTTTGTATTTTTATTTACATTTTATATTTTTGTACATATTGTTAGGAGGCCAGTCAGCTGTTTTTGACGAGATCTCTGGCGATCCACCTAGCGGTGCTTTGAAGTTGACGCGTCACGATGAAATAGACTCTACTTGTGGTTCGACCGTCTCACCCTTCTCTCTCGACACACACACACACACACACACACACACACATACACACACACACTTGTACAAAAACTACAAACGTTCCATTCAAAGCATTCCAGTACCGCTGTGTGTAAGGCTGTTTTTAGTTGTTCATATGTAGCTGGCGTGTGTGTGACCACGCAGGCCAGAGAGGAAATGTGTCTTTGTTTCGTTATTGTCGGGTCTGTCGCCGTCTCTCTGTGGCCTGTTCATGTATGTGTGTGAAGGTTGTTTTACGACAATAAACCCGAATTTTATTTTGTGAGTTCTTAATGACTTCCCTGCTTTGTCTTTCCTGGAGAATGCTGTGAGGAGGGTAATGATGGCTAGGCTAACTGAAGGTTAGGGCCAGTACCTCTAATGTACTATAACAAACATTAGTGTTAATATATCATACATGAGGAGGGTAATGATGGCTAGGCTAACTGAAGGCTAACAAAGTATTTCTGTCTTTAGCGTATTGAAGGTTAGGGCCAGTAGCTCTAATGTACTATAACTCACTCTACAGGTTAGGGCTAGTATCTCTACTATAACTCTACAGGTTAGGGATAGTATCTCTACTATAACTCTACAGGTTAGGGATAGTATCTCTACTATAACTCTACAGGTTAGGGCTAGTATCTCTACTATAACTCACTCTACAGGTTAGGGCCAGTTCCTCTAATGTACTATAACTCACTCTACAGGTTAGGGATATTACCTCTCTACTATAACTCACTCTACAGGTTAGGGCTAGTATCTCTACTATAACTCACTCTACAGGTTAGGGCTAGTACCTCTACTATAACTCTACAGGTTAGGGATATTACCTCTCTACTATAACTCACTCTACAGTTTAGGGATAGTATCTTTACTGTACTATAACTCACTCTACAGGTTAGAGCTAGTATCTCTACTATAACTCTACAGGTTAGGGCCAGTACCGCTAATGTACTATAACTCACTCTACAGGTTAGGGATATTACCTCTAATGTACTATAACTCACTCTACAGGTTAGGGCTAGTATCTCTACTATAACTCACTCTACAGGTTAGGGCTAGTACCTCTACTATAACTCTACAGGTTAGGGCCAGTACCGCTAATGTACTATAACTCACTCTACAGGTTAGGGCTAGTACCTCTACTATAACTCACTCTACAGGTTAGGGCTAGTACCTCTACTATAACTCTACAGGTTAGGGCCAGTACCGCTAATGTACTATAACTCACTCTACAGGTTAGGGATAGTATCTCTACTGTACTATAACTCACTCTACAGGTTAGGGATATTACCTCTCTACTATAACTCACTCTACAGGTTAGGGCCAGTACCTCTAATGTACTATAACTCACTCTAAAGCAGTGGTTCTTAACCTTGTTGGAGGTACCGAACCCCACCAGTTTCATATGCTCATTCACCGAACCCTTCTTTAGTAAAAAAAAAAAAAAGAAAAAAAAAAGATTTTTTTACTGGTGCACAAAATGAACCATGCATTAACAGTTCCACCGAGGCTCCACCGAACCCCTGAGAACGACTCACCGAACCCCTAGGGTTCGATCGAACCCAGGTTAAGAACCACTGGGTTAGGGCTAGCATCTCTAATGTACTGTAACTCACTCTACAGGTTAGGGCTAGTATCTCTACTATAACTCTACAGGTTAGGGCTAGTATCTCTACTGTACTATAACTCACTCTACAGGTTAGGGCTAGTATCTCTACTATAACTCTACAGGTTAGGGCTAGTATCTCTACTGTACTATAACTCACTCTACAGGTTAGGGATAGTATCTCTACTGTACTTAAACTGTACATCAGTGAATATTTACATATTAATAATAATATTACATTAGTGTTCATACATATCAAAATTAGTGTTAATGTCATACATTAGTGTTAATATATAATACATTAGTGTTTATATATCATACATTAGTGTTAATATCAAACATTAGTGTTTATATATCATACATCAGTGTTAATATCATACATTAGTGTTAATATATCATACATTAGTGTTAATATCAAACATTAGTGTTAATATATCATACATTAACAGTAATTAATCACACATGAAAACATCAAACAAGCACACACAGACGTCAACATTCATGCTTTTATAGACACACAATCATTATCACTTCAGTGATTTCCTCAAACACACACACACACACACCATACTTACACTTACTTAGGCTACAGGTAGAAACAA
>CM059276.1:32143627-32148627 GCA_030347295.1 Setipinna tenuifilis
TCTCTCCCTCTCTCTCTCTCTCTCTCTCTCTCCCCTGTATCTCTGGCTCTCTCTTTCTCCCTCTCTGTCTGCCCCTGTCTCTCGGTCTTTCTCTCTCTCCCTCTCTCTATCTCCTTCCCACTCTCTCACTCTCCCTCCCTCTCTCTCTCTCTCTCTCTCTCCCTCTCTCTATCTCCTTCCCACTCTCTCACTCTCCCTCCCTCTCTCTCTCTCTCTCTCACTCTCCCTCCCTCTCTCTCTCTCTCTCACACACACACACAGAGGTCATTTCTCTCCACACACACATACACCCACACACACAAACCGAACCCTAAACACACACACACACACAAACACACACACACACCCCGAACCCCACATACACATGCACACACACTCACACACCCAAACCCCAGACATGCACACACACACACACACACACACACACACCCAAACCTCAGACATGCACATACACACACAAACAAACCCGAACCCCAAACACACACACTCACAAACACACACACACACTCACACACACACACACACACTCACACACACACTCATGCACACGCACACTCAACCACACACAAACCTGAAACACAAGCACACGTACACAGACATACACACACACACACTCACAAACACACACACAGTGAGAGCTAGCCAAAGCAAAGATGAAGATGAACTCTAACCGTAGCCACATACTCACACACACACACACACGCACACACACACAAGGACACACACACACACACACGCACACACACACAAGGACAGAGACCCTGTGGATTCAAAGTAAAATGTTGGAGTGCCTTTTAAACACACACAGACACACACACACACACACGGACACACACACACGGACACACACACACACACACACGGACACACAGTAGTTCTGGGATGGGGGGGTGCAGAGGGAGGAGGTGGGTGAAAGTCCAGAGTTCGTGTGTGTGTGTGTGTGTGTGTGTGTGTGCGGCAGGGCATGGAGAGAGTGTTGGTTCTGTGTGTGTGTGTGTGTGTGTGTGTGTGTGTGTGTGTGTGTGTGTGGCAGGGCATGGAGAGAGTTCAGCATCCCGCCAGCTTGGTGGATGAAGTTATCTCTCAGTCTGCTGGTCCTGGCCCAGAGGCTCCTCAAACTCCTTCCTGATGGCAGCAGACTGAAGAGGCTGTTGGAGGGGTGAGTGGGATCACCTGCTATGCAGAGGGCTTTGGGGGGTGTGTGTGTGTGTGTGGTATATGTCCTGCAGGGAGGGGAGAGAGACACACACACATGATCCTCTCAGCAGGGAGGGGAGAGAGACACACACACATGATCCTCTCAGCAGGGAGGGGAGAGACACACACACATGATCCTCTCAGCAGGGAGGGGAGAGAGACACACACACATGATCCTCTCAGCAGGGAGGGGAGACACACACACACATGATCCTCTCAGCAGGGAGGGGAGACACACACACACACATGATCCTCTCAGCAGGGAGGGGAGAGAGACACACACATGATCCTCTCAGCAGGGAGGGGAGAGAGACACACACACATGATCCTCTCAGCAGGGAGGGGAGAGAGACACACACACACATGATCCTCTCAGCAGGGAGGGGAGAGAGACACACACACATGATCCTCTCAGCAGGGAGGGGAGAGAGACACACACACATGATCCTCTCAGCAGGGAGGGGAGAGAGACACACACACATGATCCTCTCAGCAGGGAGGGGAGAGACACACACACATGATCCTCTCAGCAGGGAGGGGAGAGAGACACACACACATGATCCTCTCAGCAGGGAGGGGAGAGAGACACACACACATGATCCTCTCAGCAGGGAGGGGAGAGACACACACACACATGATCCTCTCAGCAGGGAGGGGAGAGAGACACACACACATGATCCTCTCAGCAGGGAGGGGAGAGACACACACACATGATCCTCTCAGCAGGGAGGGGAGAGAGACACACACACATGATCCTCTCAGCAGGGAGGGGAGAGAGACACACACACACGATCCTCTCAGCAGGGAGGGGAGAGAGACACACACACATGATCCTCTCAGCAGGGAGGGGAGAGAGACACACACACATGATCCTCTCAGCAGGGAGGGGAGAGAGACACACACACATGATCCTCTCAGCAGGGAGGGGAGAGAGACACACACACATGATCCTCTCAGCAGGGAGGGGAGAGACACACACACACATGATCCTCTCAGCAGGGAGGGGGGAGAGACACACACACATGATCCTCTCAGCAGGGAGGGGAGAGACACACACACACATGATCCTCTCAGCAGGGAGGGGAGAGAGACACACACACATGATCCTCTCAGCAGGGAGGGGAGAGAGACACACACACATGATCCTCTCAGCAGGGAGGGGAGAGAGACACACACACATGATCCTCTCAGCAGGGAGGGGAGAGAGACACACACACATGATCCTCTCAGCAGGGAGGGGAGAGAGACACACACACATGATCCTCTCAGCAGGGAGGGGAGACACACACACATGATCCTCTCAGCAGGGAGGGGAGAGAGACACACACACATGATCCTCTCAGCAGGGAGGGGAGACACACACACATGATCCTCTCAGCAGGGAGGGGAGAGAGACACACACACATGATCCTCTCAGCAGGGAGGGGAGAGAGACACACACACATGATCCTCTCAGCAGGGAGGGGAGAGAGACACACACACATGATCCTCTCAGCAGGGAGGGGAGAGAGACACACACACATGATCCTCTCAGCAGGGAGGGGAGAGAGACACACACACATGATCCTCTCAGCAGGGAGGGGAGAGAGACACACACACATGATCCTCTCAGCAGGGAGGGGAGAGAGACACACACACATGATCCTCTCAGCAGGGAGGGGAGAGAGACACACACACATGATCCTCTCAGCAGGGAGGGGAGAGAGACACACACACATGATCCTCTCAGCAGGGAGGGGAGAGAGACACACACACATGATCCTCTCAGCTGCTCTCGCTACTCGGTGTAGCTTTTTCCGGCAGGACACGGTGCAGGTGCCACACACACACTGATGCCCCCTATGGTGCCTCTGTAGAAGGTGCTTGTGTGTGTGTGTGTGTGTGTGCATGTGTGTGTGTGTGTGTGATGTAGGTGAGGATGCTCTCTATAGTGCCTCTGTAGAAGGTGCTCATGTGTGTGTGTGTGTGTGTGTGTGTGTGTGTGTGTGTGTGTATGATGCAGCTGGTGAAGATGCTCTCTATGATGGTGCCTCTGTAGAAGGTGCTTGTGTGTGTGTGTGTGTGTGTGTGTGTGTGTGTGTGTGTGTGTGTCTGTGTGTGTGTGTGTGTGTGTGTGTGTGAGATATAGCTGGTGATGATCTCTATGGTGCCTCTGTAGAAGGTGCTCGTGTGTGTGTGTGTGTGTGTGTGTGTTCTCTATGGTGCCTCTGTAGAAGGTGCTCGTGTGTGTGTGTGTATGTGTTCTCTATGGTGCCTCTGTAGAAGGTGCTCGTGTGTGTGTGTGTGTGTGTGTGTGTGTGTGTTCTCTATGGTGCCTCTGTAGAAGGTGCTCGTGTGTGTGTGTGTGTGTGTGCATGTGTGTGTGTGTGTGTGATGTAGGTGAGGATGCTCTCTATAGTGCCTCTGTAGAAGGTGCTCATGTGTGTGTGTGTGTGTGTGTGTGTGTGTGTGTGTGTGTGTGTATGATGCAGCTGGTGAAGATGCTCTCTATGATGGTGCCTCTGTAGAAGGTGCTTGTGTGTGTGTGTGTGTGTGTGTGTGTGTGTCTGTGTGTGTGTGTGTGTGTGTGTGTGTGAGATATAGCTGGTGATGATCTCTATGGTGCCTCTGTAGAAGGTGCTCATGTGTGTGTGTGTGTGTGTGTGTGTGTGTGTTCTCTATGGTGCCTCTGTAGAAGGTGCTCGTGTGTGTGTGTGTATGTGTTCTCTATGGTGCCTCTGTAGAAGGTGCTCATGTGTGTGTGTGTGTGTGTGTGTGTGTGTTCTCTATGGTGCCTCTGTAGAAGGTGCTCATGTGTGTGTGTGTGTGTGTGTGTGTGTTCTCTATGGTGCCTCTGTAGAAGGTGCTCATGTGTGTGTGTGTGTGTGTGTGTGTGTGTGTGTGTGTGTGTGTGTGTTCTCTATGGTGCCTCTAGAAGGTCATGATGGGAGCTGTATGGGGCTCTGGCTCTCCTCAGCTTGCGGAGGACGTAGAGTCACTGTTGGCCTGTGCTGGCCAGTGATGCAGTGTCCTTTGACCAGTCTGTGTGTGTGTGTGTGTGTTTGTGTGTGTGTGTGTGTGTGTTTACTGGCCAGTGATGCAGTGTGCTTTGACCAGTGTGTGTGTGTGTGTGTGTGTGTGTGTTTACTGGCCAGTGATGCAGTGTGCTTTGACCAGGAGCCTCATCTATAAACTGTTGTGTAGAAAACTTCCTTCATTTCATCTAAGAACTTTTATTGAAATGATCGTAGGTGGGATTCAGAAAAAACGAATGTACGCATAACAAAAGCATAGAAATGCCAGTCCTTTATCTATAAATCACACATGCCAGTCCTTTATCTATACATCACACATGCCAGTCCTTTATCTTCATCACAAATGATCTTAAACTTGTGTGCAGCTGAATGGCCTCCACATTGAAAATGCCCCTAATTAACATGATTAGCATAGAATGCCCCTAATTAATATAATTAGCATAGAATGCCCCTAATTAACATGATTAGCATAGAAAGCATCCTGGTGCGCTCTGGTGCACATTTAGTGTGCAATCAAGGTGAGAAGCCATAGCTACAGATACTTCGGTCACTTGTTGGTGTTAAAAATGATTAAGTTACCTTAGACAAGTTTGGAAAAGCACGTTTTAAAAGGCGGAAGCCGAACTCACATAATAATGTTTCCCTACAAGCCAGCCAATTCTCCTGCTACTCCCCCGAGTCGCTACCAACACTGCAACACACACGATACACGAGCGGCACCAGCGCTCAGGATAGCCAGACAAGCTAGCCCTAGCCAGATTAGCATCCCAAACTAGCTGCACATGTTAG
>CM059276.1:32161127-32178627 GCA_030347295.1 Setipinna tenuifilis
AGAGGGACATGTGGGGACATGATGGGGACATGTGGGGACATGTGGGGACATCTTATGATCATTCTGATTTACACACCTTATGACCTGTAACACACATATTATATATTACATGTGCCTTTGTCTTAAATGTGCTGTGATGCAGCCTATAAGTGATGTAAATAAATACTTTCCTAACCTACATACGTGTGTGTGTGTGTGTGTGTGTGTGTGTGTGTGTGTGTGAGTGTGTGTGTGTGTGTGTGTGTGTGTGTGTGTGTGAGTGTGTGTGTGTGTGTGTGTGTGTGTGTGTGTGTGTGTGTGTATCTCAGCAGTTATAGGAAGCATGTATATCTGGAAAAGACGATGTTTCCTGTATCCTTGAAGCTGCAAACTCAAAGCAGTGAGCTTATTGGCTAAAATCTGTTGGAATATGTGGCATCAAATAAAGTACAAAAATGTGTGTGTGTGTGTGTGTGTGAGAGCATGCCTGTGTGTGTGTGTGTGTGTTTGTGTGTGAGTGTGTGTGTGTGAGCATACCTGTGTGTGAGAATATTGTGTGTGTGTGTGTGTTTGTGTGTGAGCATGCCTGTGTGTGTGTGTCTGTGTTTGTGTGTGAACATGCCTGTATATGTGTGTGTGTGTGTGTGCGAGTGTGTGTGTGTGCGTGTGTGTGTGTGTGTCTGTATGCGTTTGTGCTGGCTGTTACATACCCTGTGAACACTTCTACTGTTTTGGAAAAGTAATGCTGCATAAACAACTTCCTGCTTTCTGAATGTGTGTGTGTGTGTGTGTGTGTGTGTGTGTGTGTGTGTGTGTGTGTGCGTAGTATATTGTGGGTTGCACTGCAGGTCAGTACATGCTCAGCCATCCAAAGCGCCTAAAAAGCAGTCTTACACACACACACACACACACACACACACACACACACACACACACACACATAGACCTATTTATCTTACACACTCAGCTGTCTGAGAGGGGGGTAGTGTGTCTGCATGTGTGCGTGTGTATGTGTGTGTCTATGTGTGTGTGTGTACCTGTGTGTGTGTCGTGTGTATTGCATGCTGTTTTTCAGCTTGTGTGATATGATTTTTGAATGGTGTCCTTGTATTTAAAGAGCTCTGTGTGTCATTATGAGTTATGACTGTGTCATTATGAGTTATGACTGTGTGTCATTATGCGTTATAATGGCGTTTAGTTCACTCTGTGTGATATTAACTGAGCTCAGCCATCCTGTAGTGATGTCATATGAACGGCACTGATGTCATATACACTATAGTGATATCATATGACCTGTATTATGTCATTAACTGTGCTCAGCTCGTTAAAGTATGACGCCATAATGTGAATAAAGTAGAGTAGAATAGAATAGAATAGAATAGAATGCCTTTTGCTGTCACTATACACATGTACAATGTACACTACACACATGTGGAATAAAACTGAAAGCAGCTCCATGTGAGATAACAGTCATGACATGAGTTAAGTAACTGGTGGTGCAGGGCTAGCGGCTAAGGAGCTGGAGCTGCAGCTAAAGGTTCAATTCCCGACACCGACAGGTGGGTGGGTGGGGTGGGTGAATGACCAGCGCTCTCCTCCATCCTCCCCTGTGACTGAGGTGCCCTGAGCATGGTACTGTCCCCACACACACACACACACGCTCCTCCATCCTCCGCTGTGACTGAGGTGCCCTGAGCATGCTACCGTCCCCACAGTAATAAATGGGGTTTAATATAAAGTGATATTGCACAGTAATTATATATTTATTGCACACTAATCTAATATTGCCCAGTAATGATGGGACTGTGTAGTCATAATAGTGTTATATAGCCATATTATTGCAGTAAGATGGTTATGTGCTATGTGTGGTGTACATTGGACAAAGAGAGTAATAATACTAGTCTTATATAGTCTTATAATAGTCTTATATAGTCTTATAATAGTCTTATATAGCCATATAGTCATATTAGTGTTACATAGTCATGTAGACATATTTGGTGTTATGTACAGTGTATATATTAAGTTCTAGGGCTTTTAAATTAATGTTTTATATTACTGTTTGTTTACAGCACCAAACGCCATGTTAGCACACAGTATTACTTGTTAATGTGGCGTATTGACAATAAACTCTCTTGAACTTGAGCATTACTACATCCAGGCCAGGTTTTGTGTGTAGCAGAGGGCGTACTATATCTTGATTGACATTTCTATGCTCCAATCACAGATCGCAAAGCGTCAAGTCTGTGTTCGCTCCATTTTATTATTCAATCAGGAACAAGCTTGAGCAGGTCGCGAATGAAACAGGAGGAGCGCGAGAGAGCCGTTCCTGGACCAGTTTCTGTGGCGCGTGTTAGAAACGCCTCGGCGGAAAGGCTGTGATATACTGGTCTCAAAACAGCTACTAGTCCACAGGGGAACTCCTCCGTTGTTCACCAACACGACGACATACGGTGATTTGTTTGTCCATGTTGGTGAGGTAAGGCTCATTGTTGTTTTTTTGTAATAATTTGAGTATCTGGCCTTTATCTGGGAGATTTCAGCCCGGGGTGAATATCAATAAAATCATTGTAAACTACATCAATTTCCTGTAAATAAACATCTTTTGAAGAAACGTCTTTCAGACTCGCTTATGTGATATTCTATCTTTGGTCACATATGACGTCCATCTTTGTTGTGGCTTTACAAGCCTACCTTACTCGGTTGCTATATTCGTGTTTTTTCTTTACATTCTTATAAAACTGTAGGCTACTTAGTAAATATGCAACTAAGTATATGCAGACTCCCTATCCGAGTTCTAGGCGGATATTCCCGTAATATCTGTAGAGTTCTTGAGCAAAGTCCGTTTCCCAGAAGACATGGGCGCAGTGAAAAGCGAGCGAAAGCGCGAGAGCGAAGAGGAGAGGGGAGGGGTCGATATCTGTCACTCTATTGTTGATGAATCTTAAAATCTCCCGTAGCCCACCGTTTATGCCGCATTGTTATGGGGTTTCTAACGCCAATAATCATATTCCTAATGTAAAAATGCTCGTGTCTGAGCAGAGAGATTTGTATAACTGTATCAGACTCGACTCGCATGTCCTCGTCGGTCACATTGCACTGAATTGTCGGACCAAAGTCAACCAACTTCGAACTTGGCATCACAAGTCTGACCAATCAGTGATAAGATCTATATAAGCGCGTTTATAAAAGCTTATCCATAAATCAAGTCCATTTTCACCGTGTTAATGTAACGTGTGGGGTTTTTCCTGGCTGCTGAAGGGGGTGCGCCTGCGCCAAGTCATTTCCATAATTACCAATCTGCCCCAAATGTATGCACGGAAGTATTATCTGCCCCAAACGGCAGCAACATTGTCAACAAAAGGATTTTTATTTTCACGATGGCTTCAGTGGTGGGCCCGCGGATGGAAATGGCTCATGCTCTA
Organism: Setipinna tenuifilis; assembly: GCA_030347295.1. Lineage (NCBI taxonomy): Eukaryota > Metazoa > Chordata > Actinopteri > Clupeiformes > Engraulidae > Setipinna > Setipinna tenuifilis. Next base: position 32,164,529 of record CM059276.1, read on the forward strand.
GTAATAGCTAACATTACATTTACAAAATCCAGTTGTGAATCCGTGTGTGTCTGTGTGTGTGTGTCTCTCTCTCTTTCTGTGTGTGCGTGTGTGTGTGTGTGTGAGAGAGAGAGAGAGAGAGAGAGAGAGAGAGAGAGAGAGAGAGAGAGACCGTGCACACACCACAGCGCGCGAGCGTGCTTGCGCGTGGGAGATAGAAAGAGAAGAAGAGGTGGGGGAAGAGGGGGGGGGGGGGTGGAGGAGAGAGGGAGGAGGGGGGGGGGCGTCATTAATTCGGCAGAGCGAGCCGGCCCGAGGTGCCTCGGAACGCGCTGCCACTCGTCACACAAATGACTCAAAAGGTTGGAGGGGGGCGGGGCCCCTGGTGGTGTAGAAATACTGTCCATTGTTCCCTTTCGACCAATCAGGTCAGGAGATGTCTAGTGACCTCTGCCAATCACGTTCCACTGGCCGTGTTTCGACTCCGCCTTCTGTCTATATTAAACGGTTTCACCGCCGCGTGAGTTTGCCACTGGCACTGCAAGTCTTTTTTTCTTTCTCCTCTTGCCTTGTAAGTGGATCTCTCTCTTCTGTTCTGGAGATTTTTTTTTTGCGAGACCGCATAACAGTTGAAACGTTAAAACAAAAATGGCAGACACTGAAGTTGACACCAGTTCGGAGATCTCAACAAAGGTAGGCTGTGTGATGGAGACCTTCAGATTTAAATACATCACTGCAAATAATTCACCTCAGACTGTGGAGTTACACACTCCGGGATTTAAACACGGGCTGTGGATGTAGTGTTTAGTGGCCGGAGCAAAGGAGAGCTCGGGAGAGACTCAGTATGAATTTATTTCCTCCTCGGTGGATCTGAGTGGAGCTTTTTGGGGGCACGGTGGATGTGCTGTCTGAAATATGAAATTGTACCGAAGTTATTCTCCAGCCAGCTCGCTCACGTCTGAAGTCTTTATTGTCCGGAATGGAACGGTCTGGTCCGCGCGGGTTCTTTGTTTATTCAAGCATGTCGGTTCCTCTCCGGGCAGCGATTTGTAGCCCTTCACGAGACAGCTCGCCCCCGTGCATGCACCCGTTAGTTTAGAGTGGTGCACAACAATTACGGCTGCCTTTCTGTCATAATTCATCAAGAGCATCGCGTGCATCCAGCGCAGGGCTTAACCAGCCTCTCCGGCAGCCGCGAGATAGTCCCCATCACAACTTAACTAAGTCTGGGCATCCGAGAGAATCCGTTTGTGCGCGCAGTGACAGCTCGGGCTCTGACTGAAAATGAAAGAGTAAGCGGGGAGCCTCCGCGTGTCATCGGAACTGTCTCGGCTGTGGTGCGCTGAGGTGCGAGGGGCCGCAGCAGAAGTGGGCACGCGCTGTAGCCGACATTCCAGCCTGCCTCCAGCCCGCGCGGGTTCCTACGGCGCCCGCTTCTCCTCGGAGTAAAGCGGGCGGCAACTTTCTCGGTTAACGGCCCGAGTGTCTTGCACGGTGAACTTCTATCTCGTCCGTAAACGCCACGGAACACCGACTGAGCTCGCGTTTTCTGTGTCTCCGGCGCATCTGACTTGTTGGCAGCCCTGCAGAGGGGAAGGCGGCAGCTCTTGCGCACCGGAGACATGAAGCATCCCGGGGCTGTGGATTTCAAACTGCGCGTGGATTCTCACGGTTATAGACATCAATCACTGGTGCCTCCGCGCCCAGATGTCAGCAGTGGCGGGTTGTGTTGGCTGTTCAGGCTGACTATTACAAGCTGAATGTGGGTTTAATTTCTCGCGACAGAAGTTGGATAGTGGGCGCGGGGCTCCTGGTGACCAGCGGGGCTGTGTGTGAGCGCGAGCGGAAAGTTGAGTGTTGTGCCGGAGAGCTTTGCTCGAGCCCACACTCCTGGCCCGGTTTAACCTCTGCCCTCATTCCGCTCGCCTGAGCAGCGCCGCGCGCTCCGAGAACAGCCTCCAGACCCGTCTGAGTCCGCCTGCTGTCTGCTCAACCGGTTACATCGCGAGCCTCTGATGAACACCTGGCTCGTCTGCTCTGGTGGTCGTTTGCGCGTGAACTCTCCTCTCGCCCTCCTTCAACGCTACGCTGACTACCACAGCACTGGTCCCATTAACGTCCGCTCATAAGCGTTTGTTTCCTACACAGGCTGATGTATAAAATTAACCGTGACGTTACTTAAGCGATCCGCTAACAATCATTGTTGTCCGACGTTACTCACGGAAGCCGGGGCTCCAGAGCGCCAGTGATTGAGTATGGAGGCGTTGGCGTGAGGTGGCTGGTGACCGGCTAAAAGGCTGAGGATTGCCCAAACTAATTCATCTGAGCTATTTGTCACATCGTAAGCCATCCGAATAAAATATGGATTAAGAAATATTGGGCTTTATTTTCGCTTGGGTGTGAAACCATCTCCGAACATGGGTTTAGATAAAAAATACTAAAACATTTACTTCAGATTGATGTCGTGAACAACAAGCCTATATGAAGTGATAAAACCAAGTTTGCTGAATATGGCGAAATGATTTTAATGCTGCAAACAGATTCAGCGTCTGTCCTCAGTCGCTATTGTCTCCCCTTGCTCGAGTTAATTTAGTCAGCCTCCTTCTCGCTGTGCGTTTGTATGCGCTGATTGGCTGCTTCAGAATAAGCTGCTAATGCACGGCGGGAGTTGTAGTTTTTTCGGGGGTGTGTCTGCCCTGGAAACCGCGATGTTCTTTATTTACTGAACTACACAGCTCATTCCACTCAACGCCATCGGCGTATCAGATTACAGCCCTTGGGTAAGTCATTTAAAAGAAGGCGGGGGATGGGGAAAAGCAACAGCCAATTAGGTGCGAAGAAGCAGAGTGTCGCGTTTCAAATGTTAAAATGCAAGCACGCTGTTTTGTGTGTGAGTGTGTGTGAGTGTGTGTGTGTGTGTGTGTGTGTGTGTGTGTGTGTGTGTGTTGGTAAATAGGAGCTGTTCCGCTATGTGTCTTACTCTAGAACATGCAGTGATGGTGCCAACCTAACACTCACACACACACACACACACACACTTACACAGTGATGGTGCCAACCTAACATTGGGGTTTCCTCAGTGGAGGGGCCTCTTCTGACACACACACACACACACACACACTTACACAGTGATGGTGCAAACCTAAGACTGATACTGTTGTGTCTGTGAGGTTGCTAACTGTGTGTGTGTGTGTGTGTGTGTGTGTGTGTGTGTGTGTGTGTGTGTGTGTGTGTGTGTGTGTGTGTGTGTCAGGACCTGAAGGAGAAGAAACAGGTGGAGGAAGCTGAGAACGGGAAGGAGGCTCCTGCCAATGGCACCGCTGTAAGAGAGGCCAACACACACACACACACACACACACACACACACACACACATTCATGCACACACACACACATTCATGCACACACACACGCCTATGCACATGCTAATGTGCCCACACACTCATGCACATAAACATGCGCACACACACACACGCTCATGCACACACACACACACACACACACACACACACACACACACACACACACACACACACACAGACACATGCACGCACACATACACTCACGCACACACACATGGTCATGCACTCACACGCTAATGCATACACACACACATGCACAGGCACACAGACCCATGTGAAGGTTGGAGCAGCACTGATGGTGTGTGTGTGTGTGTGTGTGTGTGTGTGTATGTGTGTGTGTGTGTAGGTGGAGGAGGAAAATGGTGACAATGACAATGACGTAGATGATGAAGATGATGATGTGGGTGAGGAGGAGGACGAAGAGGACGATGGAGAGGGTAGGTTACTGCACACACACACACACACGCACACACACTCTTAAACACACACACACACACACACTCTTAAACACACACACACACACACACACACACACACACACACAGGATGATGGAGAGGGTAGGCAGCTGGACACACACACTCACACACACTCACACTCTTAAACACACATACACACACACTTTTTCTCTCTCTCTGTCACACACACACACTCACACTCTCTTTCTCACCCACACAAACGCACCCTTTCTCTCTCTCTTTCTCTCTCGCTCTCTCTCTCTCTCACACACACAAACACGCACACGCACACGCACACGGACACACACACGCACGCACACACACACACACACACACACACAGGGCACAGGACACAGGCTAGCCTGACATGATCTGCACTCTAGTTATTGATTCCCTGAGAGGAGAGCAGTGTGTGTGTGTGTGTGTGTGTGTGTGTGTCAGGCAGCCTGCTGTAGTGTGTGTGTGTGTGTGTGTGTGTGTCAGGCAGCCTGCTGTAGTGTGTGTGTGTGTGTGTGTGTGTGTGTGTGTGTCAGAGGCAGCCTGCTGTAGTGTGTGTGTGTGTGTGTGTGTGTGTGTCAGAGGCAGCCTGCTGTAGTGTGTGTGTGTGTGTGTGTGTGTGTGTGTCAGAGGCAGCCTGCTGTAGTGTGTGTGTGTGTGTGTGTGTGTGTGTGTGTCAGAGGCAGCCTGCTGTAGTGTGTGTGTGTGTGTGTGTGTGTGTGTGTGTGTCAGGCAGCCTGCTGTAGTGTGTGTGTGTGTGTGTGTGTAGAGTGCCCTCTGCTGGCCGTGAGGGGCAGCGCACCTGAGTGACCTTGTGTCCCTTCCGCAGGTGACGAGGACGAGGAGGAGGACGAGGCCGAAGGGGGAACAGGGAAGCGGGCGGCTGAAGACGACGATGATGATGTAAGCGGTCGCTATGGTTACCGTGTTAACACACATGCCTGGTGTAAGCGGTCGCTATGGTTACCCAGCGTGTTGACAGACATGCCTGGTGTTGGCTGAAAGATGTGTGTTAATGCTGCACGCTGCTTTGAAGAAAAGCATCTGATAAATACTCCAACAGCAACAGTAGTGGGTTGCTATGGTTACCAGATGTGGAACTTTTGAGGTGTTGATGAATGACATGTCTTACTAACTGTATCTGTGTGTGTGTGTGTGTGTGCGCCTGTATCTGTGTGTGTGTGTGTGTGTGTGTGTGTGTGTGTGCCTGTATCTGTGTGTGTGTGTGTGTGTGTGTGTGTGTACAGGATGGTGTGGGCACTAAGAAACAGAAGACTGATGCTTGAGCGCCGTCCTGCTGCAGTGCCCCCCCCCTGGTCCAGTGAGGGGGGGTCAACACACACCTGGTCATCATCATCCTGTAGAGTCACCGTCCACACACACACACACACTCGCCCAGCGCAGAGGTCACCATTGCCGTCCACACACACGCACACACACCCAGCGCAGATTTTCTAGGAACAACAAGACTTCAAAGCTCTACCTTCTTACAAAATACTTTAAAAGGAGAATTTGTTTGTATTTTTATTTACATTTTATATTTTTGTACATATTGTTAGGAGGCCAGTCAGCTGTTTTTGACGAGATCTCTGGCGATCCACCTAGCGGTGCTTTGAAGTTGACGCGTCACGATGAAATAGACTCTACTTGTGGTTCGACCGTCTCACCCTTCTCTCTCGACACACACACACACACACACACACACACACACACACACATACACACACACACTTGTACAAAAACTACAAACGTTCCATTCAAAGCATTCCAGTACCGCTGTGTGTAAGGCTGTTTTTAGTTGTTCATATGTAGCTGGCGTGTGTGTGACCACGCAGGCCAGAGAGGAAATGTGTCTTTGTTTTGTTATTGTCGGGTCTGTCGCCGTCTCTCTGTGGCCTGTTCATGTATGTGTGTGAAGGTTGTTTTACGACAATAAACCCGAATTTTATTTTGTGAGTTCTTAATGACTTCCCTGCTTGGTCTTTCCTGGAGAATGCTGTGAGGAGGGTAATGATGGCTAGGCTAACTGATGGCTAACAAAGTATTTCTCTCTTTAGCGTACTGAAGGTTAGGGCCAGTGCCTCTAATGTACTATAACTCACTCTACAGGTTAGGGCCAGTACCTCTAATGTACTATAACTCACTCTACAGGTTAGGGATATTACCTCTCTACTATAACTCACTCTACAGGTTAGGGCTAGTATCTCTACTATAACTCTACAGGTTAGGGATATTACCTCTCTACTATAACTCACTCTACAGTTTAGGGATGGTATCTCTACTGTACTATAACTCACTCTACAGGTTAGGGCTAGTACCTCTACTATAACTCACTCTACAGGTTAGGGCTAGTATCTCTACTATAACTCTACAGGTTAGGGCCAGTACCGCTAATGTACTATAACTCACTCTACAGGTTAGGGATATTACCTCTCTACTATAACTCACTCTACAGGTTAGGGATATTACCTCTCTACTATAACTCACTCTACAGGTTAGGGCCAGCACCTCTAATGTACTATAACTCACTCTAAAGCAGTGGTTCTTAACCTTGTTGGAGGTACCGAACCCCACCAGTTTCATATGCTCATTCACCGAACCCTTCTTTAGTAAAAAAAAAAAAAAGAAAAAAAAAAAGATTTTTTTACTGGTGCACAAAATGAACCATGCATTAACAGTTCCACCGAGGCTCCACCGAACCCCTGAGAACGACTCACCGAACCCCTAGGGTTCGATCGAACCCAGGTTAAGAACCACTGGGTTAGGGCTAGCATCTCTAATGTACTGTAACTCACTCTACAGGTTAGGGCTAGTATCTCTACTATAACTCTACAGGTTAGGGCTAGTATCTCTACTGTACTATAACTCACTCTACAGGTTAGGGATAGTATCTCTACTGTACTTAAACTGTACATCAGTGAATATTTACATATTAATAATAATATTACATTAGTGTTCATACATATCAAAATTAGTGTTAATGTCATACATTAGTGTTAATATATAATACATTAGTGTTTATATATCATACATTAGTGTTAATATCAAACATTAGTGTTTATATATCATACATCAGTGTTAATATCATACATTAGTGTTAATATATCATACATTAGTGTTAATATCATACATTAGTGTTAATATCAAACATTAGTGTTAATATATTGTGGTTCAAAGTTTGGATATCAAAGAAACTCAGGCAGAGTCAGCTGGCAATCAAGAAGTCTCAGAGAGCTTTATTACGGCACCGGAGACTCACGTCGTGTAGCGAACAGGCGTAGTCTGACTAACATACAGAATGCAACTATTCTTATACCCTCAGAACCCCATACAGCACCATTACGCGTGGCATATTCATCAATTAGGGTGTTACCCAGCTTCACGCTCAACATCACAAAGAACCATAAACTCCTGTAAACATATGTGCTATCACTTGAGGGTGACCTGACCTAGATTAACCCAGGGTCAATCTGACCCCCTTAGATATATGGCATTATAGATGCGCTTATCTCTAACAGAGCCAGGCGACACCTCAAGAAACAGCACAGATGCCTACGCAACTCTCAAGTCAACAAGGCCACAGAATGTTCTTAAACATGAAAGGCACACAGATAAGACATGGTACAACTTTGCAGTTTGAACATACACACAAGTCACACAAAGCACGACTTATTTCATTAAACTCTTGATGATTATACATATTTAATAAAGAATATAAATTTTATTCCCACATTCCCCTCTCAGAAGCTCAGACGCTTCTGCACTAAAGAATAAAATTTAATAAACCCCTATACGAAACTTAACGAGGAATTTGGGTGTTTGGACCTCTTTGGGTCGACTCTTTTCAGCAGCCACAATCACACCTGCATACAGCATAATTAAAGGAATGACAAAAAGCATGAACATTTTAACCAAACCCAGTAAAATCCGTGAAGCAACTCCCCCCAGCATATCAGCCCAATTTCCAAAAATTTGATCTAAAGTGACAGGAGGAGGTGGCGTAGGAACTACCTTCCGTAGATCAGCTGCGAAATGAGTGTAATTGACGAAATTATCTGGAACCAAGAAACGGCAAGAAACATTCACCACGTGACATAACCTCCCTTTTCTGCAAGCACAATGTCTAAAGCTAGGTGATGTGATACAAGCTCCGTTCGCATCAGCTGTGAATCATGACCCACTAAGGGTCAGCAGCAGTGTCGTTTGCCACACTCTGCAGAGCCCAAGCCAACCAGTTAATTTTCATCAGAGAAGCAGAGACACCACCCCACAATGAAAGGCTTAATCCAGCCCCACGACATTTAGCAGTCCAAGGACTCTCCATTACATACCCATTAAATGAATCATAGCCCGTCCAGGCATGTCTCAAGTGATTCCCATACTTATCTACTTCTTCTACATCTCTACAGTTAACGTTCTCCTTTTTGGGCCTTGTACCTCTCCAGACAACCCATATTTTGGATGGACAGTCACTGATGGTGCTACAGCCCCAATGTAACAAGTACCAAAAGTAAGACAGTAAGACGCGGCCAACGTGAATATGCCTTGTTACCGCATATCCACTAGTAACCATGGAGAAGTAGAAAATCTACAAATTGTTTAATTTGCAATGAACCCACTATCCCAGGGCCGGAGCTCACCACCCCTTCCCTGGCCATAGTATTACCCCATCTAATTAACTCCCGATGCACATCCCAGTATGCCTCACACACACTCTACCCCAAGGTCTGATAAGTTTTATTTTGACTTCCTTGCAATCGAATACAAATAACCCCCGGGGTGTCAGTCACAGTAATAACCTGAGTGGTGTCTTCTATCTTTGGAGTAAAACGTCTCCCGGATGCATGTGCTCTGAACAGTTACCGGTAACCGGAAAATACACCTCATGGCCCCTGTCATCCTATGAAACCTATGACCTAACCCCTCTCCCTCCCTGACACAGTCCCTATTGGGACACTCAGGGGAAAAATCTCCAGGCCGTAGGGGTGCACAGTCGGAGTGGCGTGCAACAGAATGACATACCCAACAGCCATCATCACTCATTAGGGACCTAATTCTAACCGGCAACTTACAGGCAGTATTTGCCCTGCACACCTCAGACTCAAAGTTTTCTAAACCAGCCCCCCATACAACCCCACTAGCCCACAACAAAATAACACAACCCCTCACAACCCTGACCAATTGAGTCATGATGCCAAAAGAAAAATTTGCAGTTATACCTGTTGGGGGAAAATCGTTAGACACCAAACAACATAATTCAATAAACAATACTTTTACAATAACACTGTGAAGGGTGTGTGTGCTGTTTTTTTCCCCCAAAGTTCCAATGAAGTTGAGGCTGGAGAAGGAGAGACAGGCACGCTGAGAGATGAGGATGACAGGAAACGCAGCGAGCAAATGCGAGCTGAAATACTCGCGCTCCTCTTGAGAAAACTCACACGTGCCTCTCTCAATGGAGCACGGTGAGCAGACAGACCATAGATTCCTGTGCCCCTCTTGACAGAGCACAGTGAGCAAAGCAAAGCTTGAATTCCTCTCCTTTACCGAAACACAGTGCCTCACGTGACGAGAGCACTGGGGAAACAGACCATAGATTGTATTCCTTTGTACCGAAACACAGCGGCTCAGGCTTCACCTGTGCCCGCTGGGGATCCTCTGCCGGCAGGCCCACTGTAGAACTCAGGTGGTTTCACGACTCGGCAGTAGGTCAGATGTACCCAGGTGTCGCGCTCGGCCACTCTCACAGCTGTAGGGTTGGCCAGCAAAACCTCGTACGGCCCTCGGAACCTGGGTGAATGCCAGTGCTTTCGGTGGAAGTCGCGGATCTGAACCCAGTCGCCTGGCTGTACCGGCAGTCTCTCGGATCCGAACACCTAGGGAAGAGCGTGTTTGACCTGTCTGGAAATAGAAGATAATGCAGCACACAAACCTCTCATGTATTTCGCCATATCTGTTTCTGTTTGCTCCAGCTGGGGCGGATACTGTATTCCTACAACCTTCATCGGTCTACCAGTTAAAATCTCATGCGGGCTTAACCCCGTAACTCGCGATGGACGCCCTCTCAGATAAGTTAAAGCCAGAGGCTTCCCTAATTTAGCTTTCAGCATCCCGTTTAGCCACTCCACAGCCCCTCTGGACTGTGGGTGGTAAGCACAGTGCGTCCTGAAATCAATGTGCAACATCTCAGTCAAACTGTTAACAACCTGATTTACAAAATGCCGTCCATTGTCACTGGTGAGTTTCGTCGGCACTCCATACCTGGGGATAACATCACGGATTAGACATTTAGCAACGGTTTTGGCATCTTCTTTTCTGCAAGGAAATACTTCAGGCCATTTGCTAAACATATCCACAATCACTAAACAAAACTCAAACCCTCTACATTTCTCAAGTTGTACAAAATCCATAATTGCATGTTCCCATGACTGAGTGGGCGTTGGGTGATGACCTGGTGAGGGTTTAATTGTGGCTGTCACATTTAAGATAAAACAGATAAAACACCGTGAGCAAAATTGAGTTGCCTCGCTGGAAAAGCCTGGGGAAAAATACATATTAGTCACCATTTTGATCATTGCCGTCGTATTTGCATGACCCAGACCGTGAGTTAATTTAGCCATCATGTGAAAACAACTCGCTGGTAAAACAGGTTTCCCACTCGCCTCATGTATCCATAGCCCCTTATCATTTTCCTACAATCCTCCCACTTTCTCTTCTCCGCAGCGGGAGCATTTGCCTGAGCCTCCGCCAACACCTGCTCTGGCTCCCGGACCTCCACTTCCACTTTTTGCGTCAAATTTAAAACATCATGGGTGTTTAAAAATGCTTCTGGAATCTCATTTCCCCCCCTCTTTGCGGAATGACGCGCCGTCAAATCCGCAAAAGCATTGCCACAACTGACAGGGTTTGTATTGTTGGTATCTGCTTCACATCTAACCACAGCCACAGTAGTGGGCAATTAAATAGCTTTTAAAAGTAAGGAAACAAATTGTAAATGTTGAATGGGTTTACCTGTGGCAGTGCAAACCCCCCTCTCTTTCCATATAGCCCCAAAGTCATGTACAATACTGTGAGCATATTTTGAGTCAGTGTAGACAGTAAGAGATTTCCCAGTAGCCAAAACACACGCCCTGGAGAAGGCCACGAGCTCCGCTGCTTGGGCAGAAAGATTAGCAGGCAAAGAATGAGTTTCAACAACATCATGGTCGGAGACAACAGCATAAGCGGTGCCCACTGTGCCGCCATCCTGGGGAGAGAAGATCCGTCAACATAAAAAACACAATCAGCATTGTTAATTGTGTGTGTCAAGAATGTCAGGTCGAGTAATAGTAATTCATTTACTAGTATTTTTTTTTTTGTTATACCATAGATGATTATGAAGGCTCAGTCAGCGTGGTGGAGAAATCCAGACAAGGTTTATTCTTGCATTGGCACCAATGGAGAGACAGAAGTTTCAGGTGTTGATCAGCCGAATCTCTAACTTACTGAGATATACACAACACTAAATAACAGGTCAACAGGGGGAGTAACCCCTTAGACCCACCCTAAATTAAATAATTATTAGACAACTGTATGTGGCAAGGCTCTTTGTTAGCCTACAATTTGGCGGGAATGAGTGAGAGGCTCTTTCCGGGTGTGACACAGGGATGTGACACGTCTTGAGACAGTCAAATGAATGGGACAAACAATCTAGCTCACAATACACAGCTCACAACACCTCATCTCTTAAGGCAGACACACCTGTGCCAGTACTTAGGAAAGTGTCACACAAAGCTCTGATTGTGAGTTATAAGAATACAAAATAACAGGAACATAAAATAATAATAAAGAAATGTGTCATGAAAATGTAACATTAACAATGTTATGTACAATGTCCTTATTATTCTTCAGATTCCTTCACGAGGTTTAGCAGACATTTCAATTAGTCACGCAGGCATGAAACTCGACCTCATCAGCAGATGACAACATTTTGGGCAGATTTAAAGTGTTGCAACGAGTCAAAGTAATGTGCTCCTGGGCAAGCAAGACATGGTGGTAATTAAGCAACCAAGCAGAGGTCAAATGTCAAAGTCAAAGTCAAAGTCAGCTTTTTTGGTCAAAGATCATATGTACAGGTTGCACACACAGAATTTGAAATCGCAATGTTCCTTAGGCCCACAGTGAACATTAAACATCCTATAAACAAGACAGGAAGACATTATGACAAACATAACAATGTAAACATACCAAAGGATACAATAGGCTTGTATATGATACAAATAAGTAAAAACACATTGTGGGTGGTCTTCGCTTGCAGCAAGAGTGCATGTACTTCAAGTGGAATATGCACTGTAAGTGGATGCATTTGAACAATATCAGCGCAATATCAGACGGCTGCATTGGCTGCAGCAACAGGCCACAAGCATGAAAGAAGCCCTCCGGCCACAACATCCAAAGTTGTCGAAATGTAAGCAGTTAGCCAGTTACGACCACCATGCTTCTGACACAAAACGCCAGATGCAGTACCTTTGTTCTCACACACAGACAAATCAAAATGGTTTGTCATAGTCAGGTAACCCAAGCGCAGGCACAGAGGCCAAAACCCCTCTCAGAGAGACAAAAAGCCTTTTCACAACCCACTGTCCAAGTGACAGTATCAGTCAATTTTACACAAGCATTCGCACATCTTGCAACAGCTTAGCAATCGCAGAAAAATCCATAACCCATGCTCTGCAGTATCCCACAAGGCCCAGAAAACCAAAAACCTGCCTCTTCGTCACCAGTCTGGGACCTTTGGTGATCGCGAGCACCCGGCTGGAGTCTTACTCCCTAGTTCCGGGTCCCAAAATGTGTCCCACATATTTCACCTCGACCTTACAGAGCTGCAATTTTCATTTTGAAACCTTAAGGCCCATCTCGGCCAAGAAACACAGCAATGTCACAGTATCAGTCCTGCAGGCCTCCAAACTAGGGGAGACTAACCATTTGCAGCTTTCAACGTAAATGCAAACCTAAACTGAGACTCTTCTGCCACCTCTAGCCTAAAAATGCATGTCGAATGTCAATTACAGAGAAATGAATGGCATTAGCTGGCACAGAAGTCAAAATTGAAATAGGACTAGGAATTAATGGAGTGACTGGCTGTACTGCCTGATTCACTCACCTCAAATCAATCACAAACTGCCATGAACCATCTTTTGTCTTAACAGGGAGTAAAGGACTGCTGACTGGGCTACCCTCACAGGGCACGATGGCCCCCCTCTGGAGCAAAGATTCAAACACTGGCATAATGCCATCAATCGCCTCCTTAGATAAAGCATACTGAGGCTGGGAGGGAAACACATCAGTTTTAGCAGTAACTACTAGAGGGTGCGCAGTGCGCAGAGTTCCAAAATCAAAAGGGTCTTTAGCCCACAACTTGTCAGGTACCTGGGTCAGTAGTTCTCCTAACTCCCCTTCGTCTGAGCAGCTGTCCTCGACAGGCTCGTCAAAACACACAGTGGTTCGCACATCAATAGTCTGCCAGTACTGAAAAAAATATGTATCATTACTAGGGGAGTAAAATACTCCAGGGAAGCCTTCCTCCCCCACTCAGTCCGTAGACTGAACACAAGCTTTCACAAATGGTCCAAAATCACTCCACTACCCCCCTTTTTCCCTCATCAAAGGAATGTGAGCGAGTTCTCAAGCAGAAAATGTTTTTCCAAAACAGTGTCTAAATCTACCACTGCTGTCGCTCTGGTCTTACTTGTTAAAGTGCCAGCAACAGTGAGCGTGTATACGTTACCCCCGTCGGTTCCCCAGTTTAAATATTCATCGTCAGAACTGTGATATTGTGCCATTGTACAGTACAAAGATGAGGGAAACTCTGCATCCCCATTAATCTTTACAGGCGATGGCTTAATGCAATCTCGCCATGGACATTCAAATCTTACCCACACAAGCGCATTGTTAGTCTGCAAGAAGGAAAAAACAGAAGAGAGTTCAATACCAGAGGGTGACAAAACAAAAGAAATACATAATTTGCACATCAAATCCCTCCCCAATAAATACTCTGGACCTAATTTGCTAAGCAAAAATAAATAAACAAAAATATGTTCTAACTTGTGCCATACCGTACAGTAAGGGGGGTCCGTTAAGATTCTAGAGCAGACTGACCTGTGGCTCCTGTCACATGAACTACCTATCCGCTGATGAAGGCAGAGAAGTGCTTTGCGTCTGAGCGGCCCAGTGTTGAAGGCTGAGCCCTTGTGTCGGCAAGGAATGTGACAGTCTTATCTCGGATCGTTAACTGTAGCCATGTTCTCTCATCTGTAGGAAGGTAAACAGT
>CM059276.1:32186127-32193627 GCA_030347295.1 Setipinna tenuifilis
TGGGGACGTGTTATAGCTCCCTCTGGTGGGCCTTAAGGCGTCATTACAATGGCTGCACTGATCTGGCCCTTTTGAGATGGCCCCTCTAAATATGGTGCGATTTCACTGTCGATGTTCGATTTCGAACCGTAGCATCTTTACCGTGTTTAAACGTCGTATCTCGACAGCCCCACCACCAATTTGATATTTAAAAACTTCCTCACAAATGCTAGTTGCTTATTTCTTTGAAAAAGGCATTACCGTATTGGCCCGAATATAAGACGACCCCCGAATATAAGACAACCCCCCCTTCCCAGACTCATGTTTTTAAAAAAAAAAAATGACACCAAATTTCACATAAAAAAACGTATTTAAATATTTATATAATCTGTTCGGGCTCGGGTCGGACTCGGAACATATCAGTGCAAACCAGACATTGTGAAAATTATAAACAGCCAAAGGGCATGTTTCACTTTATGCAAAGATAAGTTTTGTGATAATAAAAATAAGTAATTGAATAGGCCTAAAGTGAAAATGTTAGTAGGCTATTCGCTCGTGAGATTTGTCTACCGCAGGCCACTAACGAAACATGTGTTATCAGTGCAGTTGATGGAAGCGCGATGGAGGAAATAAAAAAGAAATGAGCTGCTGGAGAAATGAAAGCCATTGAACATGACAGAGGGAAATTCTCTGTCTGGCAATATATCAAAATGGTTGTTCAGTCGGTGAACCAGACGGTGAACCTGCTGGGCATGTACAGTGTGTTTATGTTTATCGCCTCTTGTGCGAACGTGCATGCTCCCTGCGTGCGCTGATGGGCTCATGCGCTTCCTATGCGCTGATGCGCTGTGTTGAAGTTCAGAATGCTGTTTAGTTGGTGGATTAAACCACAAACTTTCCACACGAACAAAATCATATGTGTGTTATTAACAGGCCTAAGAAAAATAGTGTGATTTGAATTGTCTCGGGCTTCGGTCGGGCTCGGACACAAATATTTTAATTCATACCAGGCTCGGGTCGGATTCGGGAACAAATCTGTCGGATGCGGGCCGGTCTCGGACAGAAAAAAATGGCCCGAGCCACACTCTATACCCCACACAACTTTCAACCAGTCTACCACCAGTTCAGTGTCCATCCAGCCCCTCTTCTGTGCACGCACAATAATGCCAGCTGGCATAGCCTTCATTGGGGATAGTCTTCCGCTTCAAAATCAGGTACGGGGGGAGTTTAGTGCCGTCCGCAAGACATGCCAGCATGACAGTGACCCTTCTTTTTTCATTTCTCGTTGAGCGCACAAGTACTGATTTGTCACCTCGCTTTGCCACGGTCACCGAAGATGGCATATCAAAAAAGACAGGGGTCTGATCAGCATTGCCAATTTGATCGAGGGAGTAGGAGTGCGTTTTCCTTAATTTAATGACATGCCGCTGGAAAATCAGCAGCTTATTGGACGATTCCGACGCATTCACTACCATAATTTTAAAGTTGGCACCATAATTACGTCGAAGCATTTGATTGATTTGTCCTGACTTTGAAGCACTTCTTTCAAGACAGTCTCGTGACTCCATTTTAATTTTTGTTGTGGTATTATGTGAGGGATGGTGGCCGATTCATTGTGTGTTGTTATTGTAAGTCAAAACACACGTTGTAAAATGCTGTTTTCGACAGTATTTTGTCTAGTCCGCGAATGTAAGACGACCCCCCCTTTTCAGATCTATTTTTAGCGCAAAAAAACTCGTCTTATATTCGGGTATTTACTCATGTTTCATAGTGCGACTACATGACCGCGAGTCGACATATCAGCAGGCTGTGCAGGTAAATAATCAAGCAGCAAACTGCAGATCTTGTTATTACTCATTTTAGTTTTTTGTAGGTTCTCGTCTTAAACAGGTTTCTCATCAAACAGGTTTTGTTTGTTGTTTAGTTTTAGACAATCATTAACAATTAATAGTTTCACTGCATGTCCTACCCTGCCCAGTATGTCTATGCACGTGACAATAAACCATCCTTGTCTCTAGTCTAAAACACGCTTTAGTTTAAAACAAGTTCTAGTCTTAAACAGGTCCTAACCCTAAACAGGCTCTGGTCTAAAACAAGCTCTAGTCTAAATGAGTTCTAGTCCAACTGAAGCTCAAACAAACTGCACTTTATGACACCTCCTCATCAATCATTCTACCTCTGCCCTTCATCAGATAGCCATCACCAAACCGCACCACCAAACCGCAAGCTATAGACTAAAGTGAGTTCTAGTCTAAAACAACCTTTACTGTAAAATTAACTCTAAACTCCCAACTAGACAGCTGTGTGGCAAAGTTCTGCCTTAATGGTAATAATAATAATAAATAATAATTATAAAGTAATAATAATAATAATTCCCAAATAAGTAAATAATAATAATAATAATAATAATAATAATAAGACCTAGAGGAAGGGAGATTCATGACCGAGCACTGAAGCAGGAGTGCATCTTTCTCTCTCTCCCTCTCTCTCGCTTTCTCTAGCCCTCTCTCTCTCTCCCTCTCTCTCTCTCCCTCTCTCTCTGCAATGCATGCTGGGATAGGGTGTAAGTAGGAGTGCGTTCACGGTGAGAGGGAAGTTTTAACTTTCAAAGATCTTTCTATGTTCTTTTTTTCTTTCTTTTGATTCTTATTGTTTAGCATTTTTTTGTTTACGTTAGACTTGAGCGAGTAATTAGTTGGTGTTTGTGGTGGTTTTGGTGCTGGGAGCGCCTGGAACTTGTCAGTTACGATTAAGATGGCGTCTCCGGGGTCTGATCTCTCGCTCCGGCATGGAGTCAGGTGTGTTCCTGTGTCAACGTCATGGATGAACAAAGCTGTAGTGGCTTTCTTGAAGGAAGAAGTCCTTGCGAGTCAGCTAGTTGAAAGCGGCATCTGGGTAAGTGATGTCTATGTTGCTGTCACTCCTCTATTTTCTCCAACGGCTAAGGTAATTATTTCTAATGTTCCAACTTTTATTCCTAATGAAGACATTGAGCGTGAGCTTCTTAGGTTTGGGAAAATGGCAAGCAGTATTAGAACGGCACCGCTCCACTAAAACATTACATTACATTACATTACACTTAGCTGACGCTCTTATCCAGAGCGACTTACAGGTATTTTACAGGGTATCAGTTCCAGTCCCTGGAGCAGATGGGGTTAGATGCCTTGCTCAAGGGCATTTCAACCATGGCTAGGGTGGGATTTGAACCTGCAACCCTCCGATCCCAAGACCCACTCCCTAACCACTAGGCCACTGCTGCCATGTGTCGTCATTCCGGCGACAAGTGTTTATGTTTCTGAATCAACCCGTGTTGAATGTTTCTTTTCGTTGCATGTATGAGGGGCGATCATTTATGCTCTATGCTAGTACTGGAGAAAGACGTTGTTTTGAATGTCGAAACATTGGGCACGTTAGGCTGGCCTGTCCTTTTAGGCCAGGAGCAAATGGTGAAGCGGAGAACTGAAAAGGAGCAGGAAACAAGTGCTACAGGTGCTGTATCAGGAAACAGCGAAGAAACCCGGTCTGAAGCCCGGTCCGATAGCAGTGACCAGGGTGCTAAAAACAATGTGAATGAGGACGGTAAAGCGAGTGAATGTGGTGATTTTGATGGTGACAGAGTTAATGATGCTAATGATAGAGATGGTGATGAGGATGGTAACATGGGTAATGAGAATGATGAGTTGGCTGAAACAAGTGTAGCTGAGGTGAGCAGAGGAGTGACAGCGGGCAAGTGTAGCTGAGGTGAGCAGAGGAGTGACAGCGGGCGAAATAAATAGTGTAGCTGAGGTGAGCAGAGGAGTGACAGCGGGCGAAATAAACAGCAATGACAGTGTAGTGTCTGAGGAGGGGGTCTGTGAGCAATCCAGCGCTTGAAGCTTCTGATCAGTCACACTCGGTGCAGTCCGAAGATAATATAGACGAGGACGATACGATGTCGGAGATGTCGGAGGTGTCAGATGTAGTTGAGTTGTCACAAATTAGCGGAGAGCAGGTTTATCCATTGGCTGACATAGACAGTTTCTTGGAGGTTGCCTACGGTAGACCAGTAGATGTCAAAGACTTTTTTCCTGATCTGGATAATTTCGTTACTTCCGTAGTTTACTGGAAACGAAAAGTGGGCAACGATGAATTAAGTACAAGGAAGAGGTTTCGCTTGAAAAAGTTTGTAACGAAGATACGCAAGGCAAAAGCTGTCGGTAAACGATAATGCAAGAAGTTAAATAAAAATACAATGAATGCTACCATGACTTTGTCACAGGTGTCTCTGTCCTGCTTTTTACTTCTTCTTTCAACCTCTTTCCTTCTTCCTGCCATGGTGCTTTTGAGAGTGGGCTCTTTAAACCTTAATGGGGAAGGGATAGGGGACGGAGGGCTCTAGTAGCTGAACTTGCCAATTTAAAATCTGTGAATATTTTCTTTCTCCAAGAAACACATTCTGATATGTATAATGAGATTGATTGGAGAAGGGGCTGGAAGGGAGAATGTGTCTTAATCATGGGACAAATTTGAGAGCTGGGGTTGCTGTACTCTTTGCCCATACTCTACATATAAAAATAATCTCAACTGTTGAAATAGATATGGGTAGGGCCATTTTAGTAAATGCTATTGTTATGGGGCAAACATTTGTTTTTGTTAACATTTATGCACCTAACAACGGGCCTGAACATATGTTTTTTTTAGGAAGTTACAAGAGCAACTTAAACAAAAAGAGAGCGATGCTTATGTTATAGCTGGAGGAGACTGGGACTGTACAACAAATAGTATGCTTGATAGAATTGGGGAGGAGCCTCATTATTTATCAGGTAATTTGTTGATCAAAATTATGAAAGAATTTGATTTATTAGATGTTTGGAGAAGTCGTAACTTGTATACAAGACATTATTCCTGGTTAAGGGTCGTAGACTCGGTTGTGAGCGGGGCCCGGTTGGATAGATTGTATCGGTTGTGAGCGGGGCCCGGTTGGATAGATTGTATCGGTTGTGAGCGGGGCCCGGTTGGATAGATTGTATCGGTTGTGAGCGGGGCCAGGTTGGATAGATTGTATCGGTTGTGAGTGGGGCCAGGTTGGATAGATTGTATGCAAGTGCCTCCCTCAATAATAGAACAGTGGGTTCATCCATTATACCCATTGGGTTTTCAGATTATCATTCAGTTACTGTTGATTTTTGTTTCATTGTGTCATCAAGGCCAACATATTATTGGCACTTTAATACTAAACTACTAAATGACTAAGTTTTCTGTGACAACTTTAAAACTTTTTGGGGCATATGGAGAAATAGCAAAAAAGAATTTTCAGAATCTGTGTCAATGGTGGGAGGTGGGTAAGGTTCAAATTAAAGTGTTTTGTCAGCAGTATTCCTGTAACACCACATCAATGATAAAGAAAAGCATTGAAAAACTGGAGGAGATAAGGACTATGGAGAGGGGTGTGGGGCAAAATAATGGGGCAGATTTAAGTGGGAGAAAACAAGAGCTGAGGTTGTGTCAGGGTTTTATTCAGACAGAGACCCAAATGCAGACCAGAGTACAGGTTAGTAGCAGAGTTTATTGGAGGCAGGGGACAAGTGGCAAGGGGGGTTTGTTCAGACACGATCAAAAATCCAAAAAGCAAAACACAAGCAGGTTCGAGTTTAAATCCACAAAAAATCAAAAAGGCAAAAGACACAAAAAAACCCCAAAGTATGAACAAAGGTATTCCAACAGGTTTCAGGTTAAAGTAGTTAAATCCACAAAGTCAAACAGGCAAAAAGTAGTAGTCCCAAAAAAAATTCCAACAAAGGCAAGAGTCACAAACTTGAAAAATCCAACTAAGGTACAAGGCTCCAGAACCAGGTGTACATAAAAAAGGCAGGTACTTAGACACAGGTTTACTCACAAACAGATCACAGGAACAGGCAGACAAGGTCAGACGATCCGACACAGAACAGAGAATTGCCAGGGCTTAAATACCCTGGCCACCAAACAAGTAAATGGAAAACAGCAGATACTAATTAAACAATGATGGGGTGAGGGGCGGGGCAAACACTGAAAACAAAAGCACATGGAGCATCCAAAACAAAGGGCTGTCAAAAAAGGTGTTCCACAGTTGGCCAGCAGATGGCCCGAGTCCAGAGCCCTCACAGTACCCCCCCCCCTAACGGACGCCCCCCGGCGTCCCCTTAGCCAGCACGGAACGCTGACGGCGAAAGTCCCTCACCAGTGCAGGGTCCAGAATGTGCCGAGCCGGGACCCAGCACCTCTCCTCAAGGCCGTAGCCCTCCCAGTCGACAAGGTACTGGAGCCCACGACCCCGGCGCCGAACGTCCAGAAGTCGCCGCACGGTGTAAGCCTCGGAGCCGGCAATGAGGTGTGGGGCAAAATAATGGGGAGAAATGGGGTGGGAGAAAACAAGAGCTGAGGTTGCTTTTACAGGAACGTGTAAAGGGGGCCCTAGTAAGGGCCAGATTTGCGTCGATTAAGGACATGGATGCTCCAACCTCTTATTTTTTTAACTTGGAGAAGAAAACCATGCAGGACAAATACATGGTATACTTGTGACGACAGAATGGGACAGTGACATCTGACCCTACGGAAATGAGACAAATGGCAATAGATTTTTATAAGACTTTGTATGGAGTGACTGACTGTGATCCCGCGAGCTCTGATGAGTTGTTAGAAGACTTCCAACACTATCCATGGAGGACAAACAGGCCTTGGACAGAGAAGTGTCCTTTCAGGAGCTCTCTGAAACAGTTCAACAGCTGTCACAAAAAAAAGCTCCAGGGATGGATGGATTGCCAGCGGAATTTTACCAGTGTTTTTGGAATGTATTAGGCAAGGACTATTGTGAGATGCTGAGTGAATGTTTTTTAAAGGGTCAGTGACCCACCAGCTCAAGGCGGGCGGTATTGTCACTTTTACCAAAAAAGGGTGATTTGGGTCTTTTAAAAAATTGGAGGCCTGTATCACAAATGTGCATTGACTACAAAATATTTTCAAAGGTTTTAGCAAACAGACTCAAAAAGTGTTTGGCAGACCTGGTTCATAGGGATCAGACATATTGCAATCCCAGGTCGAACAATAATGGATAATTTGTTTTTAATGAGGGATGTTATTGATATCTCCTTAAAGAAGAATTTTAACTTTGGGTTTTTATCAATTGACCAGGAGAAGGCTTTTGCTCGTGTTGGTCATGAGTATCTTTTCAGTGTTCTAAGTGCATTGGGTTTTGGGGAAAAATGTATTTCTTGGGTCAAATTACTCTATGAGGGAGGATTTGCTATTCTTAAAGTGGGTGGGGGCCTTAGCTACCCTGTGCCCCTTGCAAGAGGTATTCGTCAGGGCTGCCCCCTTTCAGGGCAACTGTATAGCTTGGCAATTGAACCACTTTTAATTTTGCTAAGGAAGGAGGTTAGAGGTTTTTCTGTCCCTGGGGATTACATGGGCATAACTCATAAAGTTTCTGCCTATGCTGATGATGTAACCATATTTATCTCAGGACAAGATGATGTCACTCAGCTTTGCAAAAGCTTAACACTTTAT
>CM059276.1:32198627-32211127 GCA_030347295.1 Setipinna tenuifilis
ATGGGTTATAATCAAGCGGCAACGTTCCAGGCTGAAAAATGAAGCCGGAAGTAAATGTTGTAAGGCTGCAGTACCTATTTTGTCCTTTGGGGGCTGGCTCCAAAACAGAGCAATTTCCCATAGACTCCCATGTTAAAAGGTCCATTTTCACAGCTAAAATAAACATATTTACAGCCTGGTTCAAAAAATGGTTTTAGTGTCTTTCGATAGTCTGGGGGTCCATGACAACTCTGAGGGGGGTGAATTTTTTTAGAATCCATTTGCTTTTAGCACAGCCAAGTATTAATTTTATGAATAATTAGGGGCGTGGTCAGCTTGATTGACAGCTGCAACCTGGCTGCAGCCTGTTCACTTTCTCTTGCCCGAGGCTGAGAACTTTCTCGACTCTTCGGCTGTCATCGTGCGGTCATCGGAGATTTCACGGCTATATCCTTTCTTACATATTCTATTATAATTACATCCAAAATGGCTTGCTCTGCTATTAACTGTTCTAACAGACCGTCAAAGAATGCGTCTCTCCATTTTTTCCGGTAAGTGACATTACACTACTTTTTATCTGTTAGTATTACTAATGTGCAGCATCGGTATTAGCGCCGTAGCCTTGAATTACCTCAGAAATGCTAACCTTGGTATGATAATCTATGTCCTGAGCTCCACTGCAACATGATAATATTAATCGACCTGTCATTATAATGCGTATTTGACCGGTAATATCGAGAGTGCTGTTTGTCCAATCTGTAGAATAGATTAGAGAAAGATTTAATGCTAACGTTATATATGAGATAGCCTTTGAAGTTCCATACAGTTTATGTTCACTCAGTTACCATAAGCTACGTTAGCCTCCTATGGTTCGTCAACTAACAATAAAGCTAACGTTTTGCAAACGAGTGATACGCCAAGTGTAATATCCATAGACTGCATATAAGAAAGATAGTATCAAGTTAGTAAGCAGCCAGACATTTTCAACGTTATGCCCATAGACTGTATGCCATACCATACAGCATACCGACAAGTTAAGCATTCAAGCAGCATTTTGACTTCTGAATTGAGCTTGTCCGAGTTCGGAGGTAGTGAATAGGCTAATAATTTAAATGGTTAACATCGGTTAAACATAAGTTAAAGTAGCCCCGAAATTACTGTCTTTCGAGAGGTTGGGAGAAAAAGTGTAATGTCGTAAGTGTCAATAGCGTCAAATTATGTCCATTGACTCAATTCTTTTACAGTATGCTGCATGTGTTAGAGGACATAGACTGCCTACATAAAGGAGAGAGACGCTTGAAAGCACCCTTGCGTGTATAGTTTATTAGTTCGTTGTAGGCTGAACTGTACCAGACTTGACTGCTTAGAAGTACATTACAACAATAGAAATAGAAGTGCAGCTTACATTAGCTTAAGAATGGACAACCTGGACTTACACATTACTGTCGAACAGCTGTGTTTTATTCAAGTCTTTATCTTATTATAGTTTGAATACTATTCTGTATTAACATTTCAAACATGTCTTTGCTGTTTAAAGTTTTCCTCTAGGTGATCAGCACAGGCTGGACCAGTGGATGGTGAATTTGAGGAGGCAGAACTGGACTCCACACCAGAACTCTCGTCTGTGCAGTCAGCACTTCGAGAGGTGCCACATCACCACTGATGCCAGGGTACTGAGATCTTTTTGTTACCTTTAAAGAAACATTGGATTTAACTGTTGTCTGTTCTACATATGGCCATAGAAATCTGGACTACGTTTTAAATGACTATGGGGCCTATTTTGCCCCGGCGCATTGTTTATTCGCGACATGCGCATGCTGTCATTGCTATTCTGTGCCAGCGCAACGTTCATTTTTTTCAGGCAAAAAATCACGTTGTCTAGATAGCAGATGACATTGCGCCGTGACGGGCGAGTCAGCGAAAAGAAGAGGTGTGGTCTGGCGCAAAGCGCACCAGATGCTATTATGAGAACGCATAAGCCATTTGCGCTTTTGATCAATAAAAAGGTGCTTTTTTGTCACTGGCGCATTGTTGAAAAGCTATTTTAGAGGCGCACAACGCTTTGAACCCCGATGTACCTGCTGCTGCGCCAGAGAGGCGAGCTGAACGAACAGGCACAAATAATGAGAATATAGCAATGTTGCAGTTTATTTACAATTTCTTTTGTCGTTTTAAATAAACAGCGTGGCAAGTTGTAAGAAATAATATGGACAGACTTTAGACAATGCGCATATGATCGTGAAAATAGAGCCCTATATCTCTTAAATCATTTAGGCTACCACAATTAAAATTCATGCAAATTAATATGATATGCGTGTGTGTGTGTGTAGACATGTATATGCACTTGTAAATGTATGGATAGGTCATTGTTAATATGTATATTAATTATTGTCACTCTTCAAGTGATGATTCACATTCTATTTATTATCCCTTACATTAATTTAGGACTTGATTTAATCACATACTTCATTACACTTGAAACCTACATGCATTTCATGGCTTGTTTTCTTTTTTTATTAGGGGAGGATCTGTCTCACACCAACAGCTGTGCCCACCATTTTTACCTTTACAAAGAGAGGAGAGGAGTTGACGGAGGAGCCAAGGCAGTTACAGGTGTTTTATTCGACTTTGGATGAGATGGGTGCAACAGAGGAGGTAAGTGTAACAGAGGAGGTAAGTGCAATGGAAGTGGTACATGCAACGGAGGAGGGCATGGTTTGTTCTGTTGATGCTGATCCCTGCAGTGCCATAATGACAGGCATTTGTGATCATGCCTACACTCCTTATGCCATTGCTGTAACAGGAAGTGGATGTGACACTGATCGGATGGCAATGGAACATTCGTATTGCACAATACAGGCGTACAAGTCTCCCAGGTCCCTAAAAAGGAAGGCTTCAGCTGTACAAGGGCAGCTTTGTGCAGCTCGAAAAAAATTGAGGTTAATGGGCCAGAAGACAAGGAGATTGAAGGCAAAAGTGACCTCTTTGAAGGGCACAGTATCTGTCCTTCAGAGGAAACTTCTCATATCAACAGACTGTGCCTCTCTCCTTGACAGTCTTGAAGATGTTCCACGCGAGATTTTTCAAAGACTACAGCAGGGCAGAAAGTCTTTTTTTTCAGAAAACATGAAGCAGTTTGCCACCACACTGCATTTTTACTCTGCCAAGGCCTATGATTATGTCAGGGAAAAGCTGCATTTGGCTTTGCCTCATCCTCAAACCATCAGGAAATGGTACAGCAGCATTTCTGCAGATCCAGGTTTTACAGTGGCTTCATTTACAGCACTAAAAAGTCATGTTGATGAGCAAAGGAAGGCAGGGAAATACACTGTTTGCTCATTGATGATGGATGAGATGTACATTCATAAACAAACAGAGTTTGGAGGTGACCAGATACACGGATATGTAAACATCGGATCCGGCGAGATTGAGAATGTCGTGGCAACACAAGCACTGGTCCTTATGGTTGTCGCCATCAATGGGTCATGGAAGATCCCAATTGCCTACTTCCTCATTAATAGCATGACTGGTGCAGAGAGAGCTAATGTCATCCAAGAGAGCCTTGTCAGACTTCATGCGATTGGAGTTCAAGTGGTTTCTTTGACTTGCGATGGACCCTCCCAAAATTTCAGCATGATCAGGGAGCTTGGTGCTGAGCTTGACATCATGGACATGAGACCATATTTCTACCACCCTGAGGACCAAACACAAAAAATCTATGTGCTCTTGGATCCATGTCACATGATTAAGCTTCTTCGCAATGTGTTCTCCACGGCTAGGGTACTGACAAGAGATGACGGACAGGAAATAAAATGGCAGTACATTGAAGAGCTTCATAAGCTACAGGAGAAGGAGGGCTTGCGGCTCGGAAATAAACTGAGATTGGCACACATTGAGTGGCGAAACCAAAAGATGAAGGTCCACCTTGCAGCCCAGCTCTTTAGCAGAAGTGTGGCTGATGCCCTTGAGTACTGTGAGCAGGAGCTGAACTGTCCTCAGTTCAGTGGATGTGGAGCTACTGTTCACTTCCTGCGGACAGTTGATGCAGCCTTTGATGTCCTAAATAGCCGCAATCCACTCGGGAAAGGACACAAAGCCCCAATTAAACCATCAACGAAGCATCAAGCTAAGGGCGTTTTGGAACAAATGGAGTCACTTCTCCGTGGTCTAAAGGTGAGGCAAAAAGACACTCTTGTACATTTACACCGTACAAAGTTGAAGACACCGATCTTTGGTTTCATTGCTTGCTGCAGAAGTGTGATCGGCATCTATGAAGACCTGGTTGAACAACCAGCTGCCCCATGCAGATACCTGCTGACGTATAAACTCAGTCAGGACCACTTGGAGTTGTTCTTCTCTGCAATCAGAGCACGTGGTGGGTACAACAACAACCCCAATGTAAGGCAATTCCGAGGGGCATACAAGCGTCTTCTCGTCAGGCATCAGGTGAAGACAGGAACAGGCAACTGCCTCCTGCGTGACACCACCACCATTCTGGATTCAACACCTGCAGCTGTCAATGTTGCGCGCAGAATGGATGTGGAGCCTGTGGAAGGGCTCGAGCCAGAGGATGACACCTTCTCTCACCTTCCTGATGTTGATGCTCTGTCTGAATATAAAGACGCAGCAATTTCTTACATTGCAGGCTTCATAGTAAGAAAAATGCAAGATAAGATCACCTGCATGCCATGTGCACAGGCACTGACCTCAGACGACAGGGTTCATGATTTTCTTAGGCTGAAGAGCAGAGGTGGGCTTCAGAAACCATCATTCGGCATTACAGCAATTTGCCGAACGACAGAAAGGCGATTCCAACAGCTGCTTAACTCCAATGACGGAAAGCCTCCACCAGGAAGAGGAACAACAGCAGCCATTAGTGCGCAGGTTTTGTCCGATTGTTCCGAGAAGGATCTTTTCCCAGAGCTGCACAGCCACATGTTTGATACATGTGTTGAAGCAAATCATGTACACGTTCTGGTAAAGATGGCTTCTTCGTGGTACATTAAAATTCGATTTAACCACGTAGCAAGGCGGGAGACAGAAAAACTTAGACATGGCAAGGTAGTCCGCCGGAGGCTGACAAAATTGATTCATTTCTTTGGAGAGTAAGAGCTGGTCCTTTTGTTTGTACTTGTATACGTGTCATGTTTTACAGTTGTATGTGTGTATATATATTTTGTAATGTATATCTGTGTTGTGTGTTTGTCTCTAGGTGTTCAGTTTGTACTTTTATATGTTTTGTTGTTGCAGTTGTGTCTACATATATATGCATATAGGTGTTTGTATATATTTATGTATGCATGTTGTGTGTTTGTCTCTGTGTTGATATTGGTGTTCAGTTTGTACTTTTATATGTTTTGTTGTTGCAGTTGTGTCTACATATATATGCATATAGGTGTTTGTATATATTTATGTATGCATGTTGTGTGTTTGTCTCTGTGTTGATATTGGTGTTCAGTTTGTACTTTTATATGTTTTGTTGTTGCAGTTGTGTCTACATATATATGTATATAGGTGTTTGTATCTACGTATATGTGTATATTTAGCGTTGTCTACATAAACGGGACATGTGCAATTGCTAAATACGTTTGTTCGCCTATCCTGTCATGAAGCCACTGAATTTGGCGTTGTTTAGAGCCTGCATCAATGGAGCATGAGCAATTGCTGAATACGTCTGTTCGCCTACCCTGTCATGAAGCCACTCAATTTGGCGTTGCTTAGAGCCTGCACCAACGGGGCATGAGCAATTGCTGAAGACTGCTATACACCTGTCCTGTCATGAAGCCACTGAATTTGGCGTTGCTTACAGCCTGCATCAACGGGGCATGAGCAATTGCTGAAGACTGCTATACACCTGTCCTGTCATGAAGCCACTGAATTTGGCGTTGCTTACAGCCTGCATCAACGGGGCATGAGCAATTGCTGAAGACTGCTGTACGCCTGTACTGTTGCAAAACCTCCTAATTTAGCATTGCTTAAAGCCTGCATCAACGGGGCATGAGCAATTGCTGAAGAGTACCATATACCTGTACTGTTGCAGAATCTCCGAAGTTAGCATTGCTTAGAGCCCGCATAAATGGGGCATGGGCAATTTCTTATTGATTGTAATGTAAATATATTAGTAAATATATGTAAATATTTATGTAGATAAATATGTATTTTTTTCCTGTGTTCAGGTAATTGTTTTGTGAATGGTAATAAGTTCAAATCTGAATATTACCACTAGGAATAAATAAATAAAATAAAACACAAAAAAAGTTTGTTTGTTACATGGTTTTACAAGCGTTCTTCCTGTGTTAATCAGTTCATAAAGTAAGTGTTGTGGGTGTGTGTATATTTAGGTGTTGTGTGATGATTTAAATATGGATGTGTGTTCTGTATGTCTTATCGTTTGTAATGTAAATACAGTATATTACTAAATATATGTAAATATTTATGTAGGTAAATGTTTTTCCCCCTCTGTCCAGGTAATTGTTCTGTAAATGGTAATAAGTTCAAATCTGAATATTACCACTAGGAATAAATAAAATAAAACACAAAAAAAGTTTGTTACATGGTTTTCAAAAACGTTTTTACAGTGTTAATCAGTTCAAGATATTTCTAATGAATTGAGGGTTTAATGTCTTAAATATGACAAGTTCCATGTACGTTTCAAGCATGGGTTCAAGTGTGTTTCAGTGTATTTAATGTTTCATTAACATTTCATCTAATCAGTTCCTCACTGTGATTATTTAAGTGTCTGTATATATTTAAGTGTTTGTGTGTGTGTGTATGTGTGTATATATTTAGGTGTTGTGTGATGATCTGAATGTGAATGTGTTTGTGTGTGTGTGTGTATATATTTAGGTGTTGTGTGATGATTTGAATGTGAATGTGTGTTCTGTATTGTCATTTATCCCCACTCGTGGCCTACACCTTGACGTGGTGAGTGGGCTTTTACTAAGTTAGGCCGTGTATTTTTTAATTAATGTATTTATTTATTTATTTAATTTATTTATTTTTACAGGTGTGAGCGGTGAAAAGGACAGAGCAAGGCTATAAACCTGATGGCAGATTGCTGAAACAAACCAGTCCTTAAAGGAAAACTTTGGTGTAAAATGAAAATTGGCATAAAAACATCATACAGAGTCCGTATGATAACTGTTGACATGTTTATTCTCCCTGCTACACATGCTATTAACAAAATTCTGATTTTTCAACTTTTGACTGCAGTGTATGTTTTACGCATTGCTTTTGTTATGGGACATTTCCATATTTTCTTTATGTGTTAGTAGTTTGGGGTAAAATAAGATGACATTTTAATTTGATTCATACTTGTTTTAATAAATATATTACAAATTCCATATACATCTCAAGTGTGATGTAAATAATATCACTTTTGTGGTTAAAAAACTACTTTGGTAAACCAGTTTCAGACATGTGCTGACTTTATATTTAAAGTCATTAAAGGTTTGACATTCATTCAACAGGAAAAATATTACATTAACATTTAAGTGCAAATTCAGGGCGCATCACAGTTGACAGTCAAGCACAAAGGCCAAGATCAGTTAAGTATTAGATCAACCTTCCAGTACTTATAAGGCATGTTCAGTCCACATGACATTACAGGTCCATCTGCAAGTTCTTTCACATGAACACTGTCCAGAAAGTCTTTGGTTTGAGTCGAGTTGTCATGGCTGTACCCTTGAAAAAGGCACTTAATACAAGTTACTCCAGGGAGAGATTTTGATGTTCAAAGTCAAAGTCAGTTTTATTGTCAAAAACCATATGTACAGGTTGCACACACAGAATTTGAAATTGCAATGCTCCCTAGGCCCACAGTGAATATTAAACATCAAGACAGGAAGACATGATGACAAACATAATAATATAAACATAACAAGTACAGTACAGTACAATAGGCTTGTATATAATACAAATAAGTAAAAACACAATGTGTAGTATAATAAAGCTCAAATGGTGCCATTTAAGCAGTAGTGTCATTGGTTCTAGTGCAAAAGAAAAGTGTGCATTGAAATTTCTGTGGAGCAGTGGGAAAGGAACCCCACAGTAGAGCAATGTGTCTTTGGTGTGGAGGAGAGAGATGTGGCAGAGATGTTGGTACTGTACAGAATTGTAGCACACAAAAAAATATGCATAACACACATGCAATTTGGAAGTTCGTTATCAAGAATATGCCCTTACATTTCATAAAGTTCTGATAAAGAAGCATGGTCTCAAAGCCAAGCAGACTCATAGAAGACTGCTGTGGATACATCAACCATAACACACAAACCCTGTTTGTTATTGTCAGAATGGCATGTCCAAGTTGTAATGTGTTCCTCAAGAATTTCTGTAATGTAGAGTCTGTAAAGTCATTTTGGATTACTGATCCTGCTACATTGAATTTCATGTTCAAGTCAGTCTGGCCAACTTGCCAACTCTTGGCTGTACCTTTGCCCGACAAAATCAGGCCCCAATGAAAAACGAATGCTACGTATTCGTCATAGGAATCAGTGGTCTGATTGGTTGTAGCTCTGTCCAGTAGTCCACAGAGGCATTTAAAAGACACCTCTAAGAACTTCCTGTCTATGGGATGTTTGCCAGACCACAAATTGGGGGGTGGGTGGGTGCTATGTTCACCGCGAGGAAGAGGTGGAGTGGCTGGGGTGATGAAGGAACTTTTTTTTTTTTTTTTTTGCTTTTTTTTTGTGGGGTGGGGGTGGGAAGAACAGCTTTTATTTGTGAACAATGTTATGGCTAGCGATGTTATTGAATTTAAACTAAAAAACAACAGTACCCATACCACACACAATGTTTGACAAGTCTGGTTGTTTCAGCTGTTAAAAGTTAGTCTAAAAACA
The DNA here is from genome assembly GCA_030347295.1 of Setipinna tenuifilis. NCBI lineage: Eukaryota > Metazoa > Chordata > Actinopteri > Clupeiformes > Engraulidae > Setipinna > Setipinna tenuifilis. Next base: position 32,207,450 of record CM059276.1, read on the forward strand.
TTAACCCAGCATCACCCCTACTGGATTAAGGTTTTTAGACCGACAGCGAGGTCATTTAAAAAATGTTCATTGCCCCTAGCGGACAGATGAACCTGGTCCCTGAGAAACAAGTCAGGGTTGTCAAACACAATGTGTGGGTGGTGTACAAAACCCCCCGATATCCCCAAGACAAAGCTAGCCATAACATTGTTCACAAATACCCGGGACTTCTGGATCTTGCGTGGGTCTACGTATCTCCATCGGGGACGCTGGGTGATGGCAGAGATGATGATCTTCATCTGCGGGTGTTCCCGATGGAGATGACACAAGTCCTGCTTCATCTCTGCGACGAGATCAACACTTTTTACACATCCAAGATCATTCCCGCCGCAGTGGATGAGCAGGGCATCCGGGACTGTTCTTCCTTGTAGGGCCTGCTGGAAAAAGGGGAGGACGCCTCGCCATCTTAGTCCACCCCAGCCAAACCACCTCAACTGGGCATTAAGCCCCAGGTTGGTGCCCAGGGACCTCTTCGCCGCCTCCTCCCCACGGCGAACGTAGCTGTCCCCCAGGATCCATACATTGGGAACTGTAAAAACAAAAAGGAAGACATGTTAAAAACAATAATACCAATGCATGCTACTACACCTACAGTATGGCATTTTAAGCATATGCAAGATCAGTCTTCCTGGTTGCAAAAGTGCACACAGAAAGGCTGACATAAGAAGTATTTGCCTATTACTATGCGTAAGTTTACTGTTACATTCTAATGTAATTACATACAATACTACTGGTAGTGTTTTAATGCCACTTACATGTTACAGTAGCCATTTTCAGTTTGAAGTTTCTGTAAAACCAAAAATAAGATAAAAGAAATCATTAACATGCATTCAACAAACTAGATTTTACAACTCCCAGCAGTTTTATGCCAGATGTAATATAACAGAGTAGTCATAACTAGTATTACCTGTCCAAGTTTTTGACAAGTAACGTATGACTCTATTTGTGTATGTTTTCATAATGTGGATTATTATATATGACATTCGAGCATGTTCTATATGCAACTGTAGTCGCTCATATTCTGCCTTCCTTTATGTTGACTTTGAAATGGCCGCTGCAACCATTTTGTAAGCCATCTGCATTTGCCGCGTATTTGAGCTACGGCAGGTGTCAATGACAGCACACCTTCATTTATAAAGTCCACAATGTACACCTAATAAACTAGCAAGACCACATCAACAGCAGCCAATAACAAATATTACACCAGCACACACCAAAAAGACGGATGAAACGGGCTAGGTTAATAATAATGTTTCATTCACATGACAAATTCAATGTCAAAGCATCATGAGTACATGATTTATCATATCGTTATAACGATAATGCCACGCACTACAATTAAGTCATGTCATTAAATTGCGTGCAAATGGACAAGGTTAACGACTAAAATAAACTACCACAATATCAATTTGAAGCAGTAGCCTACAGAGTTATAGCCATGAATGACCATAGACTGTACGACATAGTGGCTGTGCATTGCTAACTTAGGCTAACGTACATTAATTTAGCACTACCATAAAACCTGATGTCTAAAAACTAAAGCTACATTAAACATCAATCATTCAAAGTCGTGTATGTGAATAAGCCGCAAACAGTGTGCTTAATTATCAAATTTACTAATGCACTATAAATATTTATGAATGTCAGCACTTACCACAAGAGTGTAGAGTGTAGATCATAGACTGTATGGTGTAGATAGGTAGGTCAGTCAGACAACGGTAAAGCGGTCAAGAGTACGTTTCAAATTTGGCGGAGCTGGAATAGCCTGTAGGGGCGGGTCTTTCAGCACCATGGCACCGCCTTTTTATCCATATATGGGACTGCCCGTGAGAAGGCGGGTTTAGAACACAGAGCGAATCAGCTAAGATGGCAGCGCCCTGAACCTTCAAATTAAGCCTCATTTTGGCTGTGGGAAAGTCTATGCGTGACGTCACAGAGGGTTTGTCCAGTTCTTATATACAGTCTATGGTTATAATGCTGATAGGTCATGGGTTCCAATCCCGACCTAGGGTTATAATACTCACAGGTCATGGGTTCCAATCCCGACCTGCCCTCACAGTGCAGATCAGTGTACAGTACTGTCAACAGAACAGAGAATATAGTCATCATATATAGTTATCATATATAGTTATCATATAGAGAAATAAAGTTTAATAAACATTATGAGTCTCTTGGTGCATGACGGAGTTTAATAAACATTATGAGTCTCTTGGTGCATGACGGAGTTTAATAAACATTATGAGTCTCTCGGTGCATGACGGGTTGGGTTAGGGTGACGGGTTGGGTTAGGGTGACGGGTTGGGTTAGGGTGACGGAGGGAAATGTATTCTGCTGCTAGAGGGGTCGAATGTCACTCTCCAGTTTAGCATGTATGTGTCCCTCTCTCCCTCTCCCTCTCGCTCTCTCTATCCCTCTCTCTATCCCTCTCTCTTTCTCTCTCTCCAGTTTAGCATGTATGTGTCCCTGTGTCCCTCTCCCTCTCTCCCTCTCCCTCTCCCTCTCTCTATCCCTCTCTCTATCCCTCTCTCTATCCCTCTCTCTTTCTCTCTCTCCAGTTTAGCATGTATGTGTCCCTGTGTCCCTCTCCCTCTCTCCCTCTCCCTCTCTCTCTCTCTCTATCCCTCTCTCTATCTCTCTCTCCCTCTCTCTCTTTCTCTCTCTCCTGAGAGGATAGCCCGTTTAGCATGTATGTGTCCCTGTGTCCCTCTCCCTCTCTCCCTCTCGCTCTCCCTCTCTCTATCCCTCTCTCTTTCTCCCTCCCTCTTTCTGTCTCTCCTGAGAGGATAGCCCGTTTAGCATGTATGTGTCCCTCTCTCTATCTCTCTTTCTCTCTCTCCCTCTCTCTCTCTCTCTCCTGAGATGATGGCCAGTTTAGCATGTATGTCCCTCTCTCTCTCTTTTTGTCTCTCTCTTTCTCCTGAGAGGATAGCCAGTTTAGCATATGTGTGTGTGTGTCTCTCTCTCTCTCTCTCGCTCCCCTCATAGGATAGCCATTGTTTTATATACTGTATGTCTGTGGTAAGTTTTAAAAAACCTTTCCTGTATCTCTGACAGAGAAGAGATACTCTGACAATTTACAGGCTCCATTAGAGCCAGTGAGACGTGCATTCTGCTTTGGCTGGTAGTAGATTTCTCCAATGTTCCAAATAGTTTTCTTTGGCTTGTTTGTTGACCTTTACACAAATTGCTGATTTGTGAGCAGAGTTGAGTCTGAGCAGGGCTGGTCTGGGCAGGTTGTCATGTTGTATGTTAGTGTTTGTTATGGAGTTACTGAGCTATATTAGTGTTTGGTGTGTGTGTGTGTGTGTGTGTGTGTGTGTGTGTTTGTATATGTTGTATGTTAGTGTTTGTTATGGAGTTAGTACAGTTGGCACAAGGACTCTTGTCTGGCCTCAGTTCCTGGCTTTGAAGGGCCTCAAAAGTGTATTATGGTTTTATGGCCTTGAGTTTGGGTGCATCCAACATTTTAGAGCTCTTTGGATAGGTACTGCCAATGGGTAACAGCCATGGTGTGTGTGTATGTGTGTATGTGCGCGCGTGAGTGTGTGTGCGTGTGTGTGTGTGTGTGTGTGTCTGCGTGTGTGTGTGCGTGTATATGCGCGCGTGAGTGTGAGTGTGAGTGTGTGTGTGTGTGTAACG
>CM059276.1:32221127-32226127 GCA_030347295.1 Setipinna tenuifilis
CTGCCTCTCCCTGCTGCATGTGTGTGTGTGTGTGTGTGTGTGTGAGAGAGAGAGAGAGAGAGTGGAGTGTGTGTGTGTGTGTCTCAGAGAGATGTGGCAGGAGTGTGTGTGTGTGAGAGAGAGTGTGTGTTCAGGAGAGGTGTGTGTGTGTGTGTGTGTGTGTGTGTGAGAGAGAGAGAGAGATGTGGCAGGAGTGTGTGTGTGTGTGTGTGTGTAGGGGTGCTGTCCATGGTGCTGGTTCTGGGTCAGTGGGGGCAGAGGGGCTTCGCTGGAGCTGTCTAATGGTGTCAGAGTTCAGGCTGGGGTCAGAGTTCACACTGGGGTCAGAGTTCACACTGGGGTCACACTGGGGTCAGTATTGGGGTCAAGTCAAGTCAAGTCAAGTCAAATTTATTTGTATAGCGCATTTCATACACAAAGGCAGTTCAATGTGCTTAACAAAAATAAAAGCAAAGGACAATATAAAAGCATAAAAGATAAAAGATAAAATAACTTTAAAATATGTGTAAGATAAGTAAAAGACATAGAGTAAATCAGAAAGCAACAGTTAAACATAAAAGATAAAAAATAAATTAATTAAAAGGTGAATCATCAACAAAAAGCATCTGAAAACAGTTTGGTCTTAAGTCTAGATTTGAAACTTCCAACAGTAGGAGCAGTTTTGATGTCTTCTGGAAGCTGGTTCCAAAGCTGAACTGCATAGCAGCTGAAAGCTGCTTCACCACATTTTGTTGTGACAGCAGGTTTTACCAACAGATGTTTCTGCTGTGATCTTAAAGACCTAGTTGATTCATATAGCAAGAACATATCCAGCAAATATTTTGGTCCCAACCCATTAAGTGTTTTAAACACAAGAAGCAATGCCTTAAAGTCAATTCTATAACTTACTGGGAGCCAGTGCAGGGAACTTAAAATTGGAGTAATGTGTTCAGTTCTTCTTGCTTTTGTAAGAACCCTTGCTGCTGCATTTTGGACCAGTTGAAGCTGTTTAATGGTCTTTTTAGGAAGGCCTGTAAAAAAGGCCATTGCAGTAATCTACCCTGCTGGAAATAAAGGCATGTACAAGTACATCTTGTTTTGACATAAAACCTCTAAGTTTGGCAATGTTTTTAGGTGATAAAATGCAGATTTAGTGATTGCTTTCATGTGACTGTTGAAAGTTGGTTCACTGTCAATAAAGACACCAAGGTTTTTAACAGTATCTTTTGCTTTAAGCCCTTTAGTCTCAAGAGCAGTGGCGATCCTAAATCTTTCTTTCTTTTTCCCAAATATAATTACTTCAGTTTTGTCTGCGTTCAGCTGAAGAAAATTGTTGGACATCCAGTTGTTTATTTGGTCAATACACCTGTAGAGAGACTCAAGCGGGGCATAGTCATCAGGTGATAGAGCTAAGTAGATTTGAGTGTCATCCGCATAGCTATGATAATTAATTGAGTTGTTCTTAATGATTTGTCCAAGCGGGAGCATATAGAGATTGAATAGTAATGGACCAAGGATTGACCCCTGAGGGACACCACAGGTCAAGGACACAGGTGCCGATGTATAGTTTCCAATAGCAACAAAGAAACTCCTTTGTTGCAAGTATGATTTCAACCAATTTAAAACTTTACCAGTGAATCCTACCCAATGTTCGAGTCGATGTAGTAGTATGGAGTGATGAACAGTGTCAAAAGCAGCACTAAGATCCAGTAGAACCAAGACTGATGTTTTGCCAGCATCAGAGTTAAGACGTATGTCATTTATAACTTTAATCAGAGCTGTTTCAGTGCTGTGATTGGCACGGAAACCTGACTGAAACTTATCGAAGCAATTATTTGATGTCAGAAAGGCAGTTAATTGATTAAAGACTATTTTTTCAATTATTTTCCTGATAAATGGTAAATTGGATATGGGCCTGTAGTTGTTAAGCACTGAAACATCAAGGTTATTCTTTTTGAGTAAAGGTTTTACAACTGCTTTTTTCAACGAGGAAGGAAAAATGCCAGTCTATAGTGATGTATTTATAATCTGAAGTACATCTGTTGATACTAGGTGAAGAACAGATTTGAAAAAGATTGTCGGCAAGATGTCTAGTTCAGATGTGGATGAACTGAGATTTTGTACAGTTTTTGCAAGAATATCATAATTAATTAAGCTAAATGTTGCCATTGAGCTAAGGTCCCCTCTCACTGGAGCCAATGGTTCCAGATTTTGGGCTATTTGCAATTGAGAAGCTATATTTAGTCGTATTTTATCAATTTTGCCTTTGAAAAAAGATGCAAAGTCGTTGCATTTATTAACTGAGAGAAACTCAGGAGGCAACTGTGATGATGGGTTTGTTAACGTCTCAACAGTAGAAAATAGCACACGGGCATTGTTGATATTGCTGTTTATGATATTAGATATTTGATAGTGGATCTGAAGATTAGATTTACGCCATTTTCTTTCGGTCTTTCTACACTCTCTCTTTAGCAGTTTAACCATTGGATTCAGTTTCCAGGGATTGTTTTGCTTGTTAGTGACTCTTTTGAGTTTTAAAGGAGCAATACTATCCATAATATGTGTCATTTTTGAAGTAAAATTTGTCATTAATTCATCTGCGCAGTCTGATGGTTGTGGCTGTGGGAGTGCCTGCTCAAAAAGAAGACATGTGTCATTGTTTATGACTCTCCTTCTTACAGTCATAGACTGCTTCTGAATGTGAGGGGACATAGAAGCATCAAAGAAAACACAGAAGTGATCAGATAAGGCCACATTTATAACAGTTGTAGAGACATTAAGACCCTTTGTGATGACAAGGTCAAGGGTATGGCCAAGAGAGTGTGTTGGTCCCTGTACATGATGTGTTAGGTTGAATGTATCGATCAGTGTGAGTAACTCATTGGCAGAGGTGTTTTCTACATTATCTACATGCAAGTTAAAATCCCCTGATAAAATAAGACTGTCAAATTCCAAACAAATGTTCCAAACAGTTCTGCAAACTCCTCCAGAAAAAGTGTTGCTGACAGTCTTGGTGGTCTGTAGATAGTCAGTAGTAACATACTAGGAGAACACTTAATGAGTGCACTTAAGTACTCAAAGGATGTAAAGTTGCCAAATGTTGTCTGTTTGCACTGAAAAGATGCTTTGAATATGTTTGCTATTCCTCCTCCCCGTCTATTATCTCTTGTGACACTCATGAAATCAAAATTTGGGGGAGCCGATTCGATAAGGGTAGTAAAGCTGTTTGCTTGTTCAAGCCAGGTTTCAGTAAGAAGTAAAAAATCAAGTTTGTGTGAGCAAATAAAATCATTAATTAAAAATGACTTCTTAGCAAGTGATCTGATATTCAGAAGAGCTAGTTTTACAGTGAGCTTAAGGGTCATATCCACTGATGTGTTCTGAGGTTGTTTTGGAACAGGCAGGAGATTAGACTGGTTTACCCCATTCACAGGATGCACACAAATTCTTCTTCTTCTTGTAAGCACAGAAATAGAGAATGGCCTTGGCATCCTGGGTCCCAGCTTGTTTTCAAAACTACCCTTAATGCAGGGACCCACAGCATATCAGACAGTACACTCATAGAAGTAGAGGTCGTCCCTACTACCACTGTTAGTGCACTGAAGCTGACCACATTCCAAGCCGTTAGATTGATCAGGGGATCTTTCTGCCGGCAGAGGGGGTGGTGGTGCCCTGCGCTTTTTGGGTGCTGTAATGTATGGGTATGCAGTTGATGGTTGTGGGCTCACGAAGGCCTGTCCATAGGGGTTTTCTGCTTGTTTTGAGTGTCTCAGGCTGGAGAAACTCAGTCTAGCTATTGGCAGCAGTCTCCGCATACTTGCAGGGAACTGCAGGCGGGGTGGTGATGGAGATGGTATAAAATCAGGGGTTTCTGGTGAAATAGTGGTAGTTAGCGTTTTGTCAGTCATGCTGGGTGGTGAAGATGTTCCTGTGTTATCTGGTGCTGTGTGCTCATAGTCTCCATTTGATGGCTGAGGTCTGGGGCAGCCTGACGCAGATAGTTGGTAGTGAGTCGCTCCAGTAGTGTCCTTGTCATCATGCACCCGCAGTGGCAAGGAGCTGGATGGTGGTGCGTCAGAGGTCGGATGATTTCCCGGAACTGTATCAGTTGCGACTGCCAGAGGCATATCCAAGGTCTCAGCAGAGGAGATGATTGGACCTTTCTCTTTTCCCGCTTGTGAGGGCCATTGTTTTGGCTCACCAGAATGTTTGTTGATGTATATGACCGTTTCAGTTTGTACCCCAACAGAGTCTTTATCAACCATGATTGGTTCTGTCTGCACTGCTACAGAGCGCTTATTAGCAGGTTGACCCAAGGTCAGTGAAGAAAAGATTGCATGGTGGAGAGAGAGGCGATAGTGGTCTGCCAGGACTTTGGTCCCAGTCCAGCTAAGTTCTGTGCTATTTGGTCTGAAGAATGCTCTGCGATTCCAAAACAGGTTTGTCAAAATTGTCTATAAAATTCATCCCAAGTGAAGAGCATGTCTTTGCTAGCCAAGTGTTTAGACTAAATAGTCGAGAGAATGCAAAGCTTCCCTGTGCTGGAAGTGGGCCACTGATAAACGTTTGCATTCCAAGCTCATTTAGGGCACAGAAAAGTTCTTCGAAGTCTTCTTTGACACTGAGCTGTTCTCTAAAAATTGGCTGGGGCTGGGGTCAGTATTGGTGTCAGGGCTGGGTTCAGAGTTCACACTGGGGTCAGTATTGGTGTCAGGACTGGGGTCAGAGTTCACACTGGGGTCAGGGCTGGGGTCAGTATTGGTGTCAGGGCTGGGGTCAGAGGTGAGGCTGCGGCCAGGTGTGTGATCAGGTGTGCGATCAGGCTGGGACCAGTGTGGGGAGCGCTGGTCAGTGATGTCATCAGGCTGGGACCAGTGTGGGGAGCGCTGGTCAGTGATGTCATCAGGCTGGGACCAGTGTGGGGAGCGCTGGTCAGTGATGTCATCAGGCTGGGACCAGTGTGGGGAGCGCTGGTCAGTGTCATCAGTGGTGGAGGAAGTACTGAAGCTGAGTGCTTAAAT
>CM059276.1:32233627-32236127 GCA_030347295.1 Setipinna tenuifilis
TCATAGCCTAGCTCAATGCTAACGACAGCTACCATTCTAGCATAGCTCATAGCCTAGCTCAATGCTAACGACAGCTATCATTCTAGCATAGCTCAATGCTAACGACAGCTACCATTCTAGCATAGCTCAATGCTAATGACAGCTACCATTCTAGCCTAGCTCAATGTTAACGACAGCTACCATTCTAGCATAGCTCATAGCCTAGCTCAATGCAAACGACAGCTACCATTCTAGCATAGCTCATAGCCTAGCTCAATGCTAACGACAGCTACCATTCTAGCATAGCTCAATGCTAACGACAGCTACCATTCTAGCATAGCTCATAGTGCTAAGCACAGCCAGCAGTCCAGCCTAACTCAATGTTAATGGCAGCTAAAAAAGGCCATTAGCTCAGTCAGGACCATATCTTATCTTATTTTTGAGATGTTGGGAGGGAGGTTCACCAACATTGTACGTCAAGCTGTGTTAGCTGGCTTCTGTTGCACATGCTTAGACATATAGTATATACCAATACACCAATCTCTCTCTATATATATACTATATATACATATATAGTCACTAATCCGTACTATAGACACTATGTTGCTAAAAGCAGCAGAAATACTCCATTTTACTTTCCAAGCTGCCCATTGGTCCTCCTGCTGATTGCTCATTGGTCCATGTGCTCATTGGTCCTCCTGCTCATTGGTCCTCCTGGTCATTGGTCCTCCTGGTCATTGGTCCACCTGCTCATTGGTCCTCCTGGTCATTGGTCCTCCTGGTCATTGGTCCACCTGGTCATTGGTCCTCCTGGTCATTGGTCCTCCTGGTCATTGGTCCACCTGGTCATTGTTTAGGGCACGAAAATGATAATGACTTGGTGAAATCAGATGTGTGTGTATGCGTATGTATGTAGGTATGAATGTGTGTTTGTGTGTGTGTGTGTGTGTGTACTTACTGTAGGGAGATATGCATACATCAGGATGTATGGAAGCACATGTGTACATGTAAATATGCTGCAGTCCTTTTGAGTGTGTGTGTGTGTGTGTGTGTGTTCATGGATAAAAATATGACCATGCCTATGTCTGTAGGTATGTGTGCATGTGTTTGCCCTTATGTAGCTATTCACACATGTCTCAATATTGTTTCCGTAGAAACAGATCCCTTGGTTGCCTGGATGTGTGTGTCCATACGTGTGTGTGTGTGTGTGTGTGTGTGTGTGTGTGTGTGTGTGTAAAGGTCTGCATGAGTGTGTGTGGGTGCTTGCATGGTTGTTTGTGCGTGTGAGGGTGTGTGTGTCTGTGTTTGTGTCTGTGCATGTGAGTGAGTGTGTACGTGCCTGCATGCTTGTTTGTGTGTATGAGGCTGTGTGTGTTTTTGTGTCTGTGCATGTGTGTGTGTGTGTTTGTGTCTGCATGTGTGTGTGTGTGTGTGTGTGTGTGTCTGTGCATGTGTGTGTGCGCATGTGCCTGCATGCTTGTTTGTGTGTGTGAGGGTGTGTGTGTGTGTTTGTGTCTGTGCATGTGCGTGTGTGTGTGTGCGCGTGTGCCTGCATGCTTGTTTGTGTGTGTGAGGGTGTGTGTGTGTGTTTGTGTCTGTGCATGTGCGTGTGTGTGTGTACGCGTGTGCCTGCATGCTTGTTTGTGCGTGTGAGGGTGTGTGTGTGTGTTTGTGTCTGTGCATGTGTGTGTGTGTGTGTGTGTGTGTGTGTGTGTGTGTGTGAGGGTGTGTGTGTGTGAAAGAGGCTGTCTGGCTGCCTAATGCAGTTCTGTCGGGGAGCTAACAGTGTAATCACATCTCCTTAGCAGAAGCTCCAGTTACTCCTGAAACAGAGAGAGAGAGAGAGAGAGAGAGAGAGAGAGGGGGAGACAGGGAAAGATGGAGAGAGGGAGATGGAGAAAGGGAGAGAGGGAGAGGGAAAGGGAGAGAGAGATGGAGAGAGACAAAGAGACAGAGAGGGAGAGCGGGAAAGATGGAGAGAGAGAGCAAGAAAGAGATGGAGAGAGGGAGAGAGGGGAAAGGAGTGATTGATGATTGACAGATGATTGAAAGGTGTGTGTGTGTACATGTGTATATGAGAGCTTGTGTGTGTGTGTGTGTGTGTGTGTGTGTACATGTGTATATGAGAGCTTGTGTGTGTGTGTGTGTGTGTGTGTGTACATGTGTATATGAGAGCTTGTGTGTGTGTGTGTGTGTGTGTGTGTGTGTACATGTGTATATGAGAGCTTGTGTGTGTGTGTGTGTGTGTGTGTGTGTGTGTACATGTGTATATGGGAGCTTGTGTGTGTGCATGTGTGTGTGTGTGTGTGTGCGCATATCTGAGGGTGTGCGTGTGTGTGTGTGGATATCTGAGGGTGTGTGTGTGTGTGTGTGTGTGTGTGTGTTCTGGCCTGGACTGGGGAAAGGCGAGAGCAGGATGCTGTAATAAGACACTGGTTTCATGTGTGTGTGTATGTGTGTGTGTGTGTGTGTGTGTGTGTGTGTGCCCCTCCCTGCCCAGTGGTGGTTGCCTGGTGATAGT
>CM059276.1:32241127-32243627 GCA_030347295.1 Setipinna tenuifilis
TGTGGTTAATAGAGGATGTATTTTAAAAGAGGGCACACCATCTTATTCTGCTATTTCACTATGCTATGCACGCTTGTATTGATGTGGGTGTGTGTGTGTATTTCAATGTGTGTGTGTGTTTATAAATGTGTGTGTGTGTGTTTATAAATGTGTGTTCTAATTGTGTGTGTGCTCTTCTAGGCAAGTCCAGCACCAGTGGTTGTGAACACAGACAGCATAGACACGCCCCCTTATGTAAGTTTCATCTCTTTTAGACACGCCCCCTTACGTAAGTGTCATCTCTCTTAGATACGCCCCTTACATGTCATCTCTCTTAGACACGCCCCCTTACGTAAGTGTCATCTCTCTTAGACACGCCCCCTACATGCCATCTCTCTTAGACACGCCCCCTTACGTAAGTAGGCCCGTTCGAGTAGCACACCGGTCTGTCTACGTCTGTCTAACTTCGGCTACATGCGTCAGCAAGAACTCCGCCTCGCAGCATGGGCGGGTGTTTAAAAGGCGGCGGTCAAGTCGGACACAAGTCTTTTGTTTACACCACCTGATCTTCGTAGTAGATGGCGGAGAAGTCATGTGTTGTGTGTGAGGGACAAGGAGGGGCGGGCGGTTGTAGTAGGGTGCATTGAGACTTCAAGTCAAGTCGAGTCGTTTTTTACTAGCACATTTAAACAAAACAACAGAGATGTCCCAAAGTGCTGCACAACACAAGGATGAAAAATAACACGGCAAAACCATAATCCAAAGATCATTAATAGGTATAGCCTACTGACACAAAGCAATACAATAAAAACGAGATTAACAAATACATAAATAAATAAAAGATTGAGCTTGACAGCATCAGATACACGCCCCAGAACAAGCTAAAAAGAGAGAGAAAAGATATGTCTTCAAACTGCACTAAAATAACGTACATATAAGACGAGAAGTTCTGTGACAGAGCGCTACACAACATCCGTGTCCAGACGTCAATGAACTTTAAACCAACCAGGGCAAAGTTGCGTCACCACGGAGGCGTTAGTTAGACGATTGTAGCCGCGGAAAAAGCAACTGCAAGCGGCTGCACGTTTTGTCTACAGACGGCTACAAGCGGCTACATCACATGGGTTTTTAGGTCATCTGACCTTGTGATGTTTTTGTGACAGCGCCACGCCTTTCTGGCAACTCTGACACAAAGTCTAACCATAATGCAACATTTTCAGCCCACAATGCATCGCTGACTACAGCCGGCTACAGCCGTCTGTAGACGTCTACCCTTATCCGAATACGGCTAGTGTCATCTCTCTTAGACACGCCCCTTACATGTCATCTCTCTTAGACACGCCCCTTACATGTAATCTCTCTTAGACACGCCCCCTTACGTAAGTGACCTCTCTCTAAGACACGGCCCTTACATGTCATCTCTCTTAGACACGCCCCCTTACACAGCATCTCTCTTAGACACGCCCATTTATGCATGATCTCTGTTGGACACGCCCATTTAAGCATGATCTCTGTTAGACACGCCCCCTTACACACCATCTCACTTAGACACGCCCCCTTACACCTCACAATCTCTTTTAGACACTATTTTATTCATAATCTCTCTCTCTCACTCTGCCTCTCTCTCTCTCACTCTGCCTCTCTCTCACTCTGCCTCTCTCTCTCTCTCTCACTCTCTCTCTCTCTCACTCTGCCTCTCTCTCTCTTTCCCTCTTTTTCTTGCTCTCTTCCTCCCTCTGTCTTTCTCTCTCTGTCACTCACTGTGTGTGTGTGTGTGTGTGTGTGTGTGTGTGGATCTGCAGGTCAATGGAACAGAGGCAGATTTTGAGTATGAAGAGATCACACTGGAACGGGTAAGGATGTGTGTGTGTGTCTGTATTTACGTGTTTGTGTGTCTGTATCAGTGTGTGTGTGTCTGTATCAGTGTGTGTGTATTATGGCTGTGTGTGTGTGTGTGTGTGTTACACGGTGCTGGGTTCTGGTGTCAGGTAAATGTCTTGTGTTTTACTAATGCTGTGCCGTTTGCCCTGGCTGCTGTTCCTGCTATTTCCTGTAGGTGGAGTTAATTGGTTTTTGCCCATCCTCCAAAATGTCTGTCTCTCGACCAGCACGCTTGCACACCAGCACCTTTTGTATCTGTATTTGTATTTGTGTTTTGTTTAGTTATGCTTTAACTATAGCATTTGTAAACCAACCTCTGTCTTACTACTACTCTCGGGTGGTTACTTTCTACTCGTTTCTAGTGTAGTTAGTTAGAATAGGTAAGTAAGTGGACTGCGGAAGATCGCCACTTTATTTTGCCTCTAACGTGTATTGTGCATGGGGCACATAAGCTAGATAAACTGCCTTACCACCTTAGTAAGAGAGTGGAGGATTTATTTTCTGGGTTTTTCTTTTCCTTTATTGTAACCACTGGACTCTGCTGACGGGTTTTTGCTTGTTGCTGTTACATCACCAAACCTCAGACAGTAAAATCTTAAGCTTTTTTCCCCGTCAAACTGTTGTCCAGTCTCTTATATGT
>CM059276.1:32248627-32251127 GCA_030347295.1 Setipinna tenuifilis
AACGTCTCTTCCATGCATAACTCTTGAACCACTCATCCGCTTGATCTCAAATTTGGACGGCGTCATCATACAATTCAGGGAGTTTTTCCTCACCCCTGTTGCCCCTACGGACTTTTGCATGTGCTCACGCAAGAGCCTGCATCAAAGGGGCATTGCGTTGTTGTGGCTAATGCTGTTCTGTTTGTAACCTTGCCAAACTGTGAAGCACTTTGAGCTGCATCTTGTATGTATGAACTGTGCTATACAAGTAAAGGTTATTATTATTATTATTATTATTATAATGTTACCAGTGTGTGCAGTGCCAAGTTTCGTGTTGTTTGGGCAAAAAATGCCAAAGATATCGGTCAAACCGTGCCGACCCAGCCATGACGACCCAGGCTGATAAGATTTACAATGCTAGCTGCTACAATGTTGGACATAACGCGACTAACGACACATAACTAAAATAATGGACATAACACAAGTAAACATTTGCCCACAGCAAAGCTGCTACGTAGGTAAGATGTATCTTATCGTATACGCAACAGCAGACTACAGCACTGCACACATATGCCTACAGTGCATACAGTGCTACACAATACAGTACAGTGCTACAGTGCAACTTTTCACCTCTCATTCCGGTTATTCCACATCGCAAAACAGTGGCTAAAGAAAATCTTACAAGTCAGTCAGTGCAAATGTATTTACATAGCCTCCTCCTTTCACCTGATATTATTACCCACTTAAACAATAAGGTGGTCTAAACAAAAACGTAATACTCTGGCACATCTTCTATGGGCTCTGCACTGTTCCTACTAAATAAAGACAATAAACAAACTTTCTGGCGGCATACAAACATGGTGTTCCAGGAGTTTGACGCATTCGCGTACGTGTTGTGCATTCTGCTGTGTTAGAAAGTCCGTATGAAGGAACAAACTGCGTTTTTTATTTCGTTGATACATGCGCAATACCCGAAACCAATCCGATCCCCGTTCACATGGCAGTCCAAGTGGTTTGGAAACAGCCCAGGCCTGGCGTCGCAATTGGTTTATGAAAACCAATTCCAAACCAAACCAATCTCCGTTCACATGAAGCCGGTACGATCCCAAACCAGTTGCAATCGGTTTCGACTGGTTTATTCGACGGTTTCGACAGACAGTCCCCCTGGAGCAGTGTGGGGTTAGATGCCTTACAGTGAATTAGGTAGAGGGACAGACAGTCCCCCTGGAGCAGTGTGGGGTTAGATGCCTTACAGTGAATGAGGTAGAGGGACAGACAGTCCCCCTGGAGCAGTGTGGGGTTAGATGCCTTACAGTGAATGAGGTAGAGGGACAGACAGTCCCCCTGGAGCAGTGTGGGGTTAGATGCCTTACAGTGAATGAGGTACAGAGACAGCTGCCCCCCTACTCCCCATAGGTAGACATGCTAACATGCTAACGTGCTAACAGACCCCCCCCCCCCCCCCCCCCCCCCCCCCCCGTCCTGCAGCCTGCCCCCCCCAGGTGGACTCCAGTCTAAACCCCCCCGGCTACATCACCCCCCCCATGGGACCCTACTCCCCCGTCACCCAGAGCATGCTGGGGGATGATGACATCACAAGGTGAGTAGAGTTGGAGCTGTAATGCTGTGAGTAGAAACGTACCTGTACACACCTGTACACACCTGTAAACACCTGCACACACCTGTAAACACCTGTAAACACCTGTACACACCTGTACACACCTGTAAACACCTGCACACACCTGTAAACACCTGTAAACACCTGTACACACCTGTACACACCTGTACACACCTGTAAACACCTGTACACACCTGTACACACCTGTACACACCTGTAAACACCTGTACACACCTGTACACACCTGTACACACCTGTACACACCTGGTGTGAGTGAGTGGGGAGCAGGTTAGAGGGCGGAGAGGTGATAGCTTTTCACCGCATCCTCTCAAGGTCAATATCAAAGTCAAAGTCAGCTTTTTTGTCAAAACTATATGTACAGGTTGCACACACAGGATTTGAAATTGTGAAAGTGCAGCGCTCCCTAGGCCCACAGTGTACATTAAACATCCTATAAACATGACAATATTAGCATAACAATAACAAAACACAACAATATAAACACAGCAACATAAAGTGGGCATAGCAAAGAAGTGTTTGTGTGTGTCAGGGACACTTAGACTAAGACACAGAACAATGGGAGATGGGAGTAGTGTGTTTTTTGGTGAAGACTGCCCATTACACAACATAGCCTGCAAGCAGAGTGTCTTTTATCTGTGTGTGTGTGTGTGTGTGTGTGTGTGTGTGTGGTGTGTGTGTGTGTGTGAGTGTGTGTGTGTGTGTGTGTGTGTGTGGGGTTGTTCTAGGCAATGTGTCAGCAGAGAGAAATGAGGCAGAACAATTGAGAAGATTTTAAAATATTAAATTTATTATTTATTGAATAAATGTTATCTATAAGCTTGTTTATAAGCTTACCTGTTTATAGGTTCTGCGTATCATTGTGGAATATTGCATTTTACTGTA
>CM059276.1:32261127-32266127 GCA_030347295.1 Setipinna tenuifilis
GGTTCTCCTCTGTGGCTTGTGGCTAGCTGGGGTGTGCAGTTATGTCAGTGTGTGTGTGGGGCTCTGTTTGACTATAACAGTGACGTGTCTGTGTGTGTGTGTGTGTGTGGGGGGGGTTGACGTGTGTGTGTGTGTGCGTGGAGCTCTGTTTGACTATGATGTGTGTGTGTAGGGCTCTGTTTGACTATGATGGTGATGTGTGTGTGTGTGTGTGTGTAGGGCTCTGTTTGACTATGAAGGTGATGCCACTATGAGAGGCGTGTCCCCGGCGTTAGAGTTCCGCTTCGGTGACATTCTGCACGTGCTCAATGCGGTGGACGCAGACTGGTGGCAGGCCAGACGTGTCAGCGCACACACACACGTCGAGCAGGGGGACATCGGAGTTATACCCAGCAAGAGGAGGTAACACACACATACACACACACACGCACACACACAGATACACACAAAATTAGTCTTTCAATGTTGATATTTGTTATAACTATATACCTCCACAATGAAGGAGTCTTTTTCTTTCTGTCTTTGTTTCTCTTCATTTCTGTGTGTCTGTGTGTTTGTGTGTGTGTGTGTGCTTTTGTGTGTGTGTGGTTGTTTTACTGTAGAGTGGAGCTGAAGGAACGTGCTCGGTTAAAGACGGTCAAGGCCAAATCTCGAGAGAAAGTGGTAGGTCATCACAGCTACAAGTACCACACAAGGGGGGGGGGGGGTGTTAATCCTTGTTGCTTTGAAAAGACCCTAACCCTTTGGGATGTGGAATTAAATGGATAAATTGGTCATAACGTCCTTCTGTAGTTGTCCTGTCACTCCAAAACTATTTATTTATTTAAACTTTATTAAATAAATAAACTTTATTTCAGATCAGACAGCTACCACTTACTATGTAGTTGTTAGCAAGCTAACGCTAGCGAACCAGGCTAGCATAATGCTTTATTGTTATTATTACATTATTATTACATTACACTTAGCAGACGCTTTTATCCAAAGCGACTTACAGAAAGGACTCAACAGGGTTTTGTTACTCCCACACACATCAGCACACACATACTGGCATCAGCACACACACACATCAGCACACACACACATCAGCACACACATACTGACATCAGCACACACACACATCAGCACACACACACATCAGCACACACACACATCAGCACACACATACTGACATCAGCCTAAATAGACAGAGCAAAACCAAGGTATAACTTAATTATGTTGTGTGTGTGCTGACATGTGTGTGTGTGCTGATGTGTGTCTGTGCTGATGTGTGTGTGTGTGTGTGTGTGTGTGTGCTAATGTGTGTGTGCTGGTGTGTGTGTGTGTGCTGATGTGTGTGTGTGTGCTGATGTGTGTGTGTGTGTGTGTGTGTGTGTGTGTGTGTGTCTGTGCTTATGTGTGTGTGTGTGTGTGTGTGTGTGTGTGTGTGTGTGTGCTAATGTGTGTGTGCTGATGTGACTCTTTGTGTGTGTCTCCTCCCCTCAGAGCAGCCCAGAGGACAGATGCTTGAGTGAGTCACATAACCCCTCTCTCCACACACACACACACACACACACACTCGCTTACGCACATAAACCACTCACACACTCACATACACACACACACACACACACACACACACGCTCGCTTACGCACATAAACCACTCACACACTCACATACACACAAATATCACTGTCACACACAAATCTCTTAAACGTACAGCATGTATACCCAGTGTTGTATAAAATAGCATGTGTGTAGGTGAACTGTATTGTATGTGTCGTAATATGAGTGTGTGTGTGTGTGTGTGTTTGTATGTATGTGCGATAATGTGTGTGTGTATGTGGGTGAATTGTATTGTACGTGTAGTAATAAATGAATGTATGTGTGTGTGTTCGGTCCAAACCGTGTTGTTTTAACAGCCCCAATGGCTTGTTGTTTGACCAGTCCGAGGTTCGGTGTGATCACTTGACTCGTGCGAAAGATTCAGGAGGCGAAAAATAAAGTTAACTGAAGTTTATTAACAAAATAAAAAGGTACAACTGTTCAAAGGTTTTTCAAGTGTTTGTTCTTGTTCTACGTTCTAATGTTCCAGTCATCTCCACGTTCTCTTTGCCACGGTCTATGATGGTATGCGCATCACCGAACCCTCCCACTGGCATCAGGATGGCACACCTATATACCGGTCAGCAAACCCCCTTGACCTATAGAGGGCAGGCACCTTCAATCATTCAATCATTCACTCACTCACTCACACTCCAGCATACTCAAAGCATGCAAACATATTAGGTACACAAACGAAATACTTCTAAATGTAACAAAATGAAAATCACAAAACTAAACATTTAAAGATAACAAAGTATGCAAACATAAAAGCCTAAAATGGCTCCTACACACCGGCCCCTAATTGTGTGCGTAGGCAACAATTATCAAATACTTTATAGGAGCCAATTGTTCATCAGTGCAGTCATTTATAACTGCATCCATTCTATAACTCTTTATAACTATCAAAGTTGGTGATACTCATCCTTCTGCAGTGGGCGTGGCTTTTAGGGGACCATTGATAACCCACCCCAATAGGGTTTTCACTGCATATGGTCCATTTCCACGGCTGTTTATTATGCTCCATGGTTCTAGAGCCTTGGGAGCATTGTTCCCAATTAACAGCTCCACGTCGGCGTTCAGTGCTGGAATTCGCACTTCATTCAGGTAAGTCCATTTTGTTATTTGCTCTTGTTTAGGTATGTTCTTGTTATCCACAGGCATGGAGGTCTGGGTGTATGCATCTGGGAGTGCGATGAAGTGGTTGTCAGTCAACGCACTGACCTCCAGACCTTTCACCATGTACGTGTCCACAGGTTTTTCCTGGTTCATTGTTCTTAACAGTACATTAGTTCTTTTTCCAGGGATGTTCAACTTGTGCATGAGCTTCTCTGTGCAGAATGTTTCAGAGCTGCCAGGATCTAAGAAGGCGTAAGTGTTTATGACTGTGTCACCCTTGGAGCATTTCACCTGCACAGGTACAATTGACATGGCACAGCTGGAGTTGTGTGTGTTACCGGCCCCAGCATGCTCACCCACATCATCAGACGAAGACTTCATGGTGTTTGCAAATGTCTGTTGTGATGTTGACACATTTTCTTTGATGTGTAGTGCACTGGGATGCCGCTTGCTGCAAACTGAGCAGGTAAGGCGCTGTACACAGTCTTTACTAATGTGACCGGCTTTGGTCAGGCATCCAAAACAGATTCCATTTTGCCTAAGGAAGGTGATTTTGTCCCTGTGTGGCTGTGTGTCAAACTGCGAACATGTGTCCAGATTATGCTGACCAGTGCAAAACAGACAAGAGGAAGCTGGTGGTACTGCAGTTGATGCCACGATCATACTGGCAAAACTTGCTTTCGCAGGTGGCTTCACTGCAGTGTTGGGTTTCATTTTGCCACTTGTCTCTTGGATGTCACCAAACACTGGATCAGACACGATTGTGACTTGCTTTTCAATAAAGTTGACCAGGTCCTTCATTCGGACCCTGATGTTCTGTTCTTGTATTTTGCATGCTTCAACACGCCAGCTTTCTCTCCATTTGTATGGTAATTTGAGCAGTATGTTTCTCATGTTTGAAATGGTATCCATTTCCTCCATATACTCCACATTCTCCATGGCATTACAGCAACTTCTTAAAAATAGTGCAAAGTCCTGAAGAGCCGTTGCATCTTCAGATTTAATTGCTGGCCATGAGAGTGCCTTTTCGATATAAGCGCAGGATATCCTGTACTCATTACCAAAATGCTTTTCAAGTAGCTGTCTAGCCTTTCTATAGCCTCTGCTGGCGTCATCCATCAGCTGACAGCTTTTAACCAGCTCTTGTGCCTTCCCCCTAGTGTACTGAATCAGATACAGCAGCCTATCATAGTAATTGTCAGTTTTAGATTCAATAATGTGATCAAACCAGTGAATAAATGATTTGTATTGTAAAACGTTACCATCAAAGATTTCAATGTTTCCTTTGGGCAGAGTTGTTAATAATTGTTGCTTTATGAGCAGGCTTGTCAACTGATTTTGGGTTTCTAAAATTCTACTCATGGCATCAGTGCCCTGGTTGCCTCTTGCTTGGGTTAGTGGGACTTGAGGAAAAGGGGTGTGAGGTGTGTAAGGCCTACCACCACCAATGGCTGTATGAGCTGTGGCTGCTTGTATTGTACTGGTGGGTCTAGCTGCAGCAGGGGTGAAGGGAAACTGGACAGTCATGTTTTCTTTGGGCCTTACAGTGACTTCCTCACGATATTCACTCACGTCGTCTGCAGCACTGCCACCAAGTTGGTCTTCTGCATCTCGTAGGCATTGCAATTTGGCGGCATTTGCTTCCAATTCTGCTTCTATGTCAAGCTTTTCCCTCTTTTTTCTTAGTTCCTCTTTTTGCAATTGTAGTCGGGCTTCCAATTGAGCTTCTTCATTTTCAATGCTGTGTCTTTTTTCCAAAGCGGCGGCCTTTGCCAATAATGCTGCCCTTTCTGCCTCGGCACAAATGCGCGCTGACCTCGTAGAGGACACCGATGTTTGGCTGCGCATTGATGCATTACTGCGCATTGACCTAACCGACAGTTGCTCATCATCGGGAACGGCCATTGCTTGCAATTGTGGAGACAACTCAGTTTGTGAACTGCTAACGTGGCTCTTCACCCCAGAAATCCACTTAGACACATTTGAAGTGAAAGCGTCAATCTCATCCATTCTCGGGCCGTACCAGGATTTTGTGTCTTCCGACTTATCCTTCGCATTCAAAGTCTGCTGGTACGAAACATGCAATGTTTTAAACTCATCCAATTGCACATAAAATTTGTCCATATTTCCTTTTACTTCGTCAAGACATTCTTCGTCATCCATTAAAGTGTTAACAATCCTCATTCGTCTTGTCAGGTGCGACATTTTGCCCGCCCGGGAAGAGCGCATCTTTGCTGACGTGCCCTCCATCTCTAAAGTGTCTTTATCTGACTCTGAACCAGCCATATCGATTTCAAACAAT
>CM059276.1:32273627-32283627 GCA_030347295.1 Setipinna tenuifilis
GTAGTATAACATGTCTGTGTGTCTGTAGTATAACATGTATGTCTGTCTGTCTGTAGTATAACGTGTGTCTGTAATGTCTGTTTGTAGTATAACATGTGTGTCTGTGATGTGTGTCTGTGATCTGCAGCGATGGTGCAGGGGGACTCTCTGGAGGAGGTGTACCGTCAGGTGAAGCAGATCATCCAGGAGCAGTCGGGGCCGTACATATGGGTGCCCACGCAGGAGACTATCTAACCACCCCCTACCCACATATGGGTGCCCATGCAGGACAAGATTTAACCACCCCCTATCCACATATGGGTGCCCACGCAGGACAAGATTTAACCACCCCCTACCCACATATGGGTGGCCACGCAGGAGACTATATAACCACCCCCTACCCCCCCCGTACATATGGGTGCCCACGCAGGAGAAAATCTAATCCCCTCCCCACGTACATATGGGTGCCCACGCAGGACAACATCTGACCCCCCCCACCCCGTACTCTGCCCCCTCCCCAGACAACACATCAAAGCTCATATTACAGACAGCACATCAAAGCTCATATTACAGACAGCACATCACCACACCCTGACATGAGGCCACATGAGTGGACCTACTAAATACTCACACACTACACACACTACACACACTACACACACTACACACACTACACATCATGTAGTACTCATACTATGAGTCACACACTACATGTACTATGCACAACATTCTACAAGCCACGTACTTCACTTCATATATGAGGCATACCACGTATCACATACTACATCTTCCATACTAAACCATACTAACACATGGGAAATACTATAGACACAAACAGTATGCCAGTATGTCAGACTACACACGTTTGTTGCTGTTTGAGCTGGTTAGACTCTAACTCTGCTCTCTCTTCGTGTCTTTAATCTCTTTCTGTTTTTTCTCTCTCTTTCTTTTTTTCTTCTTCGTCTTTCTCGTTTTCTTCTTTGTCTTTCTCTTTCCCCCATGACCATGTTTGGGCTGTTTTGCACATCTGCTCCAAGCTTCCTGATTGGCTGCCCATCTGCCCCATACAACATCAGCCACACACACACAGACACACACACACACACACGTACACACATACACACACACACGCACACATATAAAACACACACATAACATACACGTACACACATACACACACACAACAATAATTCTGCTTTACATTAAATTTAGCAGATGCTCTTATCCAAAGTGACTTACAGGTGAGCAGCAACAGTCAAGCTACAGTATTGTAGCTATGGTAGGCGAGCTAGCTATGACATCAAAACTATGTTAGCAGAGCTAACTGTAGCTATGGTAGGGGAGCTAGCTATAATGCTGTAACTGTAACTATGGTAGTGGAGCTACCTGTAATGCTGTAACTATGGTAGTTACTCTAGCTACAGTACTGTAACTATAACTACAGCAGAAGACTTAACTATAATATCGTAACTATGGTAGGGGCTTTAACTGGAGTAATGTGCTGTAGCTCCTCTAGCTAACTAATGTAGTGGAGCTAGTGGTGAGTGCTAAGCTCTCTGCTCTAAGAAAAGTGTCGGTGCAAAGGGAACGTGAAGAACATGAGGAGAACATGAAGAGAACATGAAGAGAACATAAGAAGAATGTGAAGAACTTGTGCTGAAGCGTTTACACTGAATTTAAGCGTTGTGTTTGAATGCGTATGCTGCAATCCAGCATATGTGAGCGGTTCGCCCAGTAGATTTAAAGGAAGCAAACGTATGCCTCAGTGGAGGAGCCAGGCTGTTGGCAGTCTCTAGTGCAGCAGACTAGTGTTGTTCAATGAGTTTCAGATCATATCGCTATTAGGTTGATATCGCTATTAGGTTCATATTGCTATTAGGCTCATATCGCTATTAGGCTCTTCGATTCTAGTGTTGCCGTTAGAGGCACAGCGGGAATGAGCCAGGAATCTGCACTGACAGTAGCCTAGCCTAGCCTAGCATAGCATAGGCTAGCATAGCATAGGCTAACATAGCCGCGATACTCACATAGCCTAGCACAGCATAGCATAGGCTAACATAGCCGCGATACTCACATAGCATAGCATTGCATAGCATAGCCTAGCATAGCCATGATCTTGTGCTCTCACTTGTCTTTCTATCTCATCCCTGTCTTTTCTGCTCTCTGCATCTTTCTATCTCATTCCTCTCTTTTCTGCTCTCTGCATCTTTTGTCTTGTGTCTCCATTTCTCTTTTACTCCTTCTGTGCTTCCTTCTCTTTCTTGGTTTGCATCTCTCTTGCTCTTATGATTCTGAAACAGGGCGAATGGTATCATGTAATAGAGGCATTATTAGCTGTTGTTTTCTTAACAGAACTCATATCTGTGATGTAGGTGCACTAACATATTGTCATATTCACTAAAATGTTCATTTGCACGTGGAGCATGTTTGGGCTCGTATCTCCATAGCTGATAGCTAATGTTGTTGCTAACGTTGTTTTCTCTCAATTGTGAAATTTTTATCTGAGGTGTTATGGCGGGAAACTGTCCAGTGACATCACACTCCTTTAAGTACCTTTTTACCTCCATGTGGACACACACACACACACACACACACACACACACACACCGCATTACTTCATAATTTTTCAGACTCTTCCTTTCATGATTGTGCGATCCAATAAAGGTGCTTTAGTCAACACCTGATACACACACACACACACACCTCTGAAGGACACTACAGGTGTGTGTGCGGATGAGGCCTGACACACACCACTGATACACACAACACGTGTGTGTGTGTGTGTGTGTGTGTGTGTGCTGGTAGGAATGGAAGCACTGATGCAAGAACAGAAACAACTTGTACACACACACACACACACACACACACACACACACAGAAACTACAATATTTAACCATCAGCAAACTGCCTATTTTGTTATAATAAAACACTAATTCAGCTTTACCTCAGAACTTGTTGTAAGTTATTGTAAATGTGAATGCTGGCGTGCCACATTAAATACCAGACTGCCCCATAGAGCCATATTACTGTAAGTACCAGACTGAGCTACACATCCCTATTAAACACCATGCCTTACAATAGACTGGGCTACACATCCTTATTAAACACCAGACTGGGCTACACATCCCTATTAAACACCATGCCTTACAATAGACTGGGCTACACATCCCTATTAAACACCATGCCTTACAATAGACTGGGCTACACATCCCTATTAAACACCATGCCTTACAATAGACTGGGCTATACATCCCTATTAAACACCATGCCTTACAATAGACTGAGCTACACATCCCTATTAAACACCATGCCTTACAATAGACTGGGCTACACATCCTTATTAAACACCATGGCCTACAATAGACTGGGCTATACATCCTTGAATATATCTTGAATATAAAGGTAGTGAACAAAAACTGAAGCATAAGCAGATTTGCAGCCAATAGCAAAACTAGACGGTATCGTCATGCTGTAGGTGAGTGAGTCTATATGGTTCTCATGTGGTGTGTGAATGAATCAATATGGTTCTCATACTGTAGGTGAATGAGTCTATATAGTTCTCATGTGGTGTGTGAATGAATCAATATGGTTCTCATACTGTAGGTGAATGAGTCTATATGGTTCTCATACTGTAGGTGAATGAGTCTATATGGTTCTCATACTGTAGGTGAATGAGCGGACGTCCTTTCACTGTCTGTGATTTGAGGTCATGTGACTCTTACTGTTGGTGATTTGAGGTCATGTGACTCTTACTGTCTGTGATTTGAGGTCATGTGACTCTCATACTGTCTGTGATTTTAGGTCATGTGACTCTTACTGTCTGTGATTTGAGATCATGTGACTCTCATACTGTCTGTGATTTTAGGTCATGTGACTCTTACTGTCTGTGATTTGAGATCATGTGACTCTCTTATTGTTGGTGATTTGAGGTCATGTGACTCTCATACTGTCTGTGATTTTAGGTCATGTGACTCTCATACTGTTGGTGTTTTATATGACTGACACACATAGTTAATGAAGATAAATGTGCAACATTATGACACCATCATTTCCTGAGCAGGAGAGTAGACAAGTAGCAAAGCGTGAGAGCAGTGTGTGTGTGTGTGTGTGTGTGTGTGTGTGCGCGTGTGTGTGTGTGTGCGTGTGTGTGTGTGTAGTCTTGCCAGCATAAAGTGATAGAGACCAGCATGGTCAGCAGCACGAGTGGCACTGAATGACCCCTGAATGACCCCTGCAGGTGGCGTGTGCTTATGCGGCGCCTTTCTGTGGCGGAGATGACGGTAATAAAACTCCTGCAGTAAAAGCTGTCAGCGTCCTCACCAGCCTCACCCGCCTCAGCAGCCTCACCAGCGTCCTCACCAGCCCCACCAGCCTCCCCTAGGGTTAACCCTCCCCTCACCCAGGAGGCTCAGCTCACTTCACACCCACCGCACAGCAAACAAGGGCACTAAGTGGAGCTTTGGGCCCAAACACGAGTCCTGGGGCAGACACGGCCAGCTGAAGGGAAACGCTCAGTCAGACTGCTGGAGTGTGTCAGTCAGACTGCTGGAGTGTGTCAGTCAGACTGCTCCAGACTGACTCCCCCCCCTGCTGCTCTCGCGTCTGAGACATATGGCCGTAGTCCACGGTAGGCCGAGCCGTTTAAACAGGGGTGCAACATGACGTCTGAGACATATGGCCATAGTCCACGGTAGGCTGAGCCGTTTAAACAGGGGTGCAACATGACGTCAGGTACTTAGGGACGGTGGGGACTGTGACCTCACTGTGAATAGGAGACATCTCACATTTGTAAGACACAGGCCAAAAGGTGTGAACACACCTATTTCACCAATGAGTCTGCAGCCTATTCCATCATCTAACCTACAGCGTCACCAACAGTAGGTGACATACTGGACAGTCCTAATATGACAGGAGCACAACACTGAAGCATGCCGGTTTGAGGACACGGGCACATCTGGAGCGCCTCCACGGTGTTTTATGGCGTTAAGATAAGATAAGATAAGATAGCCTTTATTGTCATTAGAAGCATGGTCTAGTTTACGCCAGTTACATAACATCTCGCCTCACGGTGGCAGCGAACCGCCAACACATCCTACGAAAAATAACTGATGGATCTAACTGTGCTTATCTCAAAAAATACCGTTGGTGGGTGAAAAACAGCCTTAGCCGCACAAACACACACACACACACACTGCCACATATCTTCGGTGAAAAACAGCCTTAGCCGCACACACACACACACACACTGCCACATATCTTCGGTGAAAAACAGCATTAGCCGCGCGCACACACACACACACACACACACACACACTGCCACATATCTTCGGTGAAAAACAGCCCTGCGCCCTGCTACTCCAGACCCGGGCACATTTTTGAGGTCGGTGAGTTGGAGCTCGTGGTGAATGGCCCTCTGTGCCCCTCTGGCCTCGCGCCACACCTGGGACGTGTCCCTCCAGGTGTGCCTCCGCAGGCGCGTGCTCGCTGCACTAGTAGTGACGCCGCCATATAATAACCCGAGCTGTCTCGCGCAGCCATACCGCTACTGACCCAGGTGCCCTGGACTTTTGGACCCACGTGAAGCACTTATAAACCCTCCGGAGAACAAGCAAGCACTCCACACGCACGCGAGGGTCACAATGGCTGTGTGGGTCGCCACTTTTGGATATTTTCTCCTCGCGATGCAGGCGGGTGAGTACCCTGATCTTGTGCGCACTACTTTAAATGAACACTCCTTAAATGTTATAAAGGCTTTTCATTCGGTGTAAGTTCTTATAACTGAATATAATAAGAGTACCGGAAAGCGCCGGGTGTGTGGGAAAAGTTATTAACGTCTCGAAAAAGCAAACTATTCCCCAAAGCCGTTAAAAAAGCAGGGGGGTGGGGACGGGGGGGTTATGTAGCGCTGCCTGCCTGCGTTTGGTGGCGGTGACAGTAGTGGTTGGTGTGTGTGTGTGTGTGTGTGTGTGTGTGTGTGTGAGTGTGTGTGTGTGTGTGTGTGTGTGTGTGTGTGTGAGTGTGTGTGTGTGTGTGTGTGTGTGTGTGTGTGTGTGTGAGTGTGTGTGTGTGTGTGAGCCTCCTCTCACTGTAGCCCACTCTGCTCTAGTGTCCGCCACGAGCATCCGGTGGTGCACGGTGTCCGAGCAGGAGATGGCGAAGTGCCTGGCCATGGCCCAGTCCTTCTCGAGCGCGGCCATCCGACCGAGTCTCAGCTGCGTGAGGGACTCCTCCGTTGCAGGCTGCGCCGCGCGACTCAGGGTAAGACAACTTCACGAGCACACGCTCACAGTCACTGAAGACTGTCTTGTCTCGAGACTGCAGTCTTGTCATATTCACACAGTAGTAACACTACACAATATATAAGTGCTTGCTAGGGTACTGTGTTAAGCGTTTCTTATCAGAAACACATTGCTGTCATTTCCCTTGTCATTGTATGAGTAATTTGCAGGAAAAGATGTGTGATGTGTATGTGTGTCAGGGAGGGGACTCTGTGATGTAGTGTGTGATGTGTGATGTGTTTGTGTAATGTGTTTAGGGAGGTGACTGTAACGTAATGTGTATGTGTGTCAGGGAGATCTGTGATGTAGTGTGTCGTGTGTGATGTGTAATGTGTAATGTGTTTAGGGAGGTGACTGTAAAGTGTTATGTGTATGTGTGTTAGGAAGGGGGACTGTGTAATATGTAAAGAAAGTGAATATGAATGTGTAATATGTGGATGGAGTAATAATCTAACATGTGCAATATGTGGATGGGGGTGTAATATAGAGATGGAGTATTAATGTAATGTGTGTGATATGAATGTGGAGTGTAATATGCATGTGGCGTGTAATATGAATGTGGAGTGTGATATAATGTCTGAAGGTGTAATATGAATGTGGAGTGTAATATGAATGTGGTGTGTAATATGAATGTGGAGTGTGATATGAATGTGGGGTGTAATATGAATGTGGTGTGTAATATGAATGTGGAGTGTGATATGAATGTGGTGTGTGATATAATGTCTGGAGGTGTAATATGAATGTGGAGTGTAATATGAATGTGGTGTGTAATATGAATGTGGAGTGTGATATGAATGTGGTGTGTGATATAATGTCTGAAGGTGTAATATGAATGTGGAGTGTAATATGAATGTGGAGTGTAATATAATGTCTGGAGGTGTAATATGAATGTGGAGTGTAATATGAATGTGGAGTGTAATATAATGTCTGGAGGTGTAATATGAATGTGGAGTGTAATATGAATGTGAAGGTGTAATATGAATGTGGAGTGTGATATGAATGTGGGGTGTAATATGAATGTCTGGAGGTGTAATATCGAGAGGCTTCTGCTCTTCGCCAGAGTAACGAGGCGGACGCGTTCTCGGCGAGCCCCGTGGACATCTACGAGGTCGGCAAGCAGGACGCTCTCAAGATGGCCGCCAGCGAGTCGGGGAGCGACGGTAGGGCTCTTATCTCAGACGCGCAGGAACGTTAATCACAAGAGCTGACCCATGAACCCACATACACAAGAGTGTGTGTGTGTGTGTGAGAGAGAGAGAATGTGAGAGAGAGTGACAGAGTGAACGAGAGAGAGAGGGAGAGACAAAATCTGTGAGTCAGAGAGAGACTGTGTGTCAAAGAGACAGAGAGAGTGTGTATGAGAGTGTGTCTGTAAAAGAAAGAGTATGAGAGTGTGTGTGAGAGGGAGTGTGTGTGTGTGTATAAGAGAGTGTGTTGGGGTCGGGTGCCATTAATGTTCAGGAAAGGTGTGTGTATGTGTGTGTGTAAGAGAGCGAGTGTGAGTTTAGGGGTGTGTGTGTGTATGTGTGTGTGTGTGTGTGTGTGTGTGTGTGAGAGAGTTCAGGAGAGGGGTGTGTGTGTGTGTGTGTGTGAGAGAGAGAGTGTGAGTTCAGGAGAGGGGTGGGTGTGTGTGTGTGTGTGTGTGAGAGAGAGAGTGTGAGTTCAGGAGAGGGGTGTGTGTGTGTGAGAGAGTGTAAGTTCAAGAAAGGTGTGTGTATGTGTGTGTGAGAGAGAGAGAGAGAGTGACTGCGTTCACATGGTGGGATTGGTTTGGTTTGGGATTGGTTTAGGCGTTGCTTCCCAACGGGTGGTCTGTCCCCAAATCCTTGTTCACATGCAGTTCGTCTAAGCGGATTCGGTCAGAGACCTGACCCTTTCCGCTACGCTAGGTGGGGGGCGCTGTTGTTAACTTCTATCTTTCTATTACAGTTTTTTACAGTTGCTTAAACTCAATTTTAAAAACTGGGCCCATGTTGACAAAACACTACACACAGTTAATGCAACCATACACCCAATTAACAGAACACCCCAGCTCTATTGCAAAATGCTATTCTGTTTACAAAACTATACACTTTTTTATAAAAATGTGATTTTGTTGCCAAATCATACACACATGATTCATATGATCTATTTGTGTTCCAGTGAGTTACACACTGTAGTAATCAATCCTAAACACTTTGTAACATTCTGTTTTCTAATGACATGATCTGGGTTTCATTTTTTCAGACATATTGATAAATGACATGAATGCATTCATGAAACACAACATATGACTAATGCTGTTCACCAAATATATTTTAATATATTTCTTTTACGTTTATATAATACAAAATCAGTCAATATGCTGAAGTGTTTGTGTTGCATGGTTGCATATTGAAAACCATTTCTGCAAAGAACCATATTCACAGCAAACATAGTAAAACACAGTGTTGATGGAGACAAAACGTTACTGTAATTATCATCTCTGGCCAATTTGGTGTCAACCTAGGCTTTTCAAGGTAGTCAAGGGCTGTGTTTTACAATCTGTGTTTGTGTGTGTGTGTGGGGGGGGGGGGGTCTGTGTCAGGTGTGCTGTGTGTGCATGGGGTGGCTGGGGGGGGGGGGGGGGGCTGTTCAACAAATATTTTTCAATAGATATTTTTTTACTTGTAATCCAAAATCAGTCAATATGCTGAAGTATTTGCTTGTTGCATGGTTGTAAATTGAAAACCATTTTTTCAAAGAACCATATTTACAGCAAACATAGTAAAACACAGTAAAGTGTTGATGGAGACAAAAAATTACTCTAAGTATCATCTCTGGCTAATTTGGTGGCAAGTGTCAACATAGCATTTTCAAGGTAGTCAACCAATGTCATTCCAATGTGACCAATTTAGTCTTTTCTGTCTGCTCTCCTCCCATTGTACCTTGCATGATAGTGTTTACCTCTTGTTACATGTCATCTCACTCTAATCTTTACTGTCCCTCTTTCTCTTCCTCTTGCTACAACACTGCCTTACATTCATATTCAAGTCAAAGTAACGTCCCTATTTTCTATTTTACAGTGTTTAAGTATGATTACTGTGTTTTGCATTTTATCCCTTAGTGTTTTGGCACATGACAATTGTGTTTAACCAGTTGGTTGCAAGTGTGTGGTCAATTTGTAGCTAGTGTTTTGAAATGGACAAAAGGGGACATTACAATAGCATCATGTGTGTAATGCGTGTAAGTGTGTGTAATGTTTAGCAAATCACTGTGTGTAGTGTTTTGTAAAAAGTGTGAAGCTGAAAATGTGCTTAGAGTGGTGCCTACCTGAGCTGATGTTTTGTTATTTGAGTATTGGGTTTCATTAACTGTGGAAAACTTAAGATTTTAGCGTGTAAGCAAACATAAAAAACTGTATTATCTTTTAATGCAAGGAACGTCTGTTTCACGCATAACTCTTGAACCACTCATCCGCTTGATCTCAAATTTGGAGGGCGTCATCATAATGTTACCAGTGTGTGCAGTGCCACGTGTTGGTTGGGCAAAAAATGCCAAAGATATCGGTCAAACCGTGCCGACCCAGGCTGATAAGATTTACAACGCTATGCTACAATGTTGGACATAACGCGACTAACGACATAACTACAATAATGGACATAACACGACTAAACATTTGCCCACAACAAAGCTGCTACGTAGGTAAGATACGCAACAGCAAACTACAGCACTGCACACATATGCCTACAGTGCATACAGACGACACGTAGAGGAGACTGAA
>CM059276.1:32296127-32298627 GCA_030347295.1 Setipinna tenuifilis
TGCTCTACACTTACACTAATAAAAGTAAATGACTGATTGTCTTAGGGGGGGGGGGCATACTGACTAACAAAATGACTGATTATCATGGGGGGGGCATACTGAGACTTCTGGCTTTACAGATGGTGGGTGTGAGATCAGAGGCGTTAGTCCAGGCTGCAGAAAGAGTATTACTGATGTCACACGGACATGGGGCAGGGGGGATGCACAGGAGACTTCCCCCAACTCTACCCCTACCCGAGTACTGGTGGGACTGAGGGCAGTAGCCATATCAGTGTGTATGCGTTGCTTGTAACGTGCCTGCTGCAGTGGCAGGAGGAAGCCTCTTGCTGTGTTTTGCACCGATGTGTGTGTGTGTGTGTTGACTACTTGAAGGCACGAGCCCTGTTAGCGCCCTCTGCTGGCAGTCAGACGGACCTGCCCTGCTGGCTCAGGCTGGTTCAGTCTGGTTCAGGCTGCTTTAGACTGGTACAAGCTGGCTTAGTCGAGTATGGACAGGATGCTCTCAGCACATGTTGTCCCCAAAGTCATTACGTTAAACTTTAGATTCCACTCTTTTCATTAATATAACAAAATCAGTTTTTATGTTAATCTTGGTCTTCTTATCGACTCATCTGATTTCATAATCCATAATCCATAATCCATAATCCAATAATCCATAATCCATAATCCATAATCCAAAGGCATCTGCAGTTTCAGCAGCGATGTGCGTTAGTGAGGGCGTCTCAGAGGTCATAGGTCGTATTGACGGAGAACATTCTGCTGCTCACATCCTGTCCATACAGAGGGTTGCCATGGTAACAGTGTCCATACGGAAGGTCGTCATGGCAGCAGTTCCTCTTTGACCCTGACTCTGCTCTAATGAGCTCCGCCCATTGTGGGCGGATCTGACCCATTGTGGGGGGGTCTGACCCTTCTGTAAATGGAGGGTTAGTGAATGGAGAGGAGAACACTCCCACCCAACCCTGACCCTAACTCTGGCACGCTGCTGACTTCTCCTGCCTTCATTTATTCATGCAATCTGTGTAATTTGTGTGTTTTAATATTTTACTATTTTTTACACGATGGTCAGGTACCATATCAGTGAATATGTACTGGCACTCTGTTCTGTTTGACACGAATGCTTGCCTCTTAACAGTTTCTTTAATGAAATGAACTCTATGTAACTAATATTTAGTAGCCAGGCCAGTGTGTCTGCTCCAGTATTGCTACATATTGTACGCAACTCTGCTTCTATGGAAAATAAAAGAGCATAATATCCAACCTGGAGTCTTGATGATTTTGAATGTGCAGCACAGTGTGTGTGTGTGTGTGTGTGTGTGTGTGTGTGTGTGTGTGTGTGTGTGTGTGCAGCACAGTGTATTGATGTCGCACTGACACATAGTGTCTGATGCAGTGAAGCCATGTGTTCATCGGATAAATGTGTTCAAGTGTTCATCGGATAAATGTGTTCATGATGAAAATGCAGAAAATCGTCACTTCCTCGGACGCCTAGCGACTCTGGGGATGATTGGAGAGTTGGCTGGACAGGAGCGGGCCAAAGCGCTATGCTTTCTCATGATTGGTGGAACTGTCTAAAAAGCTGAACCCTTCAGCAACACATCAGCATCGGAGCAAAGTAGAATTCAGTCCCTGGCAGATTTTCCAGGGTGAAGTCATGAGACAACATGGTCTGTAGGGAGTGTGCTTGTTTTTTAGATATAGCTTATTTTATACATTACATGTATTACCCTGTAAATAAAACATACTAATTACCATAAAGGTATTGGGTTTGATTAAGTTTTGTTAGTTCGTTTATAATTATATAGTCCAAATAATATCACCTAGTCAAGTTAAGGGAAACTAGCCTGCTAGTTAGCATGCTAACCCCGCCCAGGAAAGTGGCTACACATTGTCGACACAATTTTGGCAAAGCCTTCGGTATGAGGAGAGAAGAATTAAACAGTAGGACAAACCAATGCCTAAGATTGATTATATCCTAAAAACAGGTAGAAGTCACAGGTTCCATAGCACTATGCATGATTCCCACTACAGCTCTGCTTATATTCACTAAAAATACATTACTATCATTTAAAATCAACATTTGTCCGCCCCCTCAAATCTCCACATCCACCCCCGCCGCAACAATTTTCAGGATTTTGCTCGTCAAATGTTGGCAGGTGTGATACCTTGTCTGGAAATGGTTTATGAAACGACAATAAAACCTACTTGACTTGAAGTGCACCGCCAAGACAGCAGGTGGCAGCACAACGCATTACAAAGCAGAGCTTCTCAATAGTGACGTATATCCGGATCCACACTTTACATCGAAAGCAGTGGGAAAAATTGAATAGCTGGGCACGTTTTGTTCATGTAAAGATGTCTGTGAAATTAAACGCGCTGTTTAGCGACTCCTACGTTGACATAAGTCAGTATAGAGACCAACATTTCAAGGTAAGTATTTGTATTTGCCACAGTTGCCTCCTGAGCCGTAAAGAGCGTAGCAATAATACTGTTAGCCATT
>CM059276.1:32301127-32311127 GCA_030347295.1 Setipinna tenuifilis
TTACATTGTGACACCTGGCTTGTTTGTGTGTGTGTGTGTGTGTGTGTGTGTGTGTGTGAGCTGTCCCACCTCGTGGCTTGCTGACCTTATGACCCCGTGATGATGGAGTAACAGCCTCGGCCCAGACCAACGCACAGATTCTCACCAATGCAGATTACCAAAACCACCAAGCATTTCTTGCCTTCAGTGTCTCTAGTTTACATAGTAGAGTAGCAACACTTTTTAAAGTATGTCTGCATTAAATGTATGACTACCCTTGGAGTCAGATGTTTTTACAACGGGAGTTTTAGATGCGTCTGTCAATCTGTATTATGTCATAAGCAACCTATATTTCCAATAGATATACAAAACGTATAAGCCTTAAAGGTTAGAGGTATGAAATGTGGCATAGTAATCTTTTACAGGTTTATCAAGGAGGCCACCGGGTGTGATCTGACCCGTATGCTACCCGTATACTTCTTAATTACATGCAAGACAAGTGTCGGATGCTTTGATTGAGGGGTACTGGGGTGAGGAAAGCCGGTTGGATCAGCTGTCCATGCTCAGGTTACGCCTGTGGCTCCACGTTGCGCCTAGCTGCCACTTGGCGCACAATGGAGACGTTAATGAGAAGACAAGAATGCGCATTCATTAATGAAAAGACATGGACACACATTTACAGTCGCGGCTACTGAGCATCATTAGTTTACACGTGAGCGGATAGCTTTTTTACTCGTCAGGTTGACCTGTGGCTCTGGGTGGGGGCATCGCCGTTGTCAAGGTAACCCAGAAAGACAACAAACAGACCCGGGCACGCAGGACTAACTGTAGCTCAGGCTACAAAACTGATACCTGTGCAGGTGCATGCAATCTAGACCTTATTTGTACAGCTAGAAATGCAGACTTGTAAAACTGAATCAAATGGGACTACTTCTGATTCTGTTAGGCAACTGCATGTGCCGTTTCCAATTGGTTACATCTACGGTACCGAGCGGAACAAAGTGAGAAACGGGTTGGGGAGCCAAAAATGGCCAGATGGGTCGAGTTACGAAGGAGAGTTTGAGAACGACCTGAAACACGGAGTGGGTGTTTATTCTTGGCCCAGTGGAGAGGTATGTGATGTTTTGTTGTCATGTCCTGAAATTTAAACTTAAAATAACTCAATGTGCTGTTTTACCAGACTACTCGGCGCCGACACCCGCATGTAATTATAATAATAATAATCATCATCATAATAATAGTAATAACAGCTTGACAAAGGAACACAGGACAGATACACATGGCAACACACGTGGCATTGCAGTCCAGTAGCATCCTTGATATAAATGCTATAATAAAGCATCCTAACTTCTGTTCCTGTCAAATGTGTGGATTTCTGCAGGTCTACGAGGGTGCCTTCTATAAAGATTATCGCCATGGCAAGGGCACATACAGCTGGCCCGACGGCTCCAAGTTCACCGGGAAGTTTTATTTGAATCGAAAGGAGGGTTATGGAGTCCAGAGTTTTCCCGACGGCTCAGTCTTTAAGGTAAAGGGCTTTTTAACGCTTTGTAAATTACAGTAAAGGTAAATCCTTTGGTGGATTTAACACCATGTCAAGAAATAGCCTCATTCTTATCAGCATTCTGTCCAGAGATGGCTATGGTAGTAAAGAAGTACTTTAATAGTAAATACATAATATCACATGTGGGCTGAATCCTGCTTCACAGCATGTTCTGAAGTGGCGGTGCTTGGGTGGGGCGTTTCTGTTTGACTGCTTCTGTGGGCCTGTGTGTAGGGGCTCTGACTGCTTCTGTGGGCCTGTGTGTAGGGGCTCTGACTGCTTCTGTGGGCCTGTGTGTAGGGGCTGTACCATGCTTCTGTGGGACTGTGTGTAGGGGCTGTACCATGCTTCTGTGGGACTGTGTGTAGGGGCTGTACCATGCTTCTGTGGGCCTGTGTGTAGGGGCTGTACCATGCTTCTGTGGGCCTGTGTGTAGGGGCTCTGACTGCTTCTGTGGGCCTGTGTGTAGGGGCTCTGACTGCTTCTGTGGGCCTGTGTGTAGGGGCTGTACCATGCTGACGAGCGTCTGGGCCCCGGGGTGCTCACCTACGCAGACGGCCGGCAGGACGTGGGGCTGTGGCATCGCTGCCGGCTGCTGAGTCTCTGCACGCGGCTGGAGGACGCCTTCCGCCTGGAGTCCCTGCCGGGGTTCCAGAGTGGGGTGCAGGTGCAGAGGACACCCCAAGTCCTGCGTCCAGAGCCCCCCAAAATGTCCCGCTGCAGCAGGGACCCCCTGGTGCTGTCGGCACAGGAGATGTTGGAGGACGAGCGCTTCATTCTGCCCCCCGACACCCTTCGCTACGCCAGCGACCCCGACCTCCTGCCCCTCCCCCCCCGCCTCCGCTCGCAGCTCGACACACTCTTCTTCGGCCACACCAGCCCTGAGCCGACACACACACACGCACACACACGCACACACACACACGGCAGCAGCAGCCCTCTGCCACTGCAGGAGCGGATGCAGGACCACATCAGCAGGCACAGGTCAGGTACACACACCCACACACACACACACACACACACACGCACACACACACACACACACACAGGTCAGGTACACACACACACACAGGTCAGGTACACACACACCCACACACACACCCACACACAGGTCAGGTACACACACACCCACACACAGGTCAGGTACACACACACACACACACACAGGTCAGGTACACACACACACACACACACACACACACACACACACACAGGTCAGGTACACACACACACACACACACAGGTCAGGTACACACACACACACACACACACACACACAGGTCAGGTACACACACACACACACACACACACACACACACACACAGGTCAGGTACACACACACACACACACACACACACACACACAGGTCAGGTACACACACACACACACACACACACACACACACACACACACACATACACACAGGTCAGGTACACACACACACACACAGGTCAGGTACACACACACACACACACACACATACACACAGGTGAGGTACACACACACACACAGGTCAGGTACACACACACACACACACACACACATACACACAGGTGAGGTACACTCACACACACAGGTCAGGTGTACACACACACAGGTGAGGTACACACACAGGTGAGGTACACACACACACACACACACACACACACACACAGGTGGGGTACACACACCCACACACAGGTCAGGTACACACACACACACACACAGGTCAGTTACACACACACCCACACACACACCCACACACAGGTCAGGTACACACACACACACACACACACACACACACACACAGGTCAGGTACACACACACACATACACACAGGTGAGGTACACACACACACACACAGGTCAGGTGCACACACACACACACATACACACAGGTGAGGTACACACACACACACAGGTCAGGTGCACACACACACACAGGTGAGGTACACACACAGGTGAGGTACACACACACACACACATACACACACACACACACAGGTGGGGTACACACCACACACAGCGGAGGTACACACACAGGTCAGGTACACAAACACATGTGCACACAGCCCTGTTTCAGTCAACACATTTTGCTGTCTGTGTGTTTGTCTGTGTGTATTTAGGGTGGAGAGTGTTGACTGGGATGTGCGTTTGTGTGTGTGTGTGTTTGTATGTTTGGGGCGAAGAGTGTATTTCATCTACATATTTTAGAGTGGAGGTGTGCTGACAGGTGTGTGTGTGTGTGTCTGTGTGTGTGTGTGTGTGTGTGTGTGTGTGTAGGTTTGAAGCGGAGTGTGTGGACTGGCCTGTGGATGCGGTGTTGTGTGTGCGGAGGAGTGTGTTTGGGCGTAAGGGCCGTCTGGAGGTGTGCTGACTGATGTGTGTGTGTGTGTGTGTGTGTGTGTGTGTGTAGGGTTGAAGCGGAGTGTGTTGACTGGCCTGTGGATGCGGTGTTGTGTGTGCGGAGGAGTGTGTTTGGGCGTAAGGGCCGTCTGGAGGTGTGCTGACTGATGTGTGTGTGTGTGTGTGTGTGTGTAGGGTTGAAGCGGAGTGTGTGGACTGGCCTGTGGATGCGGTGTTGTGTGTGCGGAGGAGTGTGTTTGGGCGTAAGGGCCGTCTGGAGGTGTGCTGACTGACGTGTGTGTGTGTGTGTGTGTGTGTGTGTGTGTGTCTAGGGTTGAAGCGGAGTGTGTGGACTGGCCTGTGGATGTGGTGTTGTGTGTGCGGAGGAGTGTGTTTGGGCGTAAGGGCCGTCTGGAGGTGTGCTGACTGATGTGTGTGTGTGTGTGTGTGTGTGTGTAGGGTTGAAGCGGAGTGTGTGGACTGGCCTGTGGATGCGGTGTTGTGTGTGCGGAGGAGT
The DNA here is from genome assembly GCA_030347295.1 of Setipinna tenuifilis. NCBI lineage: Eukaryota > Metazoa > Chordata > Actinopteri > Clupeiformes > Engraulidae > Setipinna > Setipinna tenuifilis. Next base: position 32,305,491 of record CM059276.1, read on the forward strand.
GTGTTTGGGCATAAGGGCCCTCTGGAGGTGTGCTGACTGATGTGTGTGTGTGTGTGTGTGTGTGTGTAGGGTTGAAGCGGAGTGTGTGGACTGGCCTGTGGATGCGGTGTTGTGTGTGCGGAGGAGTGTGTTTGGGCATAAGGGCCCTCTGGAGGTGTGCTGACTGATGTGTGTGTGTGTGTGTGTGTGTGTGTAGGGTTGAAGCGGAGTGTGTGGACTGGCCTGTGGATGCGGTGTTGTGTGTGCGGAGGAGTGTGTTTGGGCGTAAGGGCCGTCTGGAGGTGTGTTCGGAGCAGCTGATTGCGGCGGCGGCGCGGGGGGATTCTCAGGCGGTCTACGGCCTCCTGCGGGACGGAACCCTCCACCCAGACGTGGCCGACGCCCAAGGCCACACCCCTCTCATCGCTGCCACGGTAACACCACACTTCACCACACTCCACCTCTCCTCAGCTCAACCTGACATGTTGACATGTTGATCCCTACAAAACGCACCACGTAGGGAGTTGCATTGTTTTGTTCCCTACATATTGCACTACATGGTAAAGTAGTTAACGTTTTGTATTTAGCTACAGTATCTAGACACAGCACACAAACACTTCACTACATGTTGCTATGGCAACAGAAGTCTTGGTTAGGGTTGGGTGTGGGCATAGTCACAACATATTGCTATGGCAACAGAAGTCTTGGTTAGGGTTGGGTGTGGGCATAGTCACAACATATCTCTATGGCAACAGAAGTCTTGGTTAGGGTTAGGGTAAATTTTCTTACAGGTGAGCTGGCTTAACGAGGTGATTACATTTTCTCACAGGTGAGCTGGCTTAACGGTGTCTCTGTGCTCTCCGCAGGTGAACTGCCATAACGAGGTGATCCACATGCTGCTGGACGCAGGTGCGGACGTGAACAAGCTGAACAGAGAGGGCATGTGCGCTCTAGCCGTGTGCCACGTCCTCTACTACCCCGCCAGCACACTCCACCTGTCCGTCGCAGAGCCCGGGCCACACACACACACACACACACACTCCCCTACGCCTCAGGTCAGTCCACACACACACACACACACACACACACACACACACACACACACACACACACACACACTGCACAAGGGCAATAAAAACTTGAATACTTGAATAAGGAATACTCTCAGCATGTATAAGGAATACTCAGCATGTAATAAGGAATACTCTCAGCATGTAATAAGGAATACTCCCAGCATGTGTTCAGGATTAATATGCGTTAGCTTAATAAGTCAAAATGTTCATTACCATTCAAAACTTTGTTCTTTTTTAGCACAACTTAAGTCAGTGTGTTGCTCTGATGCTTAATGTTTATGATAAGAAACTGGCTCTGCCATATGTAGAGCAAAGCAACACATATTTTGCAGCTGGTAATGCCTGACTGTGTTGATGATATGTTAGTGTATGGAATGAACCCTGCATCATATTACTGTGTTGATGATATGTTAGTGTATGAACCCTGCATCATATTACTGTGTTGTTGATATGTTAGTGTATGAATGAACCCTGCATCATATTACTGTGTTGATATGTTAGTGTATGAACCCTGCATCATATTACTGTCTTGATATGTTGGTGTATGCATCATGCTGCTCTCTCTCAGGGGTGTGTCTCAAAGGCTGCAGAGCAGAGAGAGGACCCAGGTGAAGCCAGCCCTGCCCCTCAGGAGACTGATCCAGGTCTAGCCAATGAGAAGACAGAGGATCAGGGTGATGTACCAACTGATTCAGGTGTAGCCAATGAGAAGACAGAGAATCAGGGTGATGTACCAACTGATTCAGGTGTAGCCAATGAGAAGACAGAGAATCAGGGTGATGTACCGACTGATTCAAGTCTAGCCAATGAGGAGACAGAGGATCAGGGTCATGCACCGACTGATTCAGGTCTAGCCAAAAAGGAGACAGAGGATCAGGGTCCAAGGACACTAGAAATGCAGGCTGGTTTTGACAGCAATTCATTGGAGGGGGAGGGACTTGTTTCATCCAATAAGGGAGTTGGGAGTGAGTTGTGGGAGGAGGCTGAACAGGAAGCATCTCTCACTGGGGGGGGGCTGAGGGAGGGGCCTGATGACACGACTGAGGGGGGGGGACCTGTCGACATCACTGAGGGGGAGGGGCCTGATGACATCACTGAGAGGGAGGAGCCTGTTGACATGGGTCAGAGGGAGGAGCCTGATGACATGGGTCAGAGGGAGGAGCCTGTGGATAGTGTGTCAGAGAGGGAGGGGCCTGAGATGGATGAGTGTGCTGTGATTGGGCAGAAGGAGGGGCCTGAGATGGAAGAGTGTGCTGTGATTGGTCGGGGCACAGCTGAGAGGTATGAGGGGGCGGGGCCTGTAGTGGAGGACTCTGGAGGTGTTGGTGAGCCTGTGACCCTTGGCCCCGAGAGCTCCAGGCAGCACACGGCCTTCAGCTCTGCTCTGTCATTGGCCAGCCTGCAGGTGGGCGTGCCAGAGGGGGCTCTGCAGCAGGCAGCTGAGGCTCTGTGCCAGTCTGCAGTCCAGCCACCAGAGGGCAGTCAGGAGTCCGTCCACAGGATCGCTCTGGACAAACAGCAGTGAGTCTAAGGAGGCGGCAGAGCAGCTGCTAATATACACACAGAAATGCAGTGCAAATGTGTCCTGTAACTGTGTGTGTGATGTGCATTACTAGGCTGTGTTGGGTTTCTGTATGTGTGTGTGTGATGTGTGTTGTTAGGCGTGAGTGTCCTCTGTGTGTGTGTGTGTGATGTGTGTTGTTAGGCGTGAGTGTCTGTCTGTGTATGTGGTGTGTGTTGCTAGACTGGGGTCCGCTTCCCAAAACCGTCGTTGCTAACTTCCTTAGCAGCTTCGTTGGTTTGAACGATGGACTTACGATGCTACTGTTTCCCGGTTGCATCATTCATACTATGCAACTAACGATGTTTACAACTACGTTAGTCTGATAGTTAAATTGTGTCGTTCAAACGATTTGCTCGGACCTGTCGTTAGACTATTGTTTATGTTGGTTTATGTAGTCGTGACGTCTTGCTCGTCACCTTTGGCCTTCTTGGGGCGGATTAGGCACCATTCGATGCTTTACCGCCGACTGCATGAATGATCTTACTTTAATCAGATCATGTAAAAAGAAGATAGACAATACACCCCACCAAACACAAAAAGCTGTTGCAAAATGTTGTTGGATCATTAAAGTCATGTACTGATCTTACAGATCATTTTTAATACTGTGATGTAGTATGATCACGGATCACAGATCCATAATCAAGGTCATTCCATTATCCCACAGATCATTCCCCCTGTTTCAATCCCACAGATCATTCCACCTGTTTCAAATTGATTACCATTCAGCAGGGTTCGAGAGTAGGCCTGCATAGTGGGCAGAGGACCTAACCACTCACCCGTTGTACCATACCTCTTTTGGAGGCCTTAGTTATAGTTATATAGAGACCTATGTAGTATTATGAAACACGATATCATGCAAACTGATTTAGTCATTGCTTTTAATAAGGGACATGATTGTGTTGAGGAACAATGCCCTAAGTTGCTGAAATGAGGCTACGTTTCTGTTGCTTATGGCCGTGTCGTTTCTGTCATTTATCCACAATGAATGCATCCGAATACTCTCCAAACGCTTTCAAAACATCTGGATACTTTGCATTTTGAACGACAGAAGTCCAATCTAACATAGTTCGGCGTACCTTGGTGGTTGGAGATTTTCGGGAAACAGTCGGATTTGGGCTGCTGTGTAGTTCGAACCTCCGTTGAACAACGGTGGTTTAGTGCTAACCTCTGTCGTTGTTTGGAAAACACCCCTGTGTTGTTTTGTTGTATATGTGTGTGTTGTGTTGTGTGGTGCTAGGCTGTGTTGTTTTGTTGTATATGTGTGTGTTGTGTTGTGTGGTGCTAGGCTGTGTTGTTTTCCTCTGTGTGTGTGTGTTGTATGTTGATAGGCAGTGTGGTTTTTCTGTGTGGGTTGTGTGTTGCTAGGCTGTGTTGTACTATGTTGCTAGGCTGTGATATGTGTTGCTAGGCTGCGATGGGTGTTGCTAGGCTTTGTTGTGCTGTGTTGCTAGGGTTAGTGTGTTGTGTTTCTGTGTCTGTGTATGTGGTGTGTGTTGCTAGGCTGTGTTGTTTTCCTGTGTCTGTGTGTGTTGTGTTGCTAGGCTTTGTTGTTTTCCTGTATCTGTGTTGTGTGTTGATAGGCAGTATTGTTTTCTTGTGTGTGTTGCTAGTTGTTGTGCTGTATTGCTAGGCTGTGATGTGTGTTGCTAGGCTAGGATGTGTGTTACTAGGCTGTGTTGTGCTGTGCTGTGCTGTATTGCTAGGCTGTGATGTGTATTGCTAGGCTGTGATATGTGTTGCTAGGCTAGGATGTGTGTTGCTAGGCTGTGATGTGGGTTGCTAGGCTGTGTTGTGCTGTGTTGCTAGGCGCGAGCGGCGTTGGTCGACCCTCAGGCTGCTGCTGTCGCGGGGAGCCGACCCCAACGCCTCGGTGGTGCCCATGCCCGTCCTCTTCCTCGCCATCAAGGCCACACACACACACGCCGTGCACATGCTGCTACAGGCCGGGGCTCGCACAGACATACGCCTGCCCTCTGAGGTACACACACACACACACACGCACACACACTCTCTTTCTCTCTCTCTCTCCATCTCTCTCTCTGTCTCACTGTGTGTGTGTGTGTGTGTGTGTGTGTGTAAAATGTAAGGTGTGTCTTAGTTGAATGGTCTGTACCCATGTGTGTTTATTGTGTGTATGTGTGTGTGTAATGTAATGTTTCTGTTAATTAAATGGTCTGTGTGTGTGTGTGTGTGTGTGTGTGTGTTAGTTAAACGGTCTGTACCCGCTGCATGTGGCTGCTGGTCTCCCGGGCGACGAGGGCCCCCGCATCACGGAGCTCCTGCTGCACGCTCTGGCCGACCCCGACGTGCAGGCGCATGACTCACACCTGACCTTTGACCCTGACCAGGTGAGAGGTCACACACAGGAATGCTATTGGCTAACCCTAACCCAGCGATGTCATTGCTGTGTGTGTGATGTCATTGCTGTGTGTGTGAGTGCCATGCTGTGTGTGTGATGTCATGGTGTGTGTGATGTCATGTTGTGTGTGTGTGTGCCATGCTGTGTGTGTGATATGCTGTGTGTGTGATGTCATGATGTGTGTGTGATGTCATGTTGTGTGTGTGTGTGTGCCATGCTGTGTGTGTGATGTCATGCTGTGTGTGTGTGATGTCATGCTGTGTGTGTGTGATGTCATGGTGTGTGTGTGTGTGTGATGTCATGCTGTGTGTGTGTGTGTGCCATGCTGTGTGTGTGATATGCTGTGTGTGTGATGTCATGATGTGTGTGTGATGTCATGTTGTGTGTGTGTGTGTGTGTGTGTGTGATGTCATGCTGTGTGTGTGTGATGTCATGATGTGTGTGTGATGTCATGTTGTGTGTGTGTGTGTGTGTGTGTGTGTGATGTCATGCTGTGTGTGTGTGATGTCATGTTGTGTGTGTGTGTGTGTGTGTGTGATATGCTGTGTGTGTGATGTCATGATGTGTGTGTGATGTCATGTTGTGTGTGTGTGTGTGTGTGTGTGTGATGTCATGCTGTGTGTGTGTGATGTCATGATGTGTGTGTGATGTCATGCTGTGTG
>CM059276.1:32318627-32328627 GCA_030347295.1 Setipinna tenuifilis
GTGTTCACATGAACACACAACGCTCCTCCTCTGGTCTTAGCTATCTTAGGCCCCTCCCCCTCCTGTGGTGTTAGCTATCTTAGGCCCCTCCCCCTCCTCCTGTGGTGTTAGCTATCTTAGGCCCCTCCCCCTCCTCCTGTGGTCTTAGCTATCTTAGGCCCCTCCCCCTCCTGTGGTCTTAGCTATCTTAGGCCCCTCCCCCTCCTCTGGTCTTAGCTATCTTAGGCCCCTCCCCCTCCTCTGGTCTTAGCTATCTTAGGCCCCTCCCCCTCCTCCTGTGGTGTTAGCTATCTTAGGCCCCTCCCCCTACTCTGGTCTTAGCTATCTTAGGCCCCTCCCCCTCCTCTGGTCTTAGCTATCTTAGGCCCCTCCCCTCCTCTGGTCTTAGTCTTAGCATGAGTGTATAGTGTGTAGTGTGTATCGTGGTGTAGGAGAGTAGAGTGTGTATCGTGGTGTAGAAGAGTAGAGTGTGTGTGTGTGTGTGTGTGTGTGTGTGTGTGAGAGTAGAGTGTGTATCGTGGTGTAGGAAAGGACAGTGTGTAGATGCAGGATGCATGTACGTGTGGGATGACACTCAGGATTATAACAGTGCCCATCCAGTAAGTGTTTAGTAGTGTGTGTTTGGGTTAGTTAGGGTTATGGTTAGTGTGTTTGGGTTACTTAGGGTTAGGGTTAGTGTTTCACTCACTGCGTGGTTGTAGTGGAGGACTCACTGGGTCATGTTTGTCAATGACGGTAAGCACGAGTGAATGAGAGGGTGGCTCACTTACCTGATTGATTCGTGGAGTAGCCTGTAAGATCTTCCATGCAAAACCGTCATGGGAAGTTATTATCCAATGAGATGCGCTTAGAGAATTTTAAACGGGAGCGCGCTTGACTATCCAACATGGCGTCTTGTCAAGAGAGCAGAGCACCACCAGTGAGTAATCCCTCTCCTTCACTTTGCTTCGGTTTTAACTGTGTTTTGAACTGTCACTATTTTCGTGAATGACTGTCAAACTGTTTCTTGGTTGCGCTGTAGAATCGCTGTGTTTAAATAATCGGTGTTGTCGGCATTGTAATATCCGTAGTTAACTTCTGAAATGTTTTGAAGTTGTTGCGCTTGTCGCAGCCACCGTGTGTTTGGGTTGGTTAGGGTTAGTGTGTTTGGGTTACTTAGGGTTAGGGTTAGTGTGTTTGGGTTGGTTATGGTTAGTGTGTTTGGGTTACTTAGGGTTAGGGTTAGTGTGTTTGGGTAAGTTAGGGTTAGGGTTAGTGTGTTTGTTTCTACATTTTTACATTACATTGCATTTGGCATACGATTTTATCCAAAACGACTTACAAAAAAGGAGGACATAAGCAACAGAGGTGTAAAAGGACACAGAGTAGGGACACAACAGACATATGTACTTCTGCATAGGGACAGAGAGAGAGAGAGAGTTGGTTTAGTGATTGTTAGTTATGTTAGTTTTGTTAGGAAGAGAGGCAATCTCGGAAGAGAAGGGTTTTTAAAGATAGGAAGGGATGTTGCTGTTCTTGTCGCAACTGGTAGGTCATTCCACCATTTGGGGACAACCACGGAGAAGAGTTTAGAGTGACCTCGCTTTGTGAGAGGCGAGGGTACCGATAGATGATTTGTGTGAGCGGAACGCAGCGCCCTGGACGGGACATGAGCCTTTAGTAAGACACTGAGGTAGGCGGGGGCGGAACCTTCTACATGACATAGAATGGGGCCCCTGGTTAGGGTTAGGGTTAGTGTGTTTGTTTCTACATGGCATAGAATGGGGCCCCTGGTTAGGGTTAGGATTAGTGTGTTTGTTTCTACATGGCATAGAATGGGGCCCCTGGTTTAATGACATAGAATGGGGCCCCTGGTTAGGGTTAGTGTGTTTGTTTCTACATGGCATAGAATGGGGCCCCTGGTTTAATGACATAGAATGGGGCCCCTGGTTAGGGTTAGTGTGTTTGTTTCTACATGGCATAGAATGGGGCCCCTGGTTTAATGAGCTAGAGCCCCCTGACTTAATGACATAGAATGGGGCCCCTGGCTTAATGACATAGAATGGGGCCCCTGGTTTAATGACATAGAATGGGGCCCCTGGTTTAATGACATAGAATGGGGCCCCTGGCTTAATGACATAGAATGGGGCCCCTGGTTTAATGAGCTAGAGCCCCCTGCTCCACAGCCCCAGAGATGGGGGAGGTGATGATGTCATGTCCTGTTCTGTCCTGTCTGCTTCCTGCAGGTCAAGATCACAGTGGGAGCAGCGAGACACAGGACAGGAGTACACAGAGAGGGAGCACAGCCAACACTAAGAGTAAGCAACAGTAGCAGTAAGTGTTTAGTAAGTGTTGGCCAACAGTAGCAGTAAGCCTGTAGTAAGAGTTGGCCAACAGTAACAGTAAGTGTTTAGTAAGAGTTGGCCAACAGTAGCAGTAAGCTTGTAGTAAGAGTTGGCCAACAGTAACAGTAAGTGTTTAGTAAGAGTTGGCCAGCAACAGGGTAGGCAGGTGGCAGACAGGTAGGTTAGTGCACAAACAAAGGACACAAACTACAGATGAGGGTTGTAAAAAGAGGGGGGGTCCTACTGAGTCCTATAGAATAAGATATATGGGCGCTCCTGTAGTCATGTCCTTAGCTTCAAACTCTAGCTGCCGTTATGCTGTGTATATGTAGTTAGCCTAGAAAATGTATCTACGTTTATATAATAATAATAATAATCTTTACTTGTATAGCACATTTCATACAAATGATGTAGGTCAAAGTGCTTCAACAGTGTGGCAGAGGAACATATGGCAAGCTTTGTTATAGTCCAGTAGCACTGGACAAATCTGCCATCGGCTGGGAAGAGCCCTACTAATGCCCCCCATGGTTGCCAGATAAGAGCCCTACTGATGCCCCCCATGGTTGCCAGATAAGAGCTCTACTAATGCCCCCCATGGTTGCCAGATAAGAGCCCTACTGATGTGCCCATGGTTGCCAGATAAGAGCCCTACTGATGTGCCCATGGTTGCCAGATAAGAGCTCTACTAATGCCCCCCATGGTTGCCAGATAAGAGCTCTACTAATGTGCCCATGGTTGCCAGATAAGCTCAACTGCTGGGTGGTAGAGGGAATTTAGATGTGGCCTAATGGTTAGGGAGTTGGTCTTGGTATCAGAGGTTAGCAGGTTTGATTCTCGTGCCAGTAAGAAAAATGTGGGTGGAGGATTAAATTACCTGCACCCTCTTCCATGACTTAAATGTCATCTAACCCCAAAGGCATCTAACCCCACATTGCTCCAGGGGAATCGTCCCTGGACCTCATTCACTGTAAGGCATCTAACCCCACACTGCTCCAGGGGGACTGTCTGTCCCTCTACCTCATTCACTGTAAGGCATCTAACCCAACATTGCTCCAGGGGGACTGTCCCTGCATCTCATTCACTGTAAGGCATCTAACCCCACACTGCTCCAGGGGGACTGTCTGTCCCTCTATCTCATTCACTGTAAGGCATCTAACCCCACATTGCTCCAGGGGGACTGTCCCTCTACCTCATTCACTGTAAGGCATCTAACCCCACACTGCTCCAGGGGGACTGTCTGTCCCTCTACCTCATTCACTGTAAGCCATCTAACCCCACACTGCTCCAGGGGGACTGTCCCTGCACCTCATTCACTGTAAACTGCTCTGGAGAAGAGCTTCAGCTGAATGTAATTGTATTTATTGTGGTACCTGCAGAGGCTTCAGTGAGGAGCCCACAGCAGCCATCACTTATCAGTCAGGTGAAGGCCCACCTGAAGCACAAGAAGGTCACAGAGAAGCTAAAAGAACAACGCAAGGGTAGGGAGAGAGGAGGAGTCTGACCACACACACACACACACAAACACACACACAAACACAGACATGGACAATTTTTGATACCCTTTTACGAAAATTATTTTACCAGAAATGCTTTGAAATCATCCAAAGCAACAACCTGAGGTTAAGAGTACCGCCAAACCACATTGTTTATCAGGACTGCTGCTAGTGGCAGCTCAAGGGTGACCCCTAGTGGCAGCTCAAGGGTTAACCCTAGTGGCAGCTCAAGGGTGACCCCTAGTGGCAGCTCAAGGGTTAACCCTAGTGGTCAGGACTGCCGCTAGTGGCAGCTCAAGGGTGACCCCTAGTGGTCATGAGGTTTATTTACCCCCCGCCTTTTGTTCAACAGTTTTAAGTTGATTCCTGAAACTTCCTCTAAACTTCACCCCAAGAAGATTGCATGAAACTTGCTAATTGTTGAGTGAAAAATGCTAATGTACAAATAAGGCTTTTTAAGTTGCCAATATCTTGGGCCGAGAAAGTCTGTAGTCTGGTTATCACAATGCTGAGTTTTTGGGAATGTTGTGGGCATGGAAACGTAGGGTCATTGAAGCATTTTAACTGTGTGAATGCCAAACTGTTTAAGGGTATGTGAATGCTGTTTTAATTGTGTGTAATGTATGTGAGGGTGTGTTCTAAGTGTAACTGTGTTCCACTCCTCAGTCCTTGCTCAGAAGTGGGCCCACAAACCCACAGCTTCTGGGGACCAGGTCAGGCGTCGAAGGGCAAGTGCTAAGGACCAGGTCAAGGGTCGAAGAGCAAGTGCCAAGGACCAGCTCAGACAAGCCCCTCGGCCACAGCTGTGTGACCCCAACGAGAACTACAGCTTCATTTAACCACGTCTGCAATAAAGTTCCCCCTTTTAGCCCCATCATCTATGTGCTCTGTGTAGTCATGTCTGCAATAAAGTTCTCATTTAAGCCTCATTACTTGTAAAAGTTGCCTACAATCACCTTTACACATGGCTGAGTATTATGTAATATGTGTTTTCTCATTGTCTGAAATGTCATGTATGTAATTGTCTGCAGCCTGTCTGCCAGCTGCATGAATGTGGGTCATGAGTGGGACTCTTAACTGCATATCAGGGGAGACGGGAGGAAGTGTGCGTGACTCTTAACTGCATATCAGGGGAGACGGGAGGAAGTGCACAGGTGGGGGCTCTTCCTGTTAGGAGCCGGCAGGTGAAGCAGCGTTTAAGGGCCTCTCATTGTTAGATTTACCAATGACTGGATTAATACAGTGGATTACCAATGACTGGATTACTGCAAGAAGGGACTTACCCAAACACATGGATTTGGTGAGATTGCGTCCTTTTTCTTTTTTGTGGAGCGTCTTCTCGTCAGAGATCTGTTTGTCAATCCCTTCTGGGAGCATTTTTGTATAGGATCGATCTTTTGTCACCTTTGTCAGGATTTATCTTACTGGAATATTGGGGAATTGAACCATGAGGGGGGATTGTTTGTTGGCTGTAAAGTTATGTGTTGCTTCACAAACATTCACTGTTGCTTCACAAACATTCACTGTTGCTTCACAAACGAACACTCACCGCTCTTCATGGTTTCAATACAGTGTGAAACTCTACAGTGTGAAACTAGTTTGCTTTCATGGTTTTGTGTCTTCAATTAATGAGCATTTGGGTTTCTTATGTATGACTAATTGCCTAGGCTATATGTTTAGGCCTACCACAGTATTTTTTCAGCCTTGATCAAATAAGATCCACCCGTGTTAAATAGCCCCGTGGCATTTCCTGGAGTTTGAAACAGGCGCGTTGCTACAGTCTGTGTGCTCTGTGTAGTCATGTCTCCAATCAAGTCCTCCATTAAGCCTGGTCCTCTAGTCACCATGGAGCTTATTTCTGCCGTGTCATCTTTATTTCTGCTGTGTCATGTTTATAGTCAGATGATTAATGTGAAGCTCATGTGTATGTTACTGGACCGTTTGCAAACATTCAGTGTGTCCATGATCTCCAGCACTGGCACGCAGGCCAGATCACCAACACTAATTAATGCCCTACTCCAGCACTTTCCAACCCTAACCCCACCCACAGTGACAGGAATAATTACACACAGCCATTCCAGTTTCTCCAATATCTTATATTAACAAACACATTAACAAACAACACAGACATCTTCAGGTGACCAGAGCTGACAGGAAATGGGCAGCCAGACCAGGAGGCCACTCCCACTGCGTCTCTCTACTTCCTGTTTGCTTCACTTCCTGTTCTCTTGACTTCCTGCCATGAGCTTGTGCGTTTCAGAGGAGCACAGACCTACTGGCCTTCCCCCCATAACTCTAGTCATCAGTACAAAACAAATATGGCGCAGTCTGTCCTCTTGCGTGTGGGATGTGTGTGTTTACTGTCCTTGGGGTCCTTTGCACATTGGCGTGTGTGTGGGGTTAATGTCCTGCAAAGCCTCCTGCAGATAGATGTGTGTAAGATGTTTGTGTGTGTAAGGTGTTTTTACTGTCAGGTATGTCAGTAGCTCTTTAGTGATTACTAATAGACTACTTCTTGGGTGAGACTCGGGTATGTAAGAATCGCTTAAGTAAGGCTCAGGTATGTCAATAAACACATGTGCCGACAGATAAAGATGTCAATTAAATATGACCGTGGCAGGGCAGTGGTCTGGCGGTTAAGGTGACGGACCTGTGACCCAGAAGTGCTACTGAGGTATGTTGAGCTGTGTGTGTGTGTGTGTGTATGTATGTTGAGCCGTCCCCAGACTCTGCTCCTCTGTTGTCGTTGTCATGGCTGCTGCCTGCTTGTGTGTGTGATGAGTTAAATGCAGGCTGCAGGCTGGTTGTGTGTGTGTGTGTGTGTGTGCACTGTGTGCTGTGGTATGCTGTGTAATCACAATGGGAATAGGAATCACTAATGGGAATCACTTTCACATACATTCTAGTCCAATCCAAACCCCTGTGGCAGCATGGTAGTAAACTTGTAGACTCCCATTTAGTCCACATTGACATCTGAAGTCAAAGCATTTACTGCCTGTGTGGTATCAGCTGCTTGTGTATTTGCTGCAGCTTGTAGGATTGCTGTGTCCAGTAAGTTCAGCAGCTTGTGAGGCTGAGGCCATGGCAGGAACAGCTAGATAGAGCTAACCCCAACCTAGCTAGATGGAGCTAACCCCAACCCAGCTAGATAGAGCTAACTCCAACCCAGCTAGCTAGAGCGAACCTTAGCCCAGCTAGATAGAGGTAATGCTAACACAGCTAGCTAGAGCTAATGCTAACACAACTAGCTAGAGCTAACCCAGCTAGATAAAAAGCTAATGCTCCTGGGGGTTTGGGGGGGGGGGGGGGGTTGGGGAGATGTGTGGGTGTGCTATTCATTTACATGTAAAAGGTACAGAATAGTAAAAAAGGGGCTAAAGGCGAACCCTAACACTAAACATTCCATCAGTATAAAGTATGACGTCATCCTCATGCACTCAGTCATACAGGAGTCCCTCCATCACTCCAGCACTCTCACTCACAGGAAGTGATGTCACTCCATTATTCTGTAATACAGGAAGCAACATCAGAGTCCGGCAGGAAGCACTGTCACTGGAAATCTGATAGACACAGGAAGTGATCAGTCAGTTCAGTCTTCTACGCAGACTCAGCTTTGCCAGTGTTGTCCCGCCTCCACCTACTGTTAGTGCTGCATCTAGTCCCGCCTCAGCAGCAGGCTGACCAATGAGAGCAGGAGAAGAGTATTGCATGGCAGGCTCTGGTTGGCTGTTCCTTTTGCTCTCTTGGTCTCAGTGGGGTAGTATTTGGAGACCAACACGCGCGAGTGTGTACAGGACTGATCCAGGCACAGCCCACTGCCAGACCCACTCACCTCGTCACCTAGCAACAAGACATGATACAGTTAGAGTTAATCACAGCACAGGGCACTGCACTCACATGTTTATTCATACACACACACACACACACACACACACACACACACACACACACACACACACACACACACACACACACACACACACACACACACACACACACACATACACATGCACTTACCCACTGTTACGGCTGTATGTGTCTCTTATTGTGTTTTGTGCCTTCTGTGCTGTTTGTCCCTCTCCTGTTGCCATAGACTACCTGCTCAGACGATCGTGTGATGGGACTGGCCTAACTGCTGCTGTGTGTGTGTGTGTGTGTGTGTGTGTGTGTGTGTGTCTGAGAGAGGCTTCTGGTGTGCGGATGCTGTCTGTCGCTCAGCCTGGGATTTGTGTGTTCTTGTGATTTGGTCATTTGTGTGTAGTGTTATTCTGATGTTTGTCTTTATGTAATAAATCCCACTGGTTGGGTTACTTTTTAAAAGGTGCTATTATCATTTTGGTCAGTGGTGGCTTAGTTGTTCGCACCAGTAGGGCCAGCCACAGCGGGGCGTAACACTCACACACGCTCACATACACACACACACACACACACACACACACACACACACATACATGCTCACACACGCTCACATATACACACACACGCTCACTCACACACGCTCACATACACACACACACACACACACACTCTCACACACACACATACATGCTCACACACGCTCACATATACACACACACGCTCACATATACACACACATACACACACACACACGCTCACATATACACACACACACTCACACACACCCGCTCACATATACACACACATACACACACACACACACACACGCTCACATATACACACGCGCACACACACACACACACACACACACACACACTCACTGTTGTCCTGGAAGTCCATGTCCTGCCCCGTGAGGGCGGCGAGGAGGCGGCTGCTGGTGACCTTGAGGGTCATGATCTGCTGCCGCACGCTCATGTCCGGCTTGGTGATGTCCACCTCCACCTCGGGGTTGTTGATCTGATTGGCCAGACCGCTGCCCGTCACCTCAGGGAGGTACCTAAAGACCGCCCACAGCATCACAGTGCACCAATCACCTTCAGGCTTCTCATCACACCCCCCTCCCAAACACCAATGAGCTGTAACTCTTAGACCGCCCCCCCTCCCAAATACCAATTAGGTGTAGCTGAGTATGTGTGTAAGTGTGTTTATCTATGTGTGTGTGTGACTGTGATTATCTGTGTATGTGAGTGTTTATCTGTGTATATGTGTGATTGTGGTTATCTGTGTATTTGTGTGTGTGTTTGTGATTGTGATTATCTGTGTGTAATTGTGATTATCTGTGATTATCTGTGTGTGTGTGTGATTGTGATTATCTGTGTGTGTGTGTGTGTGTGTGTGTGTGATTGTGATTATCTGTGTGTGTGTGTGTGTGTGTGTGTGTGTGTGTGCGCCTTACCTGGCCTTGCTCATGCCGTTCCAGCAGCGGTCGTTGGTGGTAGATGATCTGCTTTTGCACAGAGTCACCAGCAGGTGGAGCCAGAAATTCTGCATCTCCTTCAGCTTACTGGACACATCTGACACCTACACACACACACACACACACACACACACACACACACTTCTTGAACACTCAGACACTTTCTCTCTACCAGCATGTTCTCCCTGAGGACGGTCTCTTCTCCAGTTTAAACACACTAACGCAAGTGGCGTTTAAACACACTAACGCAAGCGGAGTTTTTCAGCCCCGTCACCCTGGTGTTTGCTCCTAGGGGGACACAAGTGGAGCTTTCCACAGCGCAATGATGGATTTCTACTGGCTCAAAAAGTACAGAACAAACAGTATTAGGTGGAAAGAGGTCTGAAACCAATGGGGTAGCTTTAGCTTTATTGCAGACTATTTCCCACATTAACTGCAACCACATAGAACTTCTTAGAGGACAACATGGACTAACTGGATACTGGACACATGCTGAGAATCGATCACCCATTGATCACCCACCTCAGAGAAGGGTGTGTAAGGCATAACACAATGATCCTGAGGGGCTGAGGTGCCCTACTGATCAGGTGTGTAGCCCTGACGCGCACTACTGATGAGGTGTTTACCTCTGGGGTTACTACTGATCAGGTGTGTAGCCCTGACGCACACTACTGATGAGGTGTGTAGCCCTGGGGTTACTACTGATGAGGTGTTTACCTCTGGGGTTACTACTGATGACCTGGACATTTTGCAGCCCAAATGGACCATGTGACTTAGCAGACAAACCCAACAACAGGACATTCCACTCAGGACATAATAGTTTGGAAATAGTAAAACCGAAGTCTCCT
>CM059276.1:32333627-32336127 GCA_030347295.1 Setipinna tenuifilis
TGAGAGTCTCCCACTCCGGCTGCAGGTCAGCTTGGTTGGCTAGGCAGCCCCTCATCACGTGTGTGTGTGTGTGTGTGTGTGTGTGTGTGTGTGTGTGTGTGTGTGACTGACCTATGAGAGTCTCCCACTCCGGCTGCAGGTCAGCTTGGTTGGCTAGGCAGCCCCTCATCACGTGTGTGTGTGTGTGTGTGTGTGTGTGTGTGTGTGACTGACCTATGAGAGTCTCCCACTCCGGCTGCAGGTCAGCTTGGTTGGCTAGGCAGCCCCTCATCACGTGTGTGTGTGTGTGTGTGTGTGTGTGTGTGTGTGACTGACCTATGAGAGTCTCCCACTCCGGCTGCAGGTCAGCTTGGTTGGCTAGGCAGCCCCTCATCACGTTGCTGCAGTAGTTGCTGCAGGGCTTCAGTGAGCCGACGCCATGACACTGGCCACAGTAGCTCATCTTCATCACTGCATCATTACACGCATCGCTTAGAGGGACCTACACACACACACACACACACACACACACACACACAGATACATGTGAACACACACACACACACACACACACCCACGCCATGACACTGGCCACAGTAGCTCATCTTCATCACCGCATCGTTACACGCATCGCTTAGAGCAGGGGTGCTCACACTTTTTCAGTGTGCGAGCTACTTTTAAAATGACCAAGTCACAAAGATCTACCGACCCATAAAAGCGTATGTTATTTTAAAAATGATTGAAAATTCCAAGCCAATATTGCAACAAAATAAGCTCTGAACATGTTTTTGTATATAATAATAATAATAATAATAATAATAGTAATAATAATAGGCCTAATAATACAGTGACAATGTATAATAATAATAGTGTAACCATATAATTACATGTGTTGTATTATTATTTGTGTACTTATTGTGTTATTTATTTCTTTCGGAGTCTGATATGTAGTCTATTTGTGTTTTTCTAATGAGAGCATTTTGTATGTTAATTTGTGATGTTCGTGATTGGTGGTAAACTCGTTCCCCTGGGAACTGTTTCCCAGGGGGAGAGTTCTAGAATGGTGGACTGGCCGGAACCGGCAGATTTTGTTTACCTCAGGAGTGAATCGGTTGTGAAGAAAAGTTGTGTTGGTCATTGATAAATAAACGAGTGAATAAGCAACCTGTAACCCGTGTCCTCCCTCGCCTCGGTCAGAACTGGAGTGTTTTTGCACTGGTAACTCAGGTTTTAGGGTTACAATAGTATTAATAATTAGTTCAGAGTTTAATTTGATGACTTGCACTGCATTGACTCAGCCAAGGATGAGGACAGTAGCTGCAGTAGCTGACAGCCAGCCTCAGGCACATGTTCAAATGTTCATCAGTCATGGTGGAACGATACTGGGACTTGATGATCTTCATGTGGGAAAAGGCTGATTCGCAAAGATAAGTGGAGCCGAATAATGCAGTCAAGGAAGTAGCACAGAGCTCTCGGAATCGTTGCAAGAATTTCCCGCGACTAAGCCACCTCACGTCACGTCGCGCATAATGCTTGTTGGTCGATAATGCAGTGGTAATTCACGAAGTCTGGAAAAGCATCGTCCTGTCTGCACCTGGCAATGAACCCATTCACGCGACCAACCATTGCGGGCGCTCCATCCGTGGTGATGGACACTAACTTGTACAGTGGGAGCTGAGTTTTGTCGCTGAAGTTTTTAAACGACTGAAAAATGCCCTCTCCTCGCGCATGTTCTTTCAAGGGAATCACTGTCAATAGATCCTCCTTTGCAGTCATATCACTGAACACCATACGAATGTAAATGCACACCTGTGCTGTCACTCACGTCCGTATTCGTCCAACTGCAGTGAGACCTGGCCCATCAACTGGCTCCAGCGCAAAGGTTGATGGGTTGATCGCTGTCTGCCGGTGGGTGCGTGATAGGCCATCAGCTAACTAGCATGTGCAGGAATAACAGGGATTTTTTTTTTTGTATGCGATCTACCACTATTGGCCTCGCGATCGACTGGTAGATCGCGATCGACGTATTGAGCACCCCTGGCTTAGAGGGACCTACGCACACACACACACACACACACACAGATACATGTGAACACACACACACACACACACACACACACACCCACGCCATGACACTGGCCACAGTAGCTCATCTTCATCACCGCATCGTTACACGCATCGCTTAGAGGGACCTACACACACACACACACACACACACACACACAGATACATGTGAACACACACACACACACACACACACACCCACGGCATGACACTGGCCACAGTAGCTCATCTTCATCACCGCATCGTTACACGCATCGCTTAGAGGGACCTACACAGACACACACACACACACACACACACCCATGGCATGACACTGACCACAGTAGCTCATCTTCATCACCGAATCGTTACACGCATCGCTTAGAGGGACCTACGCACACACACACACACACACACACACACCTGGGACACCTTGCGGACGACCTCTCTGGTGGTGGTGAGGCCCTGTGCGAAGGCT
>CM059276.1:32341127-32343627 GCA_030347295.1 Setipinna tenuifilis
ACATTACACAGATGCCTTAAGTATAGTAGTCTACATTACACAGATGCCTTAAGTATAGTAGTCTATATTACACAGCTGCCTTAAGTATAGTAGTCTATATTGCACTGAGTTACCACCTTCCCATGAAATAAAATCAAGTTATTGTGCATTTTTATTTAATTAATCAACTTCGGAAGATGAAAGATATTAGTTTCTTAAATGCTACCCTGCTACACTAACTTTGTGTAGTGGTGTTACTGAGATAACACTTTTTGCAAACACGCCTTGTGAAAACAAAATACCACAAATACAACAATACACAATACCACAACAAATACCACAAATACAATATAATTGATTTATCAAAGGCTAGATAATGCACACGACCAGGACTGATCAGTGAAACACCGGAGAAGCACACACACACACACACACACACACACACACACACACACATACATACACACGACCAGGACTGATCAGTGAAACAGCGGAGAAGCACACACACACACATACACACACACACACACACACACACACGACCAGGACTGATCAGTGAAACAGTGGAGAAGCACACACACACACACACACACACACACGACCAGGACTGATCAGTGAAACAGCAGAGAAGCACACACACACACACACACACGACCAGGACTGATCAGTGAAACAGCGGAGAAGCGCGCGCACACATACACACACACACACACACACACACACACACACACACACACACACGACCAGGACTGATCAGTGAAACAGCGGAGAAGCACACACACACACACACACACACACACACACACACACACACGACCAGGACTGATCAGTGAAACAGTGGAGAAGCACACACACACACACACACACACACACACACACACACACACACACACACACACACACACACGACCAGGACTGATCAGTGAAACAGTGGAGAAGCACACACACACACACACTGTTGGAGCCAAATTCAACTTTTTTAGTTTAGACTGCAGATTTGTCATAGTTGCCATAGACTTTTATTTTGACACAGCCTTTGGTCACCTGGGCAAGTAAAAATGGCTTCCTTCCTGTTGGTAGTCAGTCTCAGTTAGACAAAGAGATGTGGTACTGCTAAAGGTTTTTTTACCGCTTTAAGTATACATCTTTTGGATTTAGACACAACTTTAGTTGAAATAGTAAGCTTTGGACTGATCTTCTCAAACAATTTGGATTTCAAACAATTTGGATTTTACTCCACTGTGTGCCACCTGCTTGCTTGCCTGCCATTGCCCACCCCTGCTTGCTTGCCTGCCATTGCCCACCCTGCTTGCTTGCCTGCCATTCCTCATGCCTTTCTGTCTGCCTGCATCGCCTCTCACCTTGCCTGCCTGCTACTGACCTGCATGCCTCTTCTGCCATCTTGACCAGGTATGAACAACAGCTGGACACAGTGTTTTTAGATAAGTGTGTGACAACTACCGCACCACATCTGCTTTGAACTTTGAACTACTTGAAAAGAAATTGAGATTGCCACACACACACACACACACACACACACACACGACCCGACCAGGACTGATCAGTGAAACAGCGGAGAAGCACACACACACACACACACACACACACACACGACCAGGACTGATCAGTGAAACAGTGGAGAAGTGCGCACACACACACACACACACACACACACACACACACACACACACACACACACGACCAGGACTGATCAGTGAAACAGTGGAGAAGCGCGCACACACACACACACACACACACACACACACGACCAGGACTGATCAGTGAAACAGCGGAGAAGCACACACACACACACACACACACACACACACACACACACGACTAGGACTGATCAGTGAAACAGCGGAGAAGCGTGCACACACACACACACACACACACACACACACACGACCACGACTGATCAGTGAAACAGCGGAGAAGCACACTGGCAGATGGTAATTGCAGTTGAGCTCATCAAACTCGTACTTTCTTCATCATTAACTAATGTCTCAAATTAATGAGTTAATGTGTTAGAAATAAGCAATTTTTTGCTGAATTAAGTCCATTAATTCTGTCAGGGTTTATTACTCCACTGAAACATCCTCACCAATTAACCCTTACTTTACCTGCCTACTCAACACAGCTCAATAAAAACTTAATTAGGTCCTTAGGTGTGGCTAGTTCAACTGCAGGTTTTGGAGTTTCACTGTCACACCTGTACACTCACTGCTCTGGGTTTGGAGTTTCCCTGTCACAACTGTACACTCTTCACTGCTCTGGGCTGTGCTGGCTGAAATGGGCTGTGCTGGCTGAAATGGGTGTGTTGGCTGAAATGGGTGTGTTGGCTGAAATGGGCTGACGTTATTTCGTTATTTCGTTATTTCTGGGCCTCACGGTGCTGGAGGTGTGCCTGAGACTGGAGCACTGGCAGGTCAGCAGCCAGACCCTCTGCAAAACGTGTGTGTGTGTGTGTTGTGTTGTGTTGTGTTAGTCATGTGGTGTGTGTTTTAGTGAAAGTGTGTAT
>CM059276.1:32351127-32353627 GCA_030347295.1 Setipinna tenuifilis
AACACAAGGGAACTATCTACCTTCTATCAGCACCATCAGTTTCATTGAGCACAGCCTCAGCATTCATCTGTCCGGCCTCTCCCCTTCCTCCCCTTCCACATGCACTGGCTCTCATATCCACGGCCTGTCCCCTTCCACTGCACTTAACACGCACTGGCTCTCATAACCATCGCTGATAGGCTGACACTTGGGCAGAGGACTCTTCGTGATGGTTGGCCAAATCTAACCCTTACTGAATTTAAACCATGCAGCACTGACCAACAAACATGCAGCACTGACCAACAAACACTACTTTTAATCTGAAGCCTAACAAACACAAACACACAAACACTAGTTTCAAACTGAAGTCTCACAAACACACAAACACTAGTTTCAAACTGAAGTCTTACAAACACACAAACACTAGTTTCAAACCGAAGTCTTACAAACACACAAACACTAGTTTCAAACCGAAGTCTCACAAACACACAAACACTAGTTTCAAACTGAAGTCTCACAAACACACAAACACTAGTTTCAAACCGAAGTCTCACAAACACACAAACACTAGTTTCAAACCGAAGTCTCACAAACACACAAACACTAGTTTCAAACTGAAGTCTCACAAACACACAAACACTAGTTTCAAACTGAAGTCTCACAAACACTAGTTTACCAGTATCGTGGGAGTAGACACACCTGCCAAATATGTTTCCACACACCCACAGCACAGCACAGCCACTAACAAGATCCCTATGCACACACACACACACACTCTCTCTCTCTCTCTCTCTCACACACACACACACACACACACACACACACACACACTGACAGATCTCTTATATAGAACACAATAAAATAGGAAAGAATGCTGTTATTGCCACTACACACATGTGCAATGAGAGCAGAATGAAAGCAGCTCCTTCTCCAGTGCAGACATGTGTGTAGAATATTATATTATATTATATTATAACGTTACAAGAAAAGATACGATAATAAAAAGGGGGTAGGCTGCACAGTCCTGGGGTGCAATAAAAGAATAACTGATGTTTTATATAGAGTATATAGTATACTTATGTTTTATATAGAGTGTGATGCACAGTGTGGGTTATTTCACTATTAAATATAGCACAGTAATGATATTAAATATAGCACAGTAATGATATTAAATATAGCACAGTAATGATGATATTAAATATAGCACAGTAATGATGATATTAAATATAGCACAGTAATGGTGATGACAGCACAGTAGCACAGTAATGATGATATGCTGTATGGACAGTAGTGGATATAGGACTGGGGGGAGAGGGGTCACACACACACACACACACACACACACACACACACACACACACACACACACACTGTGGACAGTAGTGGATATAGGACTGGGGGGAGAGGGGTCAGTGCATGTGTGAGTGTAGAGCGGTTATGGCTTGTTCTTGTTCTTCAGTCTGAGCTGTTCTGAGGCTCACAGTTTTTGACAATTTGTGAAAAACAACGGTGGCAAGATAAAATGGGTGTTTCAGCTCTACACCGCTGTAGAGTTTGCTGTAGAGAGTTTGAATCATGGCCTTTAGAGTCCCCCCCCCCCAACTCCCTCAACCCACACAACACTAAAGTACAAACACACACACGTCACTCACTTCACTCCAATACAAACACACACACACACACACACACACACACACACACACACACACCTCTCACTGAAATGCCCCCACCCAACCAAAAAAAAAAGAAAAAAACAGCATGACTTTTTGGACCTGTCCTTGAAAAGGGCAATGTGCTCCAGCTAAAGCTATGGACACACACACACACACACACACACACACACACACACACACACACACACACACACACACGTCTGGCACAAGCTGTGGTCAAAAAAGAAGGGGATATGGGCAAAAATGAGATAAGCAACACACACACACACAACGCCACGTCATCTAACACACACTCAGCAACATAAAGAGCCAAAGAGCCCCACTCAGTCTTCTACAGTAGGGTTAGGGTTAGACACCTCTCCTCTGCTCTGCTCTCCTCTGCTCCCGTCTCTTACAGTAGCTTAGGGTTACATGCCTCTCCTCCGCTCTCCTCCAAGCCCCTCTCCCGACTTTTACAGTAGGTTAGGGTTACATGCCTCTGCTCTCCTCTGCTCTCCTCTCCTCTGCTCTCTCTTTAGTGGGTTAGACACCTCTCCTCTGCTCTCCTCTCCTCACCTCTCCTCTGCTCTCCTCCGCTCTGCTCTCCTCTCCTCTCCTCTGCTCTGCTCTGCTCTGCTCTCCTCTGCTCTCCTCCGCTCTGCTCTCCTCTCCTCTCCTCTCCTCTGCTCTCCTCTCCTCTCCTCTGCTCTCCTCTCCTCTCCTCTCCTCTGCTCTCCTCCGCTCTGCTCTCCTCTGCTCTCTCTTTAGTGGGTTAGACACCTCTCCTCTCCTCTGCTCTGCTCTCCTCTCTTCTTTCTTTGTAGTGGTTTAGAGTTGGAGTTCGAGACCTCTGCTCTCCTCTCTTCTTT
>CM059276.1:32358627-32420182 GCA_030347295.1 Setipinna tenuifilis
TTTTGCAGGGGCCCTGGCCTTCCCTTTTTCAGGCGGGGTCAATTCTGTGTCGCTCTTCATTTAACCTTTAGGATATTTCATATCTAATTTCATAATCTGTAGTTTCTCTACTCGAAGTACAGAATAGAGTTGAACATGTTGAAACATTGTTGACTGCACAAGGATCACCCACCACACATCAATTGTTGTGGTATGAACTAAAACTCAGAAACTCAGAAACACACACACACCAAACACTCTCTCTCACACACACACACACAACCTCCACCATGCTAAATGCAAAAACTGGCATGAATCAACTTTTTTGTCTTTAATTATTGTCAGGGTTTTCACCTGTATTGGGTCTTGAGCCCTGCGCCGTAGTTGAGAAAAAATTAACTATACAGCCCTAAACTGTTTCCCATTCATTCTCAATGGAAGTCCTGAACCACTACGGATGCAATATATTTTTGGCCATTACATTGTGGGTTGTAGTGCTGTTGAGCATGGTGAAAATATGCAAGATGGATTCTTAAGAATGTCTCTCTGGACAGGCTTCACATCGCCAGCTGTTTCAAGTAAGCACTGTCTATTAATCTCAGTTAGGAATTGTTTGTCACTGTCCACAGATGACCCTCAGTTAAGCCCAGTGAGCTTCAGATGTGGGGGAGGAGATGACCTTTCCTAGTGTTTTGAGGTTTTCAACCGTCTCCTTCAGTTTAACAGGATGATGTTGGCCTGATGGGTGGAGCTCGTGGGAGAGATAGTCACAGCGTCCAAGGAGGGTAAATACTCAAAACTGAAGTCTATGCTGCTAGGGTGACTGAAGAGGAAGAACACTACCTATTGTTGCTTTCAAAATGCAATGTTCATTTCCATGATTATGAACAAACAAACCCTCTTCTATTTTTTTGACAAATCACACCCTGTGTGTGTGTGGTGTATATGATAGGGGAATGTTGACACCATGCAAGCTCTTATACTTCATTTTACTTTATAGTTAACAAAGTACAGGTATATACATATTTTGCTCAAAGAGGTAGGTGTAATATAACTTGGGTTAAAAATATTTTGTCTTAAATTCAAGTGTTTATTTTTTTGTTGGGATTAGAGAAGATTTTTGTTTAAATAACTTATACCAAAAACCTTGTATAGCCTCCACCTATGTCATTTGAACACATGGTTCATCTAAAAAAGAAAAATATGTCTTGCCTTGGTAGGATTTTACTGATGTGACATTAACAGAACACATTACAGTTTACAGAGGAAGTGGCAAAAGGGATTAACTCTATCCTGTTATAGAGCGGGAGACCTGGGTTCAATCCCTGAGTGAGAACCTGGACCTGAATGCTTTCCTTACCTTGACCCTTAGTAAAGGACTGGCTTTGTCAAGAAGTAATTAATTTGGTCAAGTCTTTTCTCTTTTTATTTCTATTTCACCCCCAACCCCCAAACCTAATCATTGCCTTTAACCCTGGCCAATGGCTCAGGGGATTATCACTGGATTGGTATAGGAGAGACTGGGGTTCAATCTCAGACAAAGTTAAGGAAATATGTGTTCTCCCCCCCAAAAAGCTCTCAATTATGCTCTGTAGTTGATCTCTTACCCTGGTCTGTATTCTATTTAAGGACTGTTGGCTGAGTATTGGGTCTACTGGTCTGATGCCTTGTCTATTAATCCTAAGAAGTCTTGAGTCCTCTGTGGGGGTGATAGCGTTGTGGTATGTTACCAACCTGCCAAGCAGATAGCTGGAGTTCAATTCCTGTCATGTCCAAAAAATTAGTCTTACTCTGTCTTCCCTGTGCATGTAGCCAGTACACTTCCCCCAACCTAGTCTGTCCTTTGTGTGGGGATTGATGGAAAATTAATACCTTAATAAAGATACATAGTAGATATGGGCTTCATAACAAAAAATATATCTGATATGGTTAGGCATTGGACTGGTGAGACTGTCTTTCTCCTTATTTTTTATGCTCAAAATCTCAGCTCTTTATCTCTTTCCTAATTTATGTCTTTAAAATAACACTTTTTTGGCACTGTTTTTATGTATTCTTTGTATGAACTTTTATTTTGGTAGAACTGGCCACACCTTATGGAACACTTCCTCTTAGATTCCACTTCCTTCCTCTGAGTATAAAAGGACATTTTAGCTAATAGCAGACCCTTTGTTGCCTCTGTAGAAATGTCACTAGACACGACACGTCAGGCCTTTGCTGAACTTCTTTTACTCAGACTTTAACAAATTGGAGGGTTTTTCTACTCTCACACAAGTCCTCAGTGGATTTTTAAGTCCTGAGTGGATTGTCAAGCTCTGCATCTGGTGGACTGATTTGAATTGTTTGCCAAGCACATGGCTAGCACATGGCTGTCTACATCCCAAGAGATCCTTGCCCTGTAACACTTCGGTAATGGCTTCTTTTTTGCTGGTTGCTATTTTTTTTAAATGCATATGGGAATTGAAGCACATTTGAGTGAATTTTTTTGGAACACTTTGTAGCAGGGCTGTAGTACACGAGTCCGTCTTGAGACGTTTTTTTGATGGACTTGGACTTGACTCATTCCCGCAGAAAATGCAAAAAGTGTGCTTGCATTTTAGCATAGTTAGCATTGCTAGCAGTGTTAACATTACTGCTAAATAGCTTCAGCTAGCACAGTTAATTACTTCACATTTTTAGCATTGTTAGCATAACTACAACCAAATACTAGCTGGGTTAGCTAAGTAACACTGTTAACCCAGTTAATTACTTTGCATTTTAGCATAGTTAGCATTGCTAGCATTGTTAGCGTAATGACTAAATAGCCTCAGCTAATATAGGTACACAACACTGTTAGCACAGTTAATTACTTCGTATTTTACCATAGTTAGCATAATTACCATTGTTAGCATTATTAGCATTGTTAGCATTACTGCTAACGAATACTAGCTGAGTCAACCAAGTAACACTTTTAACCCAGTTAATTATTTTGCATTATTCATAGTTAGCATAGCTAGCATTGTTAGCATAACGGCTAACAAACGTTTGCTAAGTTAACAGAGTAGCACTGACTACATAGATAACTACTAGAGATAACTACTATAGGCTGCAATACACTCCCATGGCAGAACATTATGCAGGCCATGGCATGGGTATTATGACATCACGAGAGTTCTATTCCTGAACATCCCACATATTGTCTGCCTCTCTTTCACCATTTTTAAACTGTTTCAAACAGTTTAAGTAGTTGCCGCATCAAAATTTCACAGCTCACAGTCAGATCCCAGACCTCTCTTACAAAGTTTAAATCAAGTTTATAGGTTAAACGGTTGAGTTTTGATCATTTAAAACTTCAGACATGCACCCTGACCTGTTTACAGTAAGATGATGAAATGTATGGCAAAATCCCATAGACTGTCTGACACCATTTTTAAACTGTCCTGCCTCAAACAGTTTAAGTAGTTGCCACATGAAATTTACACAGGTCACAGTCAGATCCCAGACCTCTCTTACAAAGTTTAAATGAAGTTTAAGCAGTTAAGTTTTAATCATTAAAAAACCGAGTGGAGGTTAGAGTGAGGGCAGAGCTCACTCTAGCTGCTGAACATTCCGCCATTCATTTTCATTCGCGACAAAAGTTGCAGAAAAACGACAATAGCGGACGAACGACAAGAGGTACGGTATACCGAAATGTGGGCGGTCTTGTCCAAACCGGGCCGGTTGTTTTAGAGTTGGAACGGTGTCTCTATCTCGTAAGCGTGAGAAGTAGTAACGTCTGAAAAATCTTGAGTGAGGGCAGAGCTCACTCTAGCTGCTAGAGTGGAGCAGTGTACTGTGACATCATCAGCCTGAACATTCTGCCATTCATTTCAATTGCGACAAAAGTTGCAAAAAAACAAAAAAAATAGCGGACGAACGACAAGAGGTACGGTTAATAGAACAGTGAGCGGTCATGTCCAAACCGGGCCGGTCATTTTAGAGTTGGAACGGTGTCTCTATCTCGAACGCCTGAGGAGTAGCAATGTCTGAAAGATCTGGTTCAGGAGAAGAATAATAAATGGTGGGATGTTACAAACTGATGTTAAAATGTAACATAGATGACACCAGTCACCGGGCTCGTAAGGTCTAGGGGTATATTTTATTTACAAAACAATAAGGAAACATAAGACAAAAACGGTAAAGGGAAACCAAGGGCAAAAATGGGGAATCAAAAGTCCAAAAGGGGGAGAAAACCAGGTGCCAGGTGTAGCGGGATGCGACCACCAGGTAGAGAGAGAGATCTATGTCGGGCTGCCACCCCGACATATATAGGAAGGTCCATCAGGCACCTGTAAAACAATTAAGGCAGCAAAGGTATGGCAGAATGTGACGGAGCCACCTAGGGGCAGGAGGACGTAACACCTCCCCACCAAGATGGTGACACAGTCTCCATAAACTGAACAATACATTTTAAACGCATACATAACATCCATTGAAACGGACGCATGCAGCACATTCACACTACCGGCACACTTAAGGGCACAGTAGCGCACATTCACAAAAATACAAACAAAAACAGTAATGCACATATATATACGTATATATACATATACAATTACAACAAAAGAAATAAAGATATATATATAAACCATGACTATACGGGTACTAAACCGTAAAAATGAAAAAAAACTAAGGCACTCTGGACAGACTTGGTGCTCTGCAAGCACACTTTTAAATGCATTTGGGAATTGAAGCACATTTGAGTGAATTTTTTTGGAACACTTTGTAGCAGGGCTGTAGTACTCGAGTCCGTCTTGAGACGTTTTTTTGATGGACTTGGACTTGACTCGGACTCGCTTGTAATTGGACTCCCCTAGTGGTCTCGCTAAATATAGCTGCAGGACTCGTCAAGTCCACCAAAGTCCACCAAGGAATCCACCAACCAATGGTAGAGTCGCACACTTGAACTTGTTACTTTAAGATTCTAAATATGTGTATGTAGCGAAGGGGAGGAGAAGTCGCCCCCACCGGGATTCAAACCCGGGTGTCCCGTAAACTTCGCTGGTGAACATGTAAGTATTTTAAACAGATTGCTGATGGTATACCATGTGAAAGATGTTTAGCACAGAATAAAGTTGTCTTTACTGCGTACCTAAATCATGTCTGAGACTGTTTGTTGTGAGAATGATGAATGTTTGAACCTAGCATAACATTGGTACAATGTTAGCGCGTGCACTCACCAAACATCGTAGCAAATGTTACTAACTGTCGGAAGAGTATGATGGATGGCAGAAGGGTAGATTCAGACACAATCTAGAACATTCACAACCATTGTTTTCGAGGCACAGAGATACATGCTCATCCCGAAGCGGGGAAAAGTTTTTAAAAATAGCCAGGCTGCTTCCTGGGGTGCCACGTGATGACGTGACGCCGAGTTGCGGCATCACACACCCCTCCCCTTAAAACTGACCCTCCTCGTAGAGGCGGGACAGATAATCAGCAACCACATTGCTTTTCCCAGTCCGATACCGCACTGTAAAGCGGTAAGGCTGCATGGCCATGAACCAGCGAGTCACCCTCGCATTTGAGTCCTTCATTTTATGGAGCCACTGCAGGGCTCTGTGGTCAGTTTCAAGAACAAAGTCTTTGCCCACCAGGTAGTACCTCAGAGTGTCCAAGGCCCATTTTACAGCCAAACACTCCTTCTCTACCGTCGAGTACCTGGTCTCACGGGGGTACAGCTTCCTGCTGATGTATTGTATGGGCTTACAGTCCTCACCCTCGCCCTGGAGCAACACCGCCCCAAGACCAACACCCGAGGCATCAGTCTGTACCACAAAAGGCAACTCAAAATCAGGGCTCTGCAGTACTGGGTCCTTGCACATGCAGTCTTTTAAATCCACAAAGGCCTGCTGGCAGGCTTCTGTCCAACAGACCTTATTGGGCGCGTTCTTGCGCGTCAGGTCGGTCAGAACAGCGGCCCGGCTAGAAAAATCCGGGATAAAACGCCGGTACCATCCAACCAGTCCCAAGAAGGACCGGATGCCCCTCTTGGTGGTTGGAGGGGGACAGCTCCGAATGGCCTCCACCTTGCTGAGCTGTGGCCTGATGACACCACCTCCCAGGACATAGCCCAAGTAGCAAACCTCGGGCTTGCCCAGATGGCACTTGGAGGCATTGGCCACCAACCCAGCCTGGTGAAGCCGGCGAAAGATGTCCTTCAGGTGGCCCACATGCTCCTCCCAGGTGGAGCTGAAGACCACCACATCGTCAATATAGGCGCCCGCGTACTCCTCGGCCCCCCTCAGCACCTGGTCCATCAGGCGCTGAAAGGTTGCCGCGGCACCATGTAGTCCAAAGGGCATGACTGTAAAGTGGTACAGCCCTGAAGGTACTCGAAATGCAGTCATTTCCTGAGCCTCTGGTGTGAGGGGCACCTGCCAATATCCCTTGCACATGTCCAGTGTGCTCAGGAACTTGGCCTTCCCCAACCGCTCCATCAGGTCATCGACCCGAGGCATGGGGTAGGGGTCAAACGCAGAGATGCTGTTCAACTTGCGGAAGTCCACACAAAAGCGCAGCCCACCGTCCTTCTTAGGCACAAGGACGACGGGACTGCACCACTCGCTGTGCGAAGGCACTATGACCCCTGCCTCCAACATAGCCTGCACCTCCTGCTTCAGCACCGGTATGAGCTTGGCCGGCACCCTGTAGCAGGTCTGTCGGATGGGTCCTGGTGATGTCAGACGGATGCTGTGCTGGGTCATCGAGGTCCTCCCTGGCTCCTCCCGCAACAGGCCCTTGGGGATGCACCTCTGCAGCTCCCTCTGCTGGCGTGGAGTCAGATGGCTCAGCTCCAGCGGTGTAGACTCCCCCCGAGCGACTGGGAAGTACTGCTCCCGCAGCTCCTCCTCGTCCTCGATGGCACGGGCCCACAGCTGGTTGCCAGGCACCTCCTCCCGCGGAAGCCAGAGTTTCAGCAGGTTGATGTGGAACACCTGCTGAGGCTTTCGACGTCCAGGCATGGAGATCTCATACGTGACGGGACCCATCTTCCGCAGAACCTCAAAGGGGCCCTGCCACTTGGCCAAAAGACTGCTCTCTGCTGAGGGCAACAGCAGCATCACTTTCTGTCCTGGCTCAAAAGAACGGCTACGCGCACTGCGGTCGTACCACGACTTCTGCTGTGCCTGCGCCTTAGCCATGTTCTCGTGAGCCATTGTGGTGAGCTGCTCGAGTTTGTCCCTCATGCGCAACACATAGCTGACAATGTTAATTTGCTGGCTCTGCTGACTTCCTTCCCAAGCCTCCCGGAGTACGTCCAGAGGGCCCCTCACAGGCCGTCCAAACAGGAGTTCAAAAGGGGAGTAGCCTGTCGACGCCTGGGGCACCTCCCGGTAGGCAAAAAGAAGATAGGGAAGCCATTGATCCCAGTCAGAGCCAGAGTCATTGACGAATTTCCTTAGCATGGCTTTGAGCGTCTGATTGAACCGCTCAACCATGCCGTCGGTCTGTGGGTGGTAAGGTGTGGTCCTAATACCCCGTATACCTAAGAGACTATACACTTGTTGTAAAAACTTGGAGCTAAAATTAGTCCCCTGGTCTGTTAGGATCTCCCGAGGCACACCCACCCTGGAAAATAGCTGTATCAAACAGTTGGCTATTTGTCTAGCCTTGATGTTTCTAAGTGGAAAAGCTTCGGGGTACCTTGTTGCATAGTCGCAGATCACTAAGATGTATCGGTGACCTGCTCTACTTTTTTCCAGTGGGCCGACTATGTCCATCGCAATGCGGGTGAAAGGAACGTCCACTATGGGGAGACTTACTAATGGGGCTTTGGTCCCCCTACTGGCTTGAGAGGTTAGCTGGCACTCGGGACATGACTTGCAGTAATCTATGATGTTCTGATAAAATCCTGGCCAATTAAACCTCTGCGCAATTCTGCTCAGTGTCTTTTGCTGTCCTAAATGACCAGCCCAAGGCACGCTATGTCCCATCTTCAGCACTGTGCTCCTCAGAGACCGAGGCACCACTAACTGCTCGCCATCCTCACTGATACGATACAGCTTTCCCTCTCTCACAATGTAGCACTCCTTTCCCTTAGCCTGGAACTCAAGTAGCTGCTCTGGTGAAATGGCTTTACTGAACAGGGGCTTTAAGGTAGGGTCAGCTTGCTGCATGGCTTCAAAATTCCCTCCTACGAGGTCATCCTCACTAATTGGGGGATGAGGGACTTCCTCCACCATGGTGGTACCTCTGACCTTGCTGCACCTGCGCTCAGCCTTAGATTTTCTTGGTTTTCTCACTGGAAAAGGCAACTCACTCCACCCCTGTGACAGGTCATGCTGGGCCTTACACTGTGCCCTAGTGGTGACATAAGCAGTAGCAGAAACATCCCTACTCTGCAAGAGATCAGCTAATATAGGGACATCCTGTCCTATGACCACTGGATATGGGGACTCATCCATAATACCAGCACAGAGTAAGTATGCCTGCCCGTCAATTTCAAGGGTAATATCAGTTGTGTCATACTCCCTTACATCCCCATGAATACACCTAACCTTTACCTTGCCAGTACCCATGATGTGCTGTGGGCTTAGACATTTCCGCTGTACGAACGTCTGACTGCTCCCAGAGTCTAATATTGCCTCCCATGTCTTCCCCCTAATTTTAACAGGGATGGTAACACTTGTCCTGCTGGGCCCAATAGGGTTAGTACTATGGGGCTGGGGAGTGTAGCAGAGGTTTGACTCAGTGGACTGGCCTAAAGGGCATTCTGGTCTAATGTGTCCTGGCTGACCACATTTATGACAGACTACGTTGGGCTTCGGTTTCCCTTGTGCTGCTGGTCTGTCCTTGGGGTAACTGAACTTCCTGGACTCCCTACCAGTACCACCCACAAACTTACCCGCTGCACGGCCACTGTCTCTCATCTGTCCTTGCTCTCTCCGGGTGCCAGTATCCACACAGCCCAGCTGAAGGCCTCGACGTCCACGTCTGGCTGCAAGGTAGGTCTCAGCGAGCTCCGCTGCATGTGTGGCAGACCGGGGGTTGTGCTCCTTAATCCAGGTGCGGATCTCAGGGTTTAACATCCACAAGAACTGCTCCAGAATTAAAAGCTCAGCTATCTCCTCCTTGGACCGTTCCCGTGGACAGACCCACTTCTCAAACAGGTCCCGCAGCCTTGCCTGTAGCTCCCGTGGCGTTTCTCCCTCCAGCACCTCCTTGGAGCGAAACCTCAGCCGGTAGGTCTCACAGTCTATTTCATATTTTGTGAGAATAGCTCGTTTTACTTTATCGTAGTCCTGAGCCTCTCTTATGTCCATGGCCACATATGCTGCTCGGGCCTTGCCTGTCAATAGAGGCACCAAGCAGACGGCCCACATATCCATAGGCCAGCGACTAGCCATAGCTATCCTCTCGAACGTCGTGAGGTAGTGCTCAATGTCCTCGTCCTCCACAAATGGGGACATTTTGGGTGTAGCCCATGCCATGGGAGGTGGGGTGGGGCTGTAGTAAGCCGACACAGTAACTGGGTTGGAGGGGATGCTGCCCTCTCTTGGAGACGCTCGCCCAAGCATGTTGGCTGCAGATGCAGACCTACTAGGCGGCTCTGATGCTGGTGGCTCTGGGGACTGGCGATCCAACTGCTCCGTGCTCACAAACGCCTGCAGCTGGCCGAACTGGTGCTGCAGAGCTTTGAAGCGTTGATCCTGTTGCCGCATTTCCCTCTCGAACCTGACATCTCTCTCCGCTTGCCGCTGCATGAAGCGCCGCATCACCTGCTCGAAATCCAGGCTGCCGTCATCGTCAGATGGCGGTGCCCGCTCCTCATCTCCCTCACGGTGCTCTGCCCTGACTGTGGGCTCACCCTGAGCCGCTGGCTGTCTCACCTCGCTCCTGCTGCGGGGTTGTTGTAGCGCACCACGCCTCATCCTCACGGCACTGGATCCCACTGCTGCCACCAAAATGTCGTAGGGTACCGTGACAGGAGGTCTTTTCGAGGCAGACGCAGACACAGGAACTTGGTTGAGAGGGAGATTTATTGAACTCCCAGCCAGGGGTCACCCAGTGCAAATATATACAGTGCCAATTTATACCAAAAATAGGAAAATAAACAAAGACACGAGGGTCAAAACAAACAAAAAGAATTTGCAACAGACAAAAAGTCAAAATGATAATTAAGGCAAAACCAAATAATGCTGATAATAGCGCAAAGCAAAATCTCATACACTGAGTATTCCAGGCTTACCATACAACAGGTGTATTCACATCACTAGCCTAACTACAACTGAATCCTACAGCTCTTTTACAGAGTCAATTACCGCGCCTCCAGTGGACCATTCCACTTACTCAGGTGAGACGGGGGTAAAAACAAGCATTTTAAACATAATCAAACAAATGCACCTCCCTATTGACATATAAACATATTTACCTTACACAGGTAAAACAACTGCACATTATGAGTGAACACCCAATGGATAAAGTTACACAATGCACAAAATAACGTCATCTGAGCTCTACCATTGCATAGGACGCGCACCGCTCGTGAACGCGAACGTGCCCGACACAAGGAATTACAACATAAAAACCCAGCAGTGAAGGTGCGCGCTCCCTTTACACATGCTGAAACTTCGCTGGTGAACATGTAAGTATTTTAAACAGATTGCTGATGGTATACCATGTGAAAGATGTTTAGCACAGAATAAAGTTGTCTTTACTGCGTACCTAAATCATGTCTGAGACTGTTTGTTGTGAGAATGATGAATGTTTGAACCTAGCATAACATTGGTACAATGTTAGCGCGTGCACTCACCAAACATCGTAGCAAATGTTACTAACTGTCGGAAGAGTATGATGGATGGCAGAAGGGTAGATTCAGACACAATCTAGAACATTCACAACCATTGTTTTCGAGGCACAGAGATACATGCTCATCCCGAAGCGGGGAAAAGTTTTTAAAAATAGCCAGGCTGCTTCCTGGGGTGCCACGTGATGACGTGACGCCGAGTTGCGGCATCACAGTGTATTATTATATTCCCGCGCGACCTTCATTGTTTTCTCTCACACATAGCCTACACAGCGAAGATGTCGGCTAATTCGGGGGTAATTAAATTCGGCTACACAAATCACCATGAGTTTTCAACAGATCAGAAAAAGAAACACGGGGCAGACTGCAGATTCTGCAAAAAAACAATATCAGACACGCTTGGGACGACGTCCAATTTTAACAGACACCTGCAGAGGAACCACCCAGCAAGGTAAGTGAGATGCACAGTTAGAAAGTGCTTAGCTTTATCTTGTTCGAACAGTAGCGAACACTGGCCAATGGAAGATTCGGATACGATGCTACAATCCTTTATGTTAGTATTTTTTTCATCAGGTAAAACGTTACAATATTAACTACGTGCAGCATAGTTTTAGGTGACATTTGTGGTTGTGCCTGACTTGGGAATGCTACTTCAGTTACCTCAGGTGTTCCCTGGAGTTAACATCTCTGCGCATAGGGTTCCACGAATGTAACGTGTTTAGTTTGCGTCTCGCTTATGTCACCCCATTTTGAAAACGCTATTGGAAATGCCCATTCGCCTATCTTGTATCATGTCTAATGTATAAGCCTCTCTTTCAGTCACTGGCCACAACTAGCTTAGTTACACTAGCATAGCAACTTCCATTTACTTATCGTACATTGGAAATGCCAAAACATAGCTCTTTATTTAAGCTTGCATAATATCTTGAACACATTTAAAGTCATAAACTCATTACTTACCTTTCAGTTGTCGGATTACGATTTTACACATAATGCCATACATGGGCAAACACACGAAGAAGTTCTCTATAAAATCAAAAGGTCTTTATTTGCTGTCAACCAACTATTTGTCATAGACTGCGCTATGTTTCATGTCTGCGCCGAACCGAGTTTTCCAAACAGAAATGCGTGGCTTCCTATCCAACTTCGCTGAACTGAACACTGTTTCCACCTCAATGCATATCATTGTAATGATTGTTGTCTGCCTGTACTGTGTGTGTGTGTGTTTTCAGGCAGCTTGATTACTCAGGCCAAGAAAATGGACTGTGAGCTGCCAGAACCTCATTGGCTCCCTCTAGTGAGTAGATTGGTCAGTTGCAGTTGCAAAGAAATGGCGTGTCCCTTAGTTAAATACAACAGCAAGCAAACATGACTTCCTTTATGCCTCTGAATGTTATTTCAGTGACATGGCATTGTCATGGTCTAGGGAAACATGACAAACAGGGAGGACAGAGGCGTGCAAAGTTTGGCAATAATTTAGGTTTATTTTATAGTCAAGTCAAGTCAAGTCAAATTTATTTGTATAGCGCATTTCATACACAAAGGCAGTTCAATGTGCTTAACAAAAATAAAAGCAAAGAACAATATAAAAATAAGATTAAAATATGTGTAAGATAAAAGACAGCAACAGTTAAACATAAATATTAAAAAATAAATTAATTAAAAGGTGAATCACCAGCAAAAAGCATCTGAAAACAGTTTGGTCTTAAGTCTAGATTTGAAACTTCCAACAGTAGGAGCATTTTTGATGTCTTCTGGAAGCTGGTTCCAAAGCTAAACTGCATAGCAGCTAAACGCTGCTTCACCACATTTTGTTGTGACAGCAGGTTTTACCAACAGTTGTTTCTGCTGTGATCTTAAAGACCTAGTTGGTTCATATAGCAAGAACATATCCAACAAATATTTTGGTCCCAACCCATTTAGTGTTTTAAACACAAGAAGCAATGCCTTAAAGTCAATTCTATAACTGACTGGGAGCCAGTGCAGGGACCTTAAAATTGGAGTAATGTGTTCAGTTCTTGCTTTTGTAAGAACCCTTGCTGCTGCATTTTGGACCAGTTGAAGCTGTTTGATGGTCTTTTTAGGAAGGCCTGTGAAAAGGCCATTGCAGTAATCTACCCTGCTGGAAATAAATGCATGTACAAGTTTTTCTAGATCTTGTTTCGACATAAGACCTCTAAGTTTGGCAATGTTTTTTAGGTGATAAAATGCAGATTTAGTGATTGCTTTCATGTGACTGTTGAAAGTTAGTTCACTGTCAATAAAGACACCAAGGTTTTTAACAGTATCTTTTGCCTTAAGCCCTTTAGTCTCAAGAGCAGTGGCAATCCTAAGTCTTTCTTTCTTTTTCCCAAATATAATTACTTCAGTTTTGTCTGCGTTCAGCTGAAGAAAATTGTTGGACATCCAGTTGTTTATTTGGTCAATGCACCTGTAGAGAGACTCAAGCGGGGCATGGTCATCAGGTGATAGAGCTAAGTAGATTTGAGTGTCATCCGCATAGCTATGATAATTAATTGAGTTGTTCTTGATGATTTGTCCAAGTGGGAGCATATAGAGATTGAATAGTAATGGACCAAGGATTGACCCCTGAGGGACACCACAGGTCAAGGGCACAGGTGCTGATGTATAGTTTCCGATAGCAACAAAGAAACTCCTTTGTTGCAAGTATGATTTCAACCAATTTAAAACTTTGCCAGTGAATCCTACCCAATGTTCGAGTCGATGTAGTAGTATGGAGTGATCAACAGTGTCAAAAGCAGCACTAAGATCCAGTAAAACCAAGACTGATGTTTTGCCAGCATCAGAGTTAAGACGTATGTCATTTATAACTTTAATCAGAGCTGTTTCAGTGCTGTGATTGGCACGGAAACCTGACTGAAACTTATCAAAGCAATTATTTGATGTCAGAAAGGCAGTTAATTGATTAAAGACTATTTTTTCAATTATTTTCCCGATAAATGGTAAATTGGATATGGGCCTGTAGTTGTTAAGCACTGAAACATCAAGGTTATTCTTTTTGAGTAAAGGTTTTACAACTGCTTTTTTCAAAGAGGAAGGAAAAATGCCAGTCTGTAGTGATGTATTTATAATCTGAAGTACATCTGTTGATACTAGGTGAAGAACAGATTTGAAAAAGATTGTCGGCAAAATGTCTAGTTTAGATGTGGATGAACTGAGATTTTGTACAGTTTTTAAGAATATCATAATTAATTAAGCTAAATGTTGGCAATGAGCTAAGACCCCCTCTCATTGGAGCCAATGGTTCCAGATTTTGGGCTATTTGCAATTGAGAAGCTATATTTAGTCGTATTTTATCAATTTTGCCTTTGAAAAAAGATGCAAAGTCGTTGCATTTATTAACTGAGAGAAACTCAGGAGGCAACTGTGATGATGGGTTTGTTATAAACCGCAACGAAAATAGAACCATAACAAAGGCGGACTAAAGTATAGATGGGAATAGTCAGTATTCAGTGGTGAGGTGCAGACGTGTGTTGTGTGTAGGTAATGTAGTGAATGCGTGTTGCATGTTACAATAAACAAAAGGTAAACTAAACAAAAGAGTGGCAGCTCTGGCAGCTCTGGCAGACGGCCGACGGTAAAGCCAAGAGAGGGAACCAGCGGACTGCAGGTGCATCATATAGGCCACAAACTAGGCGGCCCCGCCCACACCAATCACGCCTAAATTGGGAAAGAGACACACAACCAGAGAACCAGGCCTATGGGGCCGTCACATCTCCCCCCTTAAAAGAAATCCACTGGATTTCCAATAAGGACAGTACTGGAACCAACTTCAAATATCATCAAAATGACAATATCAAAAGAGTAAACCACCCAATGGCTAAGTCAAAAGCTCATTAACCAACACCATTATCACCACCAGTGTAACCATCACCAACATTGCATTTAGGCCTAAACAATGTTCCCCAACACCATTAGCGATAACGTTATCTTCAACAATAATATATTAAAATGGCCATATTATTTATTTAATCTAAATCCATATGGAAAAGTCAAATCCGGTTTTAACGTCATTATCATTCAGTTTTCTTTAGTCTCAACCCACACACAGCGCATATTCTCACCCACAGTTCCTGAACTCTTATCAGCCCCAAATATTCCGGCGCCTGGAATAATAAAGGACAAAACAGACATACAGGAGAAGGCACAGTTACGTTAAATCCATTAGACGACATGTGCGCGTGACAGCGCGTCCGCAATCACGTTTTCTTTGCCTCTAATGTGCTTAATGTGCAGATTGTATGGCTGGAGAAAAATACTCCAACGCATCAATCTTTGATTCGGATTTTGGAGAGAATTAAGAAACGTTAGTGGGTTGTGGTCACTGTAAATCACAATAGGTGCTGTGCCACAGCCGACATAGACCTCGAAATTTTGCAAATCCCAAATTAATGCGAGTGCTTCTTTTTCTATGGTCGAATAATTCAGCTGATAGGAATTGAATTTTCGTGAAAAGTAGCATACAGGGCGTTTGACGCAACAGCCATCCTCCTGAAGCAAAACTGCTCCCGCGCCTACATTGCTCGCGTCTACTTGCAGCTTAAACGGTTTGGCCATGTTCGGGGCTGCAAGAACGGGCACAGACGTGAGGAGGCGTTTGGCCTCCTCAAACGCGGCTTGGGTAGCAGGTGTCCAACTGAAAGGTTTATTTTTCTTTAACAAGGCAGTCAAAGGCACAACGACGGAAGAAAAGTTTTCACAAAAGCATCTGTAGTATCCGATCATTCCAAGGAATCTCATAAGCTCTCGCTTACTGGTGGGCGGTGGGTAGCTATCTATGGCCAGGACTTTTGCGCACACGGGACGCACGAACCCCTGACCAACCACTTTGCCTAAATAGGTCACCGTCGCCCTGGCCAACTCACACTTCGCCAGGTTGACGGTGAGATTGGCCTGCGCAAGACGAGTGAAAAGCAAACGGAGATGTTCTAGGTGTAAACTCCAGGTGGCGCTATGTACCACTGCGTCATCTAGATAAACTGCACAGCCGTCCAAATTTGCGACTATTTGATTCATTCATCTTTGGAACGTAGCTGCTGCGTTACGTAAACCAAAAGGCATGACTTTGTACTCATACAGACCGCTGGATGTAATAAAGGCAGACACCTCACGCGCACGCTCCGTCACAAGATCTGCCAATATCCTTTTAGCAAGTCTAATTTGGTAACAAATTTAGCTGACCCCACTTGGTCCACACAGTCTTCCATTCGTGGTAAAGGAAATGAATCGGGTTTTGTGACACTATTCAATTTTCGGTAATCCGTACAGAAACGATGTGTTCCATTGGCCTTTTTGACTAAGAGACAAGGACTCGCCCAACTGGAGTATGATCTTTCTGCGAGATCATTCTCCAGCAGGTATTTAACCTCACCCTCCAAAATGTCTTGTCTCTCGCCTGAAGCTCTGTAAAAGCGCTGCCGAATTGGAGCGGCTTCTCCGACGTCAATGTCGTGCGTAATCAAATTAGTCTGGGTGGGTGTATCAGAAAACAGACATGGAAATTCATTAATCAGCGCACCTAACTCCGACGCCTGGTCAGGAGGCAGGTGGCTCAACAACAGTGGTAAATTAGCCAGAGATTCAGTGTTGTTGAGTTTCCCCAACAACGCTGCATCGTCTGGTTCACATGAGTCTACGTCCTCCAGCGCTGCCACCGCTGGCATAGAGGAGACAGAAGCTGCAGAACAACTCTGTACGCATTTAGCGCTGACCTCGCCCGGTGCTGCCACCACCTGACTGAGGACAGGGCCCACATCAGACTTAATGATCGGCAACTTCGCTTCCACCTCAACACATTCGAAGAAGGGCTTAAGCAAGTTTGCATGACACAGTTGCGTCCGCCTCTTCCTATCAGGTGTAGCCACCACGTAATTGTCATTTTTCTCTTGCGGAATAACTTAATATGGCCCAGCAAATTTGGCTTGAAATGGTGACTGAAGCACAGGCAACAGAAGCATCACTTTATCACCAGGGTTAAAAGTGCGACACACAGCTTTACCATCATATCCACGCTTCATCTTCTGTTGCGCTTTTTGCAGTTTTTGCATAGCCAATCTGCCAGCAGCATATAAACGCCGCCTAAAACCATCAACATACACAGTTAGAGACTGTGGCGGTTCGCTGACCTCACAGTCCAACAAAGATGCTACTGGCCCCCGCACAGCATGACCAAACACCAGTTCGTTTGGGCTAAACCCGGTACTCGCCTGTGTCACCTCCCTAACTGCCAATAGCAACCAAGGGAGTCCATCCTCCCATTCACTGTCTAATTGCACACAATACGCTCGCAGCATTGACTTGTACGTTTGATGAAAACGTTCTAAGACACCTTGGCTCTGGGGATGCCGAGCCGATGACTTATTATGCTGGATTTTTAACAAGCGCAAAATCTGAGAGAAGGTTTTAGACGTGAAATTTGTACCACGGTCCGACTGTATTACCTTAGGCAGCCCGAACACGGAAATAAACTGGGAGAGTGCTTTAACCACGGGTTTAACCTTGATTGAACGCAGTGCGTAAGCTGCGGGATAACGGGTTGTTTGGCACATGACGGTCAGTAGATAAACACAACCTGACTTTGAACGAGGCAGCGGACCGACACAATCAATTACAAGATGTTCAAAAGGTTTCGGTGCAGGAGTTATCGGACGAAGAGGGACAGGCTTTATTGTCTGGTTTGGCTTCCCAGTTAATTGACAAACGCAACAAGTTTTAACATAGGAAGCGATGTCGCGCTTAACTCGAGGCCAATAACAGTGTCGCAAAATTCTGTCGTAGGTCTTTTTAACTCCCATATGACCTGTATCATCATGGGCCGTTGTCAACACCAACTTGCGCAGAGAGGATGGCACTACCACCTGCCAGGTGTAATCATCTGGAAGCCCACTGCGCGATGGACATTTACGCATTAGGACCTCATCCCTAATTACATAACCATGCGCATCATCACCATTTTCAATGTCTCGCACTTTAGCATATAGCGACTGTAACGAAAAGTCGGAGTGTTGCGCTTCAACCAACTGCTTACGAGGGATTGCACTAGGCAAACCAGGCAGCGGTGACAGCGCACAACTGTCATCATCACCTGCTTTGACCTCAGCGCGCGTGGCAGAGCGCGTTACAGCAAACACGGGGCACACACGGGAAGACTCGCCTTCATCGAACTAGGCGACCCCTCGGCCCATACTCGAGATTTGGCTAAACCATTACCCAAAATCATGACAGCGCCATGTAACGGGAGCGCAGGGCGCACGCCAATGAGCACTTCACCCTGAACCAAATCACAGTCGATATACACCCTATGCAGGGGCACAGATAAAACATTAAGGTTAATTCCACGTACAAACACAGATTGACCGGAATCAGACGCAGGCGAAAACGGTAACACAGACTGTAGAATAAATGATTCCACTGAGCCAGTATCTCGCAGTATTTTAATTGGAACCTTCT
Source organism: Setipinna tenuifilis (assembly GCA_030347295.1). Taxonomy (NCBI): domain Eukaryota; kingdom Metazoa; phylum Chordata; class Actinopteri; order Clupeiformes; family Engraulidae; genus Setipinna; species Setipinna tenuifilis. Next base: position 32,376,842 of record CM059276.1, read on the forward strand.
CTCCATCAGAGCTTAACGACACATAGCCATTAGAAATGAAGGGAGAGAAACTCGTCTCGAGGTTGGGATCGTTCGCATCAACCAACTGACTGGGGAGAGATATGGCTAAAGCAGAGCCTTGTGCTGCGTCTTTAGTTGGAGTACGGAATTTAGCCTTATATGTTTTCCCTCTTTCTTCTTGTTCAGTTCCTCACATTGCCATTTCGTATGTCCTATACCAAGACAAAAATGACAAATTACATTAGAATCGGGTTTATTCAGAGCGCGCTGCTGTGCACGAACTTCCGAATCACCAGAGGCATTGAACATAGCAACGGGTTTACAGGGAGTTTGGCGACTCCACCGCGTGCGGTCACAAACTGGTAGCGTAGCAGAAAACTTTGTCTTATGGATCAATGTGTAATCGTCGGCTAAGATTGCGGCTTCAGACAGTTTACGGACATTTTCTGTCACATACGTCGCAATCTCCTCAGGGAGACAATCTTTAAATTGCTCGACCAACAAGAGAGTTCGCAACTCATCAAATGTCGTAACATCCGACGCAGAACACCATTTGGACCAGCTGGACACAGAATGTCTTCTTGGTTCCCGTCAGCGGTTGTCATGCTTTGCACACAGCCTACAGCTGGTCATCGGGGATGGAATGAGAGAGCTGAAAGCAATGTCATGGGCAATCTCAAAAATAACCAAGCTTGCCAGTCTGCTCCATACCAGCACAGTATTTAAGGATAAGTTTGAGTCTGTCTTTGGGAGTGGCAAAAGTATCCCTGTGTCAAGTGTAACCAGGTGGAGCTCACAATTCCGTCAGGTACAGGCAGTGACTGATCTGGACCATACTGCACTCACACAAATGTGTGCCGTTGACTTTGAGAATGTGATCCTCAACTCGTGTGAATGGGCACAATGCAAAGAACTCGGAGACCTTTTGCTGAGGCCACTGATTTGACCCAGGGTGACAAAGTTGTTACGATCAGCATGGTTGTACCGACTGTCCTGGAACTTTATTCCACACCTTACAGGAATGGATGGAGAAAAGAGACTGTGTAGGTTGCTGACAAGGGCTCTTAGATCCTCACTTGAAAGAAGATTTGCTGGCATCTTTGTTAGGCTTGGCTTGTCAGACGACCAGGGCCTTGATCTGCCATTCAGTCAGGATGTGTACATACATGGAGCAATGCTGGACCCCCAGTTTGGATTGATGTGGGTGGAAATGGATGTTAAAACCAGTGACAGTGCAAAGACTAAGCTGCAAAGACCACTAACAGGTATGTTCTGTATTTCAAAATCCCCTCCTTAAAGTGCATTAGGCAGCATTTGAATATGAATCAAATATACAGAGAGGAGTGAGTTTCATTTGTGACATGCATAGAAAAACTGAAAGTAGAACCTGGAGTGAAATAATAATGGTTGTCTGCTATAAGTAATGATTGTTGTCTGCCTGTACTGTCCGTGTGAGTGTTTTCAGGCAGCTTGATTACTCAGGCCAGGAAAATGGACTGTGAGCTGCCAGGAAGAGTCCCCCCCGAAGGCGAAGATCCAACGGCTCCTGGGGAAATACAAAGTTCAAAACAGTAGCCACTCCGCCCTTGGTTATCAAAGCATCAACAGTGAGGTACAATCTTACCTGGAAGATATGGAAAACTACTCTGCAGAGGAGGATGCTCTTGCATATTGGTAACTATATATAACTATAAGGACAGATATTGCCATTTACATGCCTCTTGCTTCTACCTGCTTCTTCTGCGCCAGTAGAAAGAGTATTCAGTGCTGGAGGGTTGATTATGAGGCCCCATAGGGCCAGTCTTGGAGTGGAAATGCTCTCCTCGCTCATGTTTTTGAAATGCAACAAATCTCTTTTTTAGAGATGTCTGTCTGCAAAATGCATATTTGGTGATGATGGACATTGTTGATTTAATAGCAAAGATGGTAGCTTTACTTACCTGACCAGACTTGCCTTCCTTTACTTTCCCTTGATTTACCTGTATTTGTTGTTTTTTTGTTTGTTAAAACAAGCCATTGAATGCAATTCATTTTGCTTCACCCTCTTGAGGTGTGAGAGAGTGTGTGTGTGTGTGTGAGAGAGAGAAAGAGTGTGTGTGTGAGTGAGACTGTTGATTAATGTTGACAAATGATTTTATAGGGGGGGGGGTTGTTACAGTTAATGCTCAAATAAAAATTACTTATTTCATTACACTCACGGCATGTACAGTTTTTTTTTCAGACAAGGCATACTCTAACCACAGGTACACACTTACAGTGTAATACTGGTAATAATTTTTCACACTTACTGTACGAGTGAAGCTATATCGTACAAGCTATTGTTTGTATATATACACAAACTGTGACACTGTGTTAGTAATAACCCAAAGTTATTATCTTGATGCTCCAAGTATATGACTTTTGCTGTCCTGGATTCGGACCTGATTCGGACTTGTACTCGGACTTGACTTGGACTTGACTAAGGTGGACTTGACTACAACCCTGCTTTGTAGTGCAACATCTTTTGTATTTTTCTAAATTCACTGGTGACTTTGCAGTCTCTCTGCAGTGGTGGTTTGCTGTCTGATTAGCCTTACGCTTCCCCTACTGTTGGATTTGGATCCTTGTATTTGCCTGGACAAAAAAAGCCTTGATGTATATCCTCCACCTATGTAATTTGAATGCAAGGTTCATCTGACAAAAAGCATGTATTGCCTTATTAATAGAACATTTTACCTATTTGTGTTTGTGAAACATACACTGAGATTGTCTGGGGGATTGTCACAGGTCTCCAACCGAGCTGATCAAGGTTCAAGACCTATTGAGCATTATGAAGTCTAACCTTAAATAAAATACTTGCAGGACCTCATAACATAAGAGACCAGGCAACACTTTACACAGGAAAAGCATGTGATTTTAATGGTTTTAGATGTGTTTGTTTAAACAGCACAAGCAAAACTGCCAGCCAAAAAGGATGGTCACAATAGAAAAAGAAAACACAAAGAGAAAAAAACTCGCCGTGCAGAATTCTCATGCGGTTAAGGGCACCCTCCCTCTATTCATATTCTATCATAATTTAACTATTTTAATCATGTTCTTAACCCTAACCTCAACCCTAATTTTACAGAGCGTGTGGCTGAGGGGGTAGTCACTGGCCTGCTTTGCAGGAGATCTGGGTTCAATCTCTGAATAGGAGCCTGAGCCTGAACTGTTTTCTTACCTTAACCCTTAGTAAAGGATTGACTTTGTCCAGAATAAGTTCATTTGGTCAAGCCTTTTGTTTTTATTTCCCTCCCCCCTTTTTATTTTTAACCCCAAACCCTTGAATCCTCTGTGGGGGCAATAACCTAGATGTATGTTACCAACCCACCAAGCAGAAAATCAGGGTTCAATTCCTGTCATGCCCTTAAGATTAGTCTTACTCGTCGTCCCTCTGTGTGTGTGTAGCCCATACACTTCCCCCCAACTGTAAACCTAACCTAACTTACGAAAAAGGATACTTATGTGCTTATCAGACCTCTGTTCTTCTCACCTTTTCGTAGCAATTTCACAAATGAGACATAGCCAGTCATATGTTAACGTCACACAGCATGCATCTGCATTTTGAAGACCAAGGAACAAAGGAGTTGTGTTTGGAGACTGTGGTGGCATATACAGTGCCCTCCATAATTATTGGCACCCCTGGTTGAGATGTGTTAAAAGCCTTAAAATAAATTCAGTGTTTATTGCAGAAGAATACTGTCACACTGAAAATTTTAGGAAAATGTAGCCTTCAACTCAAATGAATTGTAAGAAAATAAAAAAATCCCTGACTAAAAAATAATTATTTTTCATTAAATCACCTGTTCCACAATTATTGGCACCCATAACAATTCCCAGGAAATAAATATAATTGAAGCATTTCTGTCATTTCTACAGTAGTTTACAAAGTTTACCAGAGTATGTAGGAACATTTAATTAGTAATTCATCACTTCCTGTTTCCCTGGGGTATAAATATGACGTGACACTGAGGCCATTTCTCTTATCCACTCTTAAACATGGGAAAGACAAAGGAACACAGCATACAAGTGAGGCAGATGTGCGTCGACCTTCACAGGTCAGGCAGAGGCTACAAGAAGATTGCCACTCAACTGCAGCTGCCCATATCCACTGTGAGAGGAATAATTAAGAAGTTAAAAACAACTGGAACAGTGGTAAACAAGCCTGGACGAGGACCCAAGTTTATTTTGCCACCACGCACAGTGAGGAGGATGGTAAGAGAAATCAAAAGATCTCCAAAGCTCACTGTTACAGAATTACAACAAATGGTAGCATCCTGGGGTCACAAAGTCTCCAAATCAACCATCAGGCGCTGTCTACACGCCAACAAGCTGTTTGGGAGGCATGCACGGAGAAAACCTTTCCTCACTCACAATCATAAATGCAAACGTCTGGAGTTCGCCAAGCGGTATTGGGGCTTCAACTGGGACCGTGTGCTTTGGTCAGATGAGACCAAGATTGAGCTTTTTGGCAACAAACACTCTAAGTGGGTCTGGCGTGCCACGAAAGATGCGCATGCTGAAAAGCACCTCATACCCACTGTGAAGTATGGGGGTGGGTCAGTGATGCTGTGGGGCTGTTTCGCTTCCAAAGGCCCTGGGAACCTTGTTAGGGTGCATGGCATCATGAATGCTTTGAAATACCAGGACATTTTAAATCAAAATCTGTTGCCCTCTGCCCGAAAGCTGAAGATGGGTCGTCACTGGGTCTTTCAGCAAGACAATGACCCTAAACATATGGCCAAATCTACACCGAAATGGTTCACCAGACACAAAATCAAGCTCCTCCCATGGCCATCTCAGTCCCCAGACCTCAACCCCATTGAGAACCTGTGGGGTGAGCTGAAGAGGAGAGTACAGAGGAGAGGACCCAGGTCTCTGGATGATTTAGAGAGATTCTGCAAAGAGGAATGGCTGAAGATCCCTCTTTCTGTCTTTTCCCATCTTGTGAAACATTATAGGAGAAGATTAGGTGCTGTTTTGTTGGCAAAAGGGGGTTGTACAAAATATTAACACCAGGGGTGCTAATAATTGTGACACACATTATTTGATGTCAAATAATTATTTCTTTATGTGGGATTTTTTCCCCACTGAATAAATGCACTTGTATTGAAGGTTGGATTTTTCTCTTTTTTTCCATTAAGGTCCCATATTATTTAGAAAAAAAAAAAAAATTATTAGAAGCTAAAAAACACATCTCAACCAGGGGTGCCAATAATTATGGAGGGCACTGTAGTTCTTTACAAGCTTTGGAGTTTGAAAACCTTTTAATTGATTTCCTTGGATATACTTTGTGCCTTCTTAACCATATGCGTATTAATCATGTTGTGGTACTGAATTTTTTTTGTTTTTGTTTGTCCATGAACCCACCTGCTTGCCTGCCTACTCATCTGCTTTGCATGCCTGAAGCTCTGACTGCCAGACTGGACTAACATTCTTCTCAGAAAGGTACAAGTTACATTTATTTTAAAAGATTGTCAAAGATGCAAGTACTGTCTTCAAACATATGTTGAACACAACTTCAGTAGCATAGTCTTCTGACGGTTATTGGCCTATCCAAAATTGCTCCCCTTGATGTCTTTTCTCAACCTGCTAATAAAAAGCACAAGAGCATGCTCCCTGTGCTGTTACAGTGCCCGTGGAGTGTGTAGGTCTGTAATATGAGGTCCTTTTGTAAAGGTAGTTGTACGAGCTACTTTAGGTAAATGGTAAAATAGTAAATGTGCACTACAGGGGTGCCTGTATTGTGTAGTGGTGCTTGCTTTGAACAGGACTTTTACATTGGTATGTGGTGAGAGGGCCTTACACCTAAGATGGCCGACGCTCACCTGATCATTAGAAGAACAAAGAAGTTGTTTGGAGACTGTAGTGGCATGTACTTCTTTACAAGGTTTGCAGTTTGATTTCAGTGGATATACTTTGTGCCCTTAACCATATGCCTGTTAATTATGTTGTGGAACTGGATGGCTTTTTAGAGGTTTTTGTTTTTCCATGCACCCACCTGCTTGCCTGCCTACTCATCTGCTTTGCATGCCTGAAGCTCTGCCTGCCTGGCTGGACTTCCATCCATCCATATCCATCATTCTCAAAAAGGTACAAGTTAAATTTATTTTGAAAGATTGTCAAAGATGCAAGTACAGTCTTCAAACATTTGTTGAACAAAACTTCAGTAGCATAGTCTTATGGGGGATATTGACCTATCCAAAATTGCTCCCCTTGATGTCTTTTCCCAACCTGCTCATAAGCACAAGAGCATGCTCCCTGTGCTGTTACTGTGCCTGTGGAGTGTGTAGGTCGGTAATATGAGGTTCTTTTGTAGTTGTAGCTGTAAGAGCCATTTTAGGTAAATGGTAAAATAGTAAATGTGCACTACAAGGCTGGCAATATTTGTTAGTTGTGACTCTTACTTTGGACATGACTTTTACTTTGATGAAGCTTTCTAAGGCCTGGAAGCTTTCACTGTAACTGTATTGTTTTGAAACTTTAAAGCTGCATGATGCTGCATTTGTTCCACAGGACTTGCTAGAACTTCCTATTGCTGCAGAATATAACTGCTTTTAGAAAAGAGAGGGCAATTGTGTATAAAGTAACATGTTTTTACTTTAAAAAATATTTGTGTCCACTGTGTTTGGATTTAATGTGTTCATTTGTTTTTAAACCACTTCCCCAGCTTTAGGAAAAACTTGTTCACATGGAACAGAAGATGCAGGAATGCAAAGAACACTGCATGCCAAGATGTACACTGTTAACCCGAAAGCACTTTCAATGTAACATGTTTAGTAAATACCACTTTTAACAAATAGTTTTATTTTATTACTTAATGCTATTAATATATAAGTGAAATATTGGAGAGTGAAGTGGTTTGCTAATATGACCTAGTTTGATAAACTAAGACAGTCAAGTTTTAATGCTGTCCTGTTGTGTTTGGTTCAAATCTGGGTCAAGAAACGGCCAACATTTTTTCCACTCGGAACCTGGCAGGTGGGGGTTCTGTGGACTGTGCCCGCTGAATTTCTGCCTGAGTGAGGTGAGTTGTGATTTGAAATGTACTTTTTCTTCAGTTTAGATTGCCTTTGAGTTGTTCTCATGTATTTGTAGCCTACATAGTCTAAGGTTACAGGCTATTCAAGTGAGCATTTAAGTCCTTCTGAAGTCATGAAGCGAGAAGAGCTAATGCTAACCTTTTGCTATCATCAGAGATATACTGTTATTACAAGGTCTCGTAAATGCGACGAGATAAAATGCGTGGGACATAATCCATTCTGTAACTACTAAGTGCTAGAATTGTCCTGTAAACCGGAGGAGTTGGGATTCATTGGCTTAAACAAGACGGTCAAAACCAGCAAACGCGGTGGGGAGACGGGACATTCAACGCTGCTGTTGTCCATGCGGGAGGCGCGTGATCAGCATGCCACGACATACATTCTGTAACGTTAGCAACAAGTTTTCTTGTCACGCTGTTGCATTAACATTCATAGGTGATGGACTAGCATTCAACTTTTGGTACTAGGACAGAATCCTGGGCATAAACGGTTCAGCGTGACGCAATTGTATCGCTTTCAGTGGGGACAAAAAAAGTTTAATGTTGCATTTCCTCTCCACCGACACTTCATAATCTCGTTTGCCACAAAACGTAGCATAATGAGGATAGAATCCTGGGCAGTTAAGTGCGACGTGATGGTAGCACCAAAAGGCATAAAGAATCTTTGGTATCACTCAAGACCGTCTCTGGTAGGCTACCACTGTCTGTTTCAGTAGAGACAATTCACCGTCTGCCATAGGCTACTGTTTTTGTTTAAAGGCTTACAATGATTTGGGACAGCTTTTTAAACATTATAGGCTGAAACATGCGACATATGTGAGAACTGAGCCCTTCCCATGCTTTCATCAGGACTGTATGTGTACGTTCAGGTCATTAACTTTAGATTTCCAAATTAAGTTTAGCTGTTTGTCATGTGAAGTCACTGAACACTGCACTGAAACAGAATACTTTGCTCATCTGCAGAATACTCACCTAAAAGTAAAACATAAAGTTGATTGTCCTTTTAAAGACTGTACATTTCAGAGCAGTGTATACTCCACATTCAACGCACACAAAAGTAAAACACATAGAGGGCACATTTGGAAGAATTTTAGGTCTGAAATAATTGTCAGTACAAACAGTGATGCGTGTCATTTGATAGCCCATGGAAGTCAGGATGAGGCAGATCAGTTGGTAACTTCTGATACAGAAGATTCAGAGCTTGTGGAAGAAGCCTGTGAGGACATTTGTGGTTTAGAGAAACAACTGGAACATAATCTATTCTGCATATCCCAGAGAGTGCTATTCAAAAAGTCATAAAACACCTCTGCCAAATAAATGACCTTTCACAACCACAACTGTACAGCAATGTTAAGACAGTGCTTCAGGAACATTATCCGAATGCAGATGAATCAGTTGTTAAAGAGATAATCTGTGCGGTTTCAAAAAGTAATGTGCTGACATCATCATGTCGCAAGCATGGATCTCTAGGAACTACCAAAAGGAGGGCAGCCTATGTGAGGACTAACTATCCCCTGGTGATGCCTATAGAATATGTCGTTGAAAAAGGCAAAAGGACAAAGCAATGTCAGAAAAGGTGCATGTTCCACATGTATATAGTTCATATGCCGATGGAGAGCACTTTAAGGAAAATTGTCTTCTTTCAGGGGATGAGTTCACTGTTGCACTGATACTAAATTGTGATGATTTTGAAGTCATTCACTTGCAGGTTTCCATGAGAGCTTCACTGTAAACAAATTTTGCAGAGTTTGTATGGCATCCAGAAGTGACATTCAGCAACGAGAGGTAAGCTCTGGATTTTTTCAACTTAGAGTCTTTTATCACCTCTTGTACATGCCTATCATGACAGTTTTTTATCTCTTACTCAAGTAAAAACTCTGGTGTGAAAGGACAGTGTCCTTTAACTAAAACTCTGCAACACTTCCATGTGGTCAAAGGTTACCCTCCAGACGTTTTACATGATGTCTTGGAAGGAATTGTCCCAGTTGAGGTGTCACTTTGGCTGACAGACCTGATTTCAAAGTTTTTTACATTGGATATGCTAAATAATGCCATACGATCATTTAATTACACATTTACAGACAAGACTAATCAGCCTCAAACTATTAGCAAAGGATTTTCCACCAAAGGGACCATTGGTGGAAATGGTCATGAAAACTGGTCTCTCATCAGGCTTCTCCCACTTTTTATTGGTGACCATGTCCCTGAGGGAGGAGCTCCTGGGAAATTCTCTTGCTCCTCAAGGATATTGTGGAGCTTGTTGTGGCAACTAAGCATACTGATGACACTATACATTTTCTTGAATGCAAGTTGGAAGAGCACAGAGAGCTGTTGCAATCAGTCTTTACAAACTTTACATTGCAACCAAAACATCGCTATGTGGAACATTATCCCCATCTGATTAAGAAATTTGGTCCTTTGAGTGATGTTTGGACTATGCGCTTCGAGGGGAAGCACAAATTCTTCAAAAAAGTAATTAGAGAGACCCAGAATTTTAAAAATGTAGTTCTGACACTTGCAAATAAACACCAGAAAGCACAAAGCTACTATTTAGATTGTCATATCAACCGCTGGTCTGAAAAATGAGCCACAAACGTGTCCGTGGTCTTGGTCACATCTTTCCCCAGTGATGTTCAGAGAGTACTCCCTCAGAACACTCCTGGATCAGTGTTTGTTGCATTATCTGTGTGTATCGATGGAATCAAGTATAATCCAGATATGATGCTCTGTATTGGTTGTTGATTGATTGTTGCAGCTAGCCCAGATATTTTGTTTGTCTGCAAAAAATGACAGCATGTTACCATGAACACTTTCGGTCATACGAGCTATGCTACACTGATGGCACTGCTATGTGTGTTGTGAAGGTATCTGATTAAAATGATGTCTTCCCATTGTCAGCATACAAAGTACAAGGCAAGCTTATGGTTACTCTCAAGCGATATATTATTTGCTAAAACTGTCAATGTTTCATGTTTTTCCTCAGATGTCTATCCAGCAGAACCTGAGAATGAGAGTTATTTTGTGTGATGGGGACATAAGAAAAATTACAGTGGCTCCTGTTCCAAATACAGTTGATGATTTAATAGATTGGATGAAGAAATCACTGGAACTTGATTACAATTTCACTCTACAATTCGAAGACCCAGAATTCAACGGTGCACTCGGTAACCTTACAGACATTTCTGAACTCCTTCAAGCCTCTAAACCTACTGTCCGAGTTGTTCCTATTCTTGTTCTCTCCCCAATGCCACAAACTGAAGAAGACAGTGAAGTTAGCAGCCAACCTGACACTGAGATCTTGTCCAACTCATCTCTTGAGGGTCAAAAAGCATGGCCTGAGGTGTTTTACATTCCAAAGTTCCCTGTGGATGTTGAATACAGGCTACGGCAAGGAAACCTGATGTATCATCGTGATGGCACTTACCTGAAAGTCACAAAGGATATGAAACATGATATTCTTGAAAAGCTGGCAGAGACAATGTACGGTTACAAAGCTTATCCGACAAAAGAGGAGTTTGAGGTTGTTGCAAAAGCCTTGATAACAGAACACCCCTGTCTTAAGGAACGAGGCTCATCATCTGGCTTTCAGGGATGGATAAACAGTCTTAAATTCAAAATGGAGAATTATAAAACAAAAATGCGCCAGGGTTAGGACGGCCTGATGCAACAGTTAACAGCGTGGGTTAGGTTATATGAAATTACAACGGCTCCCCCCCCCTTATGCCAGTCAGCATAAGGGGTTTGGTGTAGGGAGACCGAGGAGATGGCACGCTCACTCGTCACTAGCCTATGGAACCCACTGGTAGGCTCGAAGGTGTACTGCGGGCTGCTAACCAAAGGAAACTCGACTGAGTTTGAGCACGACTCCTACGTAGGTTGTTGGTAAGTCATTGGTATTTATATTGGTATGGCATTGGTATTTAACCCAGGTATAGTTTGCTAATCACTGAGAGTAGGGACAGAGTTTGAGTAAAAGTGAGGTTGTTTGTAACCACTGTTAGGTCTATGTCTGTCTTATTAGAGCATGTGTTCACTAACGGTTGAGGTTAGGGTAAGGTTTTGGTATAATCCATCTAGTCTAGTCTCAATAGAGGGTAAGGTTAGAGTTTGCAATGGAGTAAGGTTACCTGCAATAATGGTTGGGTTTAGGCATGTAACCACCAACGGCTGTGGTGAGGCATGTTTCCGCTGACGGTTGTGGTTAGGGTAAGGTTTTGGTATAGTCTGCCTCCTGTTGAGGGTGGGGTCAGGGTTTTGAGTAAGATAAAGGTAGACATGTGCCCACTAATGGTTGAGGTTAGGGTAAGGTTTTTTTTATAGTCTAACCGTCTAGTTTAGTCTCCATCAAGGGTAAGGTTGGGGAGGTATGTGTTTTCTTGTTTTTGAACCGTTGGGTCCAATTGGGTTTACATAAGTCTAACAGAGGAGGTGCTATTTCAATCTGCCCTTTTACCAAAGATACGTTACCGAGCCTGGCTACGGGACCTGGCCGGGTTAGGTTATATGAAATTACAACGGCTCCCCCCCCCTATGCCAGTCAGCATAAGGGGTTTGGTGTAGGGAGACCGAGGAGATGGCACACTCACTCGTCACTAGCCTGTGGAACCCACTGGTAGGCTCGAAGGTGTACTGCGGGCTGCTAACCAAAGGAAACTCGATTGAGTTTGAGCACGACTCCTACGTAGGTTGTTGGTAAGTCATTGGTATTTATATTGGTATGGCATTGGTATTTAACCCAGGTATAGTTTGCTAATCCCTGAGAGTAGGGACATAGTTTGAGTAAACGTGAGGTTGTTTGTAACCACTGTTAGGTCTATGTCTGTCTTATTAGAGCATGTGTTCACTAACGGTTGAGGTTAGGGTAAGGTTTTGGTATAATTCATCTAGTCTAGTCTCAATAGAGGGTAAGGTTAGAGTTTGCAATGGAGTAAGGTCACCTGCAACAATGGTTGGGTTTAGGCATGTAACCACCAACGGCTGTGGTGAGGCACGTTTCCGCTGACGGTTGTGGTTAGGGTGAGGTTTTGGTATAGTCTGCCTCCTATTGAGGGTGGGGTCAGGGCTTTGAGTAGGTAAATGTAGGCATGTGCCCACTAATGGTTGAGGTTAGGGTAAGGTTTTTGTATAGTCTAACCGTCTAGTTTAGTCACCATCCAGGGTAAGGTTTGGGTTTGCAAAGGAATGAGGTTGTGTATGTGTTTTGCCATCCTGCTGTCTTAGTGCCTATTTCACAGGGTCCGTTAGGTCTGTGAAGATTTGTGGGACACCTCTTCAGTAGTGCTCCTCAGTTTCATCAGGTGTTTCAGGCCTCTTACCACTATACACCCTCCACTGAGGTGGCCCCGCTAAGGGTGATCAAGTCCTCAGCGTGTGTCCCATGTCCAATTGGGTTGAATGTTTCCCCAGAAGTTTGGGATAAGTCTGGGGAAAAGGTTGTGGGTGGTGGCATGCTATTGTGATGAGCTGTATAATTGGATTCCTATCTTTGTTAATTGCGAAGAAAAAAGCCTGTCTTATTGTAAACTGAGTCCCATAGAAAGATGAACGCGGATGTTGCATATTGTGGGTGGTTCATTAAGAAGGTAAGTTTAGAGTAAGGTCTGGCTGTTTATAATCTTGTAGGTTTAGGCATGTCTCTGCTGGCGGTTGAGGTGAGGCAAGTGCCCACAAACGGTTATGGTTAGGGCAAGATTTTGGTGTTAGTCTGCCTACTATTGAGGGTAGGGTCAGGGCTTTGAGTACGATAATGGAAGGTTGAGGTGAGGCATGTGCCCACTAACGGTAGAGGTAAGGGTAAGGTTTTGGTATAGTCCAACAGTCTAGTCTAGTTTTAATCAATGGATAGGTTTAGGCCTGTGTCTGTTGACGGTTGTGATGAGGCATGTTCCCACAAACGGTTATGGTTAGGGTAAGATTTTGGTGTAGTCTGCCTACCACTGAGGGTAAGGTCAGGGCTTAGAGTAGGGTAAGGGTAGGTAAAGGTGAGGCATGTGCTTACTAACGGTTGAGGTTAGGGTGAGGTTTTGGTATAGTCTAACAGTCTAGTCTAGTTTCAATCAATGGTTGGGTTATGCATGTTTCTGCTGACGGTTGTGATGAGGCATATTCCCACCAGCGGTTATGGTAAGGGTAAGATTTTGGTGTAGTCTGCCTACTATTGAGGGTGGGGTCAGGGCTTAGAGTCAGGTAAAGGTAGGTTGAGGTGAGGCATGTGCCTTTTAACAGTAGAGGTTAGGGTAAGGTTTTGGTATAGTCTAACAGTCTAGTCTAGTTTCGATTTAATCATGTTTCCGCTGACCGTTGTGATGTGGCATGTTGCCCCTATTGGTTACGGTTAGGGCAAGGTTTTTGGTATAGTCTGCTTTCTATTGAGGGTGGGGCCAGGACTCTGAGTAAGGTTAGCGAGTTAGTGAAATACCTACATTATTGGTTGGTTTGGGTATGTCTCCACCAGCGGTTGTGGTGACTAGGATTAACTAAGTCCTATAGAGAGATGAACACGGATGTTGTATATTGCGGGTAGTCTGGTTGTGCGGTAATTTTGTGGAGATTAATTTATCCTATAAACACCTGTCTTAATTATGATTATGCCGAGAAAAATGGCCTGTTGTTTACCGAGTCCTAAGCACGACCACTACGGTTCATCTAATTGGAATTAGAATTAAGTAAAGAGTTCTGGTTTAATTTTCTATTTATATTGTTCTAAAAATTACTATTATTACTGCGTAAAGAAAGCCGTATGCTGCGGGTAGTCGATCTAGTCCAGCGCAGGTGGAAAGTCCAGGTATTGGAATAGTCTGCCTTCTATTGAGGGTAGGGTCAGGGCTTTGAGTAAGGTTTGCGAGTTAATGAAATACCTACATTATCGGTTGGTTTAGGTATGTCTCCACCAGTGGTTGTGGTGACTAGGATTAATTAAGTCCTATAGCGAGATGAACACGGATGTTATATACTGTGGGTAGCCTAGTAGTGAGGTAAATTAGTCGTTATGGAGATTAATTATCCTATAAACCCCTGTCTTAATTATGACTATGCCAGAAAAACTGGCCCGTTGTTTACCGAGTCCTAAGTACGATCGATGCGGATACCAAACACTACGGTTAGTCTAGTTGGAATTAGAATTAAGCAAAGAGTCCTGGTTAGGTTTAATTTTCTATTTATATTGTTCTAACAATTACTACTATTACCGCGTAAAGAAAGCCGTATGCTGCGGGTAGTCGATCTAGTCCAGTGCAGATGAAAAGTCCAGGTAGAATTTAACTAGGTACACAAACCTAACTGAGGCGAGGAACAGCTACCTAGTAGAGCACACAAGGGTCCCTATGTGAGGTGCCTAAGTGCAGTGTAAAGTTTCGTTCCTCGCCTGTTGTCGCAGGTCTTCCTCCAGTCTTCATGTGGTGCAAAAATGTGCTGTTGCATGAGCGGTGCTAATCACCATAGAAGATTGGGCCCCAATTGAGGTCTGTTTGGCCCCAGACCACCATCCTGTCGTGCTGTCCAAGTGGACCACAGGCGGCTGGATACTTACCACCTAGCCAGGTCCGAGAACCCGACAAGGCCCTGTGCCCTAGGTCTCATCTTGGGGCTGTGGCTTCTCAGGGGTGTCTAGGAGGGCCCTAGCCACTTGAGATACCGTGCCCAAGCCGACCGAGTCAGCTAGGACTCAGGAGCAGGGCCAGCCGCGGTGAACCGCTGCCTCCCAGTGCTCCTTGTCGGCTTCACCCTCCCCCACATCCTTTCGTTAACACCGCAAGGTATCCAGGAAGGGGTTCAGGTGGGTCTCTATTAGGGGCTGTGGTGTCCCAGGGGTGTCTAGGAGGGTCCTAGCCACATGAGGCACCGTGCCCAAGTCGGCCGAGTCAGCTAGGACTCAAGAACAGGGCCAGCTGCGGTGAACCGCTGCCTCCCAGTGTTCCCTGCCGACTTCACCTTCCTCCATATCCCTTCGTTAACACCGCAAGGTATCCAGGACGGGGTTCAGGCGGGTCCCTATTAGGGGCTGTGGCGTCTCAGGGGTGTCTAGGAGGGTCCTAGCCACATGAGATACCGTGCCCAAGTCGGCCGAGTCAGCTAGGACTCAGGAGCAGGGCTAGCAGCGGTGAACCGCTGCCTCCCAGCGCTCCCTGCCGACTTCACCTTCCTCCACATCCCTTCGTTAACACCGCAAGGTATCCAGGACGGGGTTCAGGTGGTTCCCCGGAGGACAACACTGTTGGAGGGGCGACAAACCCCTGCCACTCAGCATCGAACCGAGAGGGCTCAGAGTGTCGCCAGGCGGCACCCCACAGCACCTACTCAGCCCCTGCCGGATGCAAGACCAGAGGACACGGACTGCCATTGACTGCGTCAAAGAGCAAAACCGAGGCTCCAGCTCGACCCGCCAGGGCCTCCAGCCCAGGGGGACGACACTGTTGGAGGGGCGACAAGCCCCTGCCACTCAGCATCGAACTGAGAGGGCTCAGAGTACCGCCAGGCGGCACACCACAGCCCCTGCTCAGCCCCTGCCGGATGTAAGACCAGAAGACACGGATTGCCATTGACAGTGTCAAAAAGCAAAACCGAACTTCCCGTCAAACAGGGCCGCCAGGGCCACCTAGGCTTTCCACCCCAGTCAGCCAGGCTCGCTAAGGCCCAGGAGCCTCCTAGTGTTGCTCCCTGCTGACCGCTAAGCACCACCCCGTTGGGGCACGACACAGAGGCTGACGCTGTTGCATCAAACTGGGAGAGCCCAGAGGCTCCTACCCAGTACCCCAGGGGAGAGGTAGGCCAAAGCCAATACTCCCCAGCTGGGCCCCTTCAGTCGACACTCCCCACCCTCCCTGCTATACTACCAACCTAGTGTTGGACCAGTAAGAGCGGGTGGCGACATACCGAGGGGCTCCCTCGCTCACCACCAGGCTTCGACTCCCCTGGTGCTATGCTAATTCCCCCCCCGGGTTATCATTGAAACAACAGAGGCAGCCATATTGCAATGCTAGGGGCTCAGCCTAGCTGGCTAGCTCTGTGGAGGTCTGTGCAAGACCCTGGCATCACTGCTCAGGGTAGACCCAGAGCCGGACACTGTTAGTGGGATAGAGAACAAGAAAAGTCCTTACCCAGGAGAGTATCCAGTGGAGGATAGTTTAGTATTGGAGCCAGAAGTCAGGCCCTTATTTGTAATTGCTTTCAGGCCCGTGGCGGGTAAAACGTATTAGACATGTAAGTCAATGGGGAGTGAGACTAGGGGCTCATGGGAAGTCCCCCTACTTTTTAAAAAAATTTTTTTTAAAAAACTATTTAAAAACTATTTAAAATAACAGGGAAGAAAAACCGCCAAAAAGTGGGCGTGGCCTCGGTTAAAACAGTGTTTTTTAATAGTGGGAGAACTACAGGAACTGGTTATTCCCTGTGTGTGCCAGTAAAAAAGGTTTGGGCTGACTTTAGAGGCTAAAACAAAGGTTCCCATCCAGGAAATGAGTTAGGATATGGAGAAAAAGTTCGTTTTATAGTGTGTTTTAATGTGTTAGTTTACTAGTAGTAAATGTGAGAAACCAGATTGAGCTTACCTCTTTGTTTGAGAATCATTAAAAGTTGTTTTTATAGATATTTTGGACCTGATGTCATGGTCTGGATATAATTTTCTATCCAAGAAGTTTCTAAAAGACCTGTGTATGGTCGGCTCAAATCAGTAATGGATAGACTAACATTGTCTGTTTTTTTTAAAAAGGTCTAACACTTTAAAGAAACTATTTAAAATACCAGAGGGACTAAAACAGAGCTTTTACAGGATATTTCCTGTTTGGACTGAGTTTAGAGGTTGAAGAATAAGTTCCCACCTAAGAAATGAGTTAGGAGATGAGTAAATAGAGAAATAGTTCGTTTTATAGTGTGTTTTAATGTGTTAGTTAACTAGTAGTAAATATGAGAAACCAGATTGAGCTTTCCTCTTTGTTTGAGAATCATTAAAAGTTGTTTTTATAGATATTTTGGACCTGATGTCATGGTCTGGATATAATTATCTATCAAAGAAGTTTCTAAAAAACCTGTGTATGATCGGCTCAAATCAGTAATGGACAGACTAACATTGTCTGTTTTTTTTAAAAAAGTCTAACACTATAAAGAAACTATTTAAAAATACCAGAGGGACTAAAACAGAGCTTTTACAGGATATTTCCTGTTTGGACTGAGTTTAGAGGTTAAAGAATAAGTTCCCACCTAAGAAATGAGTTAGGAGATGAGTAAATAGAGAAATAGTTCGTTTTATAGTGTGTTTAATATAGTGTGTTTGATATGCCTGGTACATTAAAGGAATCAGATAGAGCTATCCCCTTTGTTTGAGAATCAATAAAATAGTTTTAGGTGTTTATATAGGTTATCTGGTCCTTATGTCATGGGCTATACATTTTTTACCAAGGCAGTTCCTCAAAGGCCTAGGTATGGCTGGCTCTAACCAGTAGGTGGCAGGCCAACACTGTTTAAAGGTAACATCTTAAGAAAGGATTTATATAATAACCAAGGGGTGAAAAACACAAAAAGGTGGGCTTAGCCTCATTGAATAAACTATTTATTATATTTAATATAGTGGGAGATACTATAGAAGCTGGTAATTTCCTGTGTGTGCCAGTAAAAAAGGTTTGGGTTGACTTAGGAGGCTAAAACAAAGGTTCCCATCCAGGAAATGAGTTAGGAGACGAATAAATGGAGAAAAGGTTCGTTTTATAGTGTGTTTTAATGTGTAGTTTACTAGTAGTAAATATGAGAAACCAGATTGAGCTTACCTCTTTGTTTGAGAATCATGAAAGTTGTTTTTATAGATATTTTGGACCTTATGTCATGGTCTGGATATAATTTCTATCAAAGTAGTTTCTAAAAAATCTGTGTATGGTCAGCTCAAATCAGTAATGGACAGACTAACATTGTCTGTTTTTTTTTAAAAAGTCTAACACTTTAAAGAAACTATTTAAAAATATCAGAGGGACCAAAACAGAGCTTTTGCAGGATGTTTCCTGTTTGGACTGAGTTTAGAGGCTGAAGAATAAGTTCTCACCTAAGAAATGAGTTAGGAGATGAGTAAATAGAGAAATAGTTCGTTTTATAGTGTGTTTAATATGCCTGGTTTCCTAGTAGTACATTAAAGGAATCAAATAGAGCTATCCCCTTTGTTTGAGAATCAATAAAATGGGTATAGATGTTTACATAGGTTATCTGGTCCTTATGTCATGGTCTATACATTTTTTTATCAAGGCAGTTCCTCAAAGGCCTTGGTATGGCCGGCTCTAACCAGTAGGTGGCATGTCAACACTGTATAAATGTAACATCTTAGAAAAGATTTATATAATAACCAAGGGGTGAAAAAACACAAAAAGGTGGGCTTAGCCTCATTGAATATACTATCTTTTATATTTAATATAGTGGGAGATACTATAGAAGCTGGTGATTGACTGTGTATGCCAGTAAAAAAGTCTGGGCTGGTTTCTGAGGTTCAGATAAAAATTCCACCTAGGAGATGAGTTAGGATATGAATAAACAGAAAAATAGTTTGTTTAATATGCCTAGTTCCCTAGCAGTACATAAGAGAAACCAGATAGAGTTTTGGTCCTTATGTCATGGTCTATACATTTTTTTATTTTATTATATTATATATTATTATATTAACCAAAGTTGTTCTAAGAGGCTATGACCTGGCCAGTTCCCACCAGTAGGTGGCAGGCTAACCTAGCCTAAAATTTTAAACACCTTGAGAAGTTATTTATAATAACAGAGGGACAAAAAAAGGCAAAAGGTTGGCGTGGCCCTGTCAAATCCACTGTTTGTAGATTTTAGATAGTGGGGAATACTACAGCAGCTGGTTATTAACTGTGTAAAAGGTAAGGGCTGACTATATAGGCTCAGACAAAATTGCCACCCTAGGAAATGAGTAATGATATGAATAAATAGTTTGTTTTATAGTGTGTTTAATATGCATAGTTCCTTAGCAGTACATAAGGGAAACCAGATAGAGTTTTGGTCCTTATGTCATGGTCTATACATTTTTTTTATTTTTATTATTATATTATTATATTAACCAAAGTTGTTCTAAGAGGCTTTGACATGGCCAGTTCCCACCAGTAGGTGGCAGGCTAACCTAGCCTAAATTTTAAACACATTGAGAAGTTATTTATAATAACAGAGGGAAAAAAGCCAAAAGGTGGGCATGGCCTTGTCAAATACACTGTTTATAGATTTTTAATAGTGGGGAATACTACAGCAGCTGGTTATTAACTGTGTGTGCCGGTAAAAGGTTTGGGCTGACTATATAGGCTCAGACAAAAATTCCACCCTAGGACATGAGTAATGATATGAATAAATAGAGAAATAGTTCGTTTTATAGTGTGTTTAATATGCCTAGTTCCCTAGCAGTACATAAGAGAAACCAGATAGAGTTTTGGTCAATGTGTCATGGTCCATACATTTTTATCTTTTATTTTATTATATTATTATATTATTATATTAACCAAAGTTGTTCTAAGAGGCTTTGACATGGCCAGTTCCCACCAGTAGGTGGCAGGCTAACCTAGCCTAAATTTTAAACACCTGGAGAAGTGATTTATAATAACAGAGGGACAAAAAAAGGCCAAAAGGTGGGCCTGGTCTTGTCAAATACACTGTTTATAGATTTTAAATAGTGGGGAATACTACAACAGCTGGTTATTAACTGTGTGTGCCAGTAAAAGGTTAGGGCTGACTATATAGGCTCAGACAAAAATTCCACCTAGGAAATGAGTAATGATATGAATAAATAGTTCGTTTTATAGTGTGTTTATTATGCCTAGTTCCCTAGTAGTACATAAGAGAAACCAGATAGAGTTTTGGTCCTTCTGTCATGGTCTATACATTTTTTTAATTGTTTGTTTATTTTTTATTTTATTATATTATTTCATTTTATTAACCAGAGTTGTTCTAAGAGGCTTGACATGGCCAGTTCCCACCAGTAGGTGGCAGGCTAAGCTAGCCTAAATATTTAACACCTTGAGAAGTTATTTATAATAACAGAGGGACAAAAAACAGCCAAAAGGTGGGCATGGCCTTGTCAAATACACTGTTTATAGATTTTTAATAGTGGGGAATACTACAGCAGCTGGTTATTAACTGTGTGTGCCAGTAAAAGGTTTGGGCTGACTATATAGGCTCAGACAAAAATCCACCTTAGGAAATGAGTAGTGATATGAATAAATAGAAGAATAATACGTTTTATAGTGTGTTTAATATGTCAAGTCCCCTAGCAGTATATTAGAGAAGCCAGAGTGATTGAGCTTTTCTCCTTGTTTAAGAATTATATAATGGGTCTCGGTGTTTTTATAGGTTCTCTAGTCCTAATGTCATGGTCCATACATTTCTTTATATTACCAAAGTAGTTTCTAACATGCCTTGGTATGGCCAGCTCCAATCAGTAGGTGGCAGGCCAACATTGCCTATGTTCTTTTTTTAAAAAAATCTAATACCTAGGGAAACATATAACATACAGAGGGACAGAAAACCCATCCAAGAGGGTGTGCGCGGCCTCGTCAAATACACTATTTATTATTGTTAGTTATTATTATTATTAATAGTGGGAGATAGTACAGTACCAACAGTACATTACAATAACAAGATTGCGTCCTCCTCTGTTATGAGAATTACTATAATGGGTTTAGGCTTTTCTGGAGGCTCAGACCAGGGTTCCAAACTTGGCTTATTAGCACAAGGAGTCTTCCCGTAATGGCATCACAGTCTCCAGTATTTATAATAATCCTACTTAAATACGTTTTCTAAGCTGTTGGCTGGTATTTCAATACTTTTTAGCACCTGGAGTCCCTGTATGGTGAGGTTTATCTAAATTTTGTTTTTGGGCCTAAGTTATATTCTACTAAGGTAGTTGCTGAAACGCCTAAGCCTAGTGGGTTCTAGTCTCCATCTGGCGTCTGGGGAGTCAGGTGGTAAGTTTCGTCCGTCTAAGTAAGGTGGAGTTATATAACATAGTCTTTGGTTGTTATTACAGGTGCTGTGGTCTAGAAGCTACATACCTAAGTGATAGCTGAAGTGCCTTCTAGGTTTTGAAGAGAGCCGCAGGCGTTCCTTAGATCCACAGGGTGTTATTTAGAGGCCGTGAATCCTGTCTGGTGTCGTCCATGTAGTATTTTATTGTACTTATAACTGCGACAGGGTTGTCTGGTTCCCTCGAAGAAGGTCCGGAGGACAAGCTATGGATGGGCCGATGGTACCCGGGTTGAAGTAGAGGCTTTACGCGGGGTTATGGGTTACACTGAAGGTGTAGGGGGGGTTTTGAAGATGGGTTGGGGATTACCCAGGTATAATAGGTAGCGGAGAGATTAAGGAAAGTGTAGGGCTAAGGGCTATGGGTGGGATGCGGGTTAATAATGGGTTGGGAGTAACCCGGATTGAAGGGTGAGATGTGATCTTGGAGCTGGGATTGGTGCGGTTTCGAGTTGGGTTGTACCGGTTACCTTGTCCGTGATCCTATCATTTGGTTGTTAATGCAGGCGGCGTTGTATCCAGTGGTTGCCTAAGTGTCTCCCAAGTTATGAAGAGGTCCACCGGCGTCCCTTTAATCCTCAGAATATATTATGGTAAGTTTTATCTCCTGGTCTTAAATATATTGTAGATGTCATTGAATGTTTCTTAAAATAGTCCCATAGGCTTTCGGTAGTGTGTATTCAGTTGCCACAATTAATTTGTTCCCCTTGAGTAGTCATTTCTTTCATTTAGGCCATGTGGAAATATTGTTCCTAGTCTTGTTACCCATTCTCTCTCTTTTCTCAGTCTCTGCTTCAAGGACCAGTCGGGGTTGTGGTCCAAACCCTGGATTCGTAGCTGTTCTACTCCGTGTCGTAGGAAGTGGTTCACCAGGTAAGTGTCTTTCTTTTTGTGGGTTCTTATATTATACGTGTGTGAGTACAGTCTTGAGTTGATTGTATTCCGAGTTTGTCCTACATATTTTATTTTGCATTTGTGACAGGTAATCAGGTATATGCAGTTTTTTTGTTGTAGAGGGATGGCCGGCCTGTAATATCCTTCCATCGTGGTTGAATTGGCGATGTATCTTTTACATTTTTTATTTTCAGGCTGCGTTCTTTGTTTCCTTCTAGTGGTCATTTTGCTAGATACCAGGAAATCCTTCAAATTCTTATTCCTTCTGTAGGCTGAGATAATTTTCCAGTTCTGTGCCTCCTCATCCAGGATTGTGGAGAAGTTACCCTTAATTGTATGCATAAATTTCTTACTTTGTAATGAAAAAGGCATAATTATAGGGATTACTCTGCTATTTCGCTTTGTTTGTGTTCTCATTTGAGCTTTTGTTTTTATAGAAGTTTTCCATTGGTTCTTTGTATTTCTAAGGAAGGTTCTGGAGTAGCCACGTTGTAGGAGAGCCCGAAAGAGGATGTCAGAAGTCTTCGTAAAGTCCCTATGACGAGTACATATCCTATGGAATCTGGTTAATTGGGCCTTAACTATTGCTGCGAACGTATGTTGAGGGTGAAAACTCTTTCTATGTAATAGGGCATGCGTATCCGTTTCTTTAAAGAAGACCTTGATGTCCAGAGGGGTCGCGCTCACCATGTTGGAGTGTGTTTTGAAAGTGGTGGTATCAAGGAAGTCCACCGATGTGGTGTCCAATATGTGTTTAACCTTGATATACGGATGGTGAGAGTTTAAGGTCTGTATGAATTCTTGGAACTCCTGGTTGGTGTATGGCCATGTTCCCCATATGTCATCTAGAAATCTAAAATAGTGTGTGGGTTTCAGACGACATTTAGGCATTACCGTCTCCTCCCATTCAGCCATGTAGATGTTGGCATAAGCTGGGGCAAATTTCTTTCCCATCGCTGTACCCCTTGTTTGTAGAAAAAACTGTCCATTAAATTCAAAGTCATTTTTAGTCAGACTCAATTCCAAGAGCTTGAGTATTGCTGT
Source organism: Setipinna tenuifilis (assembly GCA_030347295.1). Taxonomy (NCBI): domain Eukaryota; kingdom Metazoa; phylum Chordata; class Actinopteri; order Clupeiformes; family Engraulidae; genus Setipinna; species Setipinna tenuifilis. The sequence goes on from CM059276.1 coordinate 32,399,832, forward strand.
GTCTGGTCTGTCCGTTTGCGGGTAGCGTCGGAACCACTCTCTGACTGCTCGGAGCCCCCTGTTGGTTTCAATATTTGTATAGAGGCTGTCTATGTCAATGGTAAACAAAAATGTCCTCGGTGACAATCTTATAGGTCTTATCTTGTCCATAAAGTCATATGTGTCCTTCAGGTAACTAGGGTGCTTGTTGGAGATTGGGTTCAAGTAGTAGTCAATGTATTCAGCAATTTGGTAGCTTTCACTACCGCAGTCTGAGACTATTGGGCGTCCCGGGGGCATAAAGGGGGTGGTCCATTTGTCTTTGTCCTTATGTATTTTTGGTAGGAGGTAAAAGGTCCTCATCTTGGGTGGCTGGTTTCCACTTAGGTAATTCATTTGTCGGCTGGTTATATATCGTTTGTCCTTTAGTACTTTCAGTATCTTTTCATACTCTTTGGCTGTCTCCATAAAAATGGGCTGAGGCAGTTTTTTGTAAAAATTAGTGTCATTAAGTTGTCTCATGGCCTCATTTACGTATTCTGTTTTATCCATTACCACTATTGCATTCCCTTTGTCTGCTGGTTTTATTATTAGAGTGTTTTTCTTGGAGAGAGATGTTAATGCTTCCTGTTCTGCCTTTAACAAATTATCTGCAGGTGGTCCTGAGGGTGTTGGAACCCAAGTTTCTAGTGCTATCTTATCTAGGAAGATTAGTCGCTGTAGATTTGCTGGGATTTGGTCTGGTTTCGGTTCCCACATGGAGGGTGGGAGGAAAGGGGTTATACTGGGTTCGTTTGTATCATCAGCTTCTTCTGTGTCCTCGTCTTGAAAGTAACAGGCCAATTTAAGTCTCCTATGGTATGTGGTTAATTCTGTTTGAAGACGTAGGCCATCCCAATGCTTGACTTTATGAGAAGGGATGAAGGATAAACCCTTTTGTAATAGGGTGACTTCTGCCCCTGTTAAGGAGGTTGTCTGGGATAAGTTTACTACTGTCTTGTTTTGGGAGTTCTCCGGGTCTTGGGATAGTGGGCCTAGGAGTTTAAAGTATGCAACCAGTGTCGCAGCATTTCTTCTCCCGTGATGTCCGTCCAGTGGATTTTGTCCTTTACGGTTCTAAATTTAGATGTAGACAGTCCTGGAATGGACTTCCCTGTCCTCCAAATGGCCCCATTAAGAAATTGCACTACCTTCCTGCATGCTATTGGTAGAGTTTTATCAAAGTTTATTATTGGTATGTAGATTTCCCCATATGGGAAGGTATTTTGGGCCGCGGAGATCATCGTTTTAAGAGTCGTTTCTAGTGTGGCGGTGCTGGTATCGTCCCTGTGATTGAGACCAAACGAAAGGATTATTTTTTGAGTCTCCGGTGAGGTAGGGGTTTTATATCGGAGAATGTGGATTGCATGTTGCATCCTGGCACCCGGGTAGGAGTCAATCTGAATCCTTTTGTCCTTAAGTATGGGTAGACGGCTAATGTTGGAGTCCCCCATTATAACGATGGGGCGTGCCGGGGTTAAAGACCAGTTCAGGTATTTATTTCCCATATGCTCATGTCTCTGGAAGAGGTGTTCCGGCTCATCCTGTGTCCCTGTCTGGGGGTTGGTAGGAGCTGCTTGCCCCTGGGAGAGCGAGGAACTGGTGCACTCCTCCGGTTCGTTAAATTGTAATTTAAGGCGTTTACGAGGGGAATTACTGTATTGGGATTTATGTGGAGTGGCAGTGTCTGTCTGGACAACGGCTTTATCAACTTTTGGGTTCGGTGAGTCCATATCCGAGAATCCTGGCGATAAGAGTATAGTAAAGTCGGCAGGGCTATCAAACTCTGGCAGTGTGGGTAGGGGTCTTGGGGGTGTTCCCATAGGTTGTCGTGTCAGGGTCGGTATCGTTGGGGACATGAGGGTGGGTTCGTGGGAGTCCTCCACTTTCCCACTTGTGTTAGGAGCCGTCTGGTATCGTCCACTTAGTATTTCACTGTAGCTGTAACAGCGGCGCGGTTGTGCTGGTTCCTTAACCGAAGGTCTGGGGGAAACTGTAGCTGGGCCCGTGGTGATCCGAGTTGAGGTAGAGGCTTTATGTGGGGTCGTAGGCGCAAAAGAGGTTGTCGAGGGGGCTGAAGGTAGGTTGGGGTTTACCAAGGTTATAGTAGGGTGCGGTGAGTTTAAGGATAGTGTAGGGTCAGGGGTCACGGGTGGGACGAGGGTTAAAGGTGGGTTGGGGGTTACCCGGATTGAGGGGTGAGGTAAGGTTCGGGGTGGAGTGGGGTTAGGGACTATTGCGGTTTCTAGTTGATTTGTATGGGCTATCTTTTCAGCGATAGCACGTTCGATGCGTTGGAAGGCTGTCTCGATGGTTTCTTCCGTCAGGCGTGTATTGCTTCTACGGGTCCATTTAACACCTATATTCCATGCCTCGTTCCACCTGTCCAGGGGTAAGCCTAGGATGCCTCGTAGGTTGTTGTCAAGGATTTCCAGATAATGGCTTTCTAAAACCTGGAGGCCAGTGCACAACCAGTTGCGGGCGTTGCCGTATAACATAAGATTGGTACCCTCCGAGGGCATAGCGGGTAAGATTACTCTTTCCAAGTGTTCAGCCGTCTGGTTAAGTCTAACAGGGCGTCTCGTCGTGGTGGAACCATCAACAAATTGAAGGTGGTGGAATGCTTTTAAGTATTTGTGCCCATAGCGCACGAGAGCTCGAAATTGGTCGTCGGTAGTCATCTTGGTTCTAAAAGATCTGAGGAGAAGGGAAAGAGAAGAAAGAGAAAGATTTTTGTGAGACACAGAAGTGTACTATCCACTTTAGTTTTCCGATAGTAGTGAGTCGTTAGCATCCCTGATTGTTTATCTATTTTAGATTTCCGTGTAGTCAAAAAATGGGTCACTTAAAAGGGAGGCAAGAGTAAGGGCAGGGGAGGGAGAAGTGGAGAGGTCGGCCTGTCTGGGCAAGACCACTCCAGGACCTGTCTGGGTCTCATCTCCCACACCTACCCCACTCTCATCAACCCAGGTTGAGAGAGTAGGGAGGTGTGTGTTTTCTTGTTTTTGAACTGTTGGGCCCAATTGGGTTTACATAAGCCTAACAGAGGAGGTGCTATTAGATCTGCCCTTTTACCAAAGATACGTTACAGAGCCTGGCTACGGGACCTGGCCGGGTTAGGTTATATGAAATTACAACGGCTCCCCCCCCCTCATGCCAGTCAGCATAAGGGGTTTGGTGTAGGGAGACCGAGGAGATGGCACGCTCACACGTCACTAGCCTGTGGAACCCACTGGTAGGCTCGGAGGTGTACTGCGGGCTGCTAACCAAAGGAAACTCGATTGAGTTTGAGCACGACTCCTACGTAGGTTGTTGGTAAGTATTTAGACATTGGTATTTAATCCAGGTATAGTTTGCTAATCACTGAGAGTAGGGTCAGAGTTTGAGTAAAAGTGAGGTTATCCGTAACCACTGTTAGGTCTATGTCTGTCTTATTAGCGGTTGAGCTGAGGCATGTGTTCACTTACGGTTGAGGTTAGGGTAAGGTTTTGGTATAGTCCATCAGCCTAGTCTAGTCTCAATAGGGGGTAAGGTTAGAGTGAGGTTACCTACAACAATGGTTGGGTTTAGGCATGTAACCACCAACGGCTGTGGTGAGGCATGTTTCAGCTGACGGTTGTGGTTAGGGTAAGGTTTTGGTATGGTCTGCCTCCTATTGAGTTTGAGCACGACTCCTACGTAGGCCATAGCGCACGAGAGCTCGAAATTGGTCGTCGGTAGTCCTCTTGGTTCTAAAAGATCTGAGGAAAGAGAAGAAAGAGAAGGAATTTTGTGAGACACAGAAGTGTACTATCCACTTTAGTTTTCCGATATTAGTGAGTCGTTTGATTCCTTCTAATGTTAGCATCCCTGAATGTTTATCTATTATAGATTTCCGTGTAGTCAAAAATTGGGTCACTTAAAAGGGAGGCAAGAGTAAGGGTAGGGGAGGGAGAAGTGGAGAGGTCGGCCTGTCTGGGCAAGACCACTCCAGGACCTGTCTGGGTCTCATCTCCCACACCTACCCCACTCTCATCAACCCAGGTTGAGAGAGTAGGGAGGTGTGTGTTTACTTGTTTTTGAACCGTTGGGCCCAATTGGGTTTACATAAGTCTAACAGAGGAGGTGCTATTAGATCTGCCCTTTTACCAAAGATACGTTACAGAGCCTGGCTACGGGACCTGGCCGGGTTAGGTTATATGAAATTACAACGGCTCCCCCCCCCTATGCCAGTCAGCATAAGGGGTTTGGTGTAGGGAGACCGAGGAGATGGCACGCTCACACGTCACTAGCCTGTGGAACCCACTGGTAGGCTCGGAGGTGTACTGCGGGCTGCTAACCAAAGGAAACTTGATTGAGTTTGAGCACGACTCCTACGTAGGTTGTTGATAAGTATTTAGGCATTGGTATTAAATCCAGGTATAGTTTGCTAATCACTGAGAGTAGGGTCAGAGTTTGAGTAAAAGTGAGGTTGTCTGTAACCACTGTTAGGTCTATGTCTGTCGTATTAGCGGTTGAGCTGAGGCATGTGTTCACTAACGGTTGAGGTTAGGGTAAGGTTTTGGTATAGTCCATCAGTCTAGTCTAGTCTCAATGGCAGGTAAGGTTAGAGTTTGCAATGGAGTGAGGTTACCTCCAACAATGGTTGGGTTTAGGCATGTAACCACCAACGGCTGTGGTGAGGCATGTTTCAGCTGACGGTTGTGGTTAGGGTAAGGTTTTGGTATAGTCTGCCTCCTATTGAGGGTGGGGTCAGGGTTTTGAGTACGATAAAGGTAGACAAGTGTCCACTAATGGTTGAGGTTAGGGTAAGGTTTTTGTATAGTCTGACCGTCCAGTTTAGTCTCCAACGAGGGTAAGGTTTGGGTTTGCAAAGGAGTGAGGTTGTGTTTGTGTTTTGTCATCCTGCTGTGTTGGTGCCTATTTCACAGGGTCCGTTAGGTCTGTGAAGATTTGTGGGACCCCTCTTCAGTAGTGCTCCTCAGTTTCATCAGGTGTTTCAGGCCTCTTACCACTATACACCCTCCACTGAGGTGGCCCCGCTAAGGGTGATCAAGTCCTCAGCGTGTGTCCCATGTCCAATTGGGTTGAATGTTTCCCCAGAAGTTTGGGATAAGTCTGGGGAAAAAAAAGGTTGTGGGTGGTGGCATGTTATTGTGATGAGCTGTATAATTGGATTCCTATTTTAGAATACCTATCTTTGAAGAAAAAAGCCTGTCTGTTGTAAACTGAGTCCTATAGAAAGATGAACGCGGATGTTGCATACTGTGGGTGGTTCATTAAGAAGGTAAGTTTAGAGTTAGAGTAAGGCCTGGCTGTTTATAATCTTGTAGGTTTAGGCACGTCTCTGCTGGCGGTTGAGGTGAGGCAAGTGCCCACAAACGGTTATGGTTAGGGCAAGATTTTGGTGTTAGTCTGCCTACTATTGAGGGTAGGGTCAGGGCTTTGAGTACGATAATGGAAGGTTGAGGTGAGGCATGTGCCCACTAACGGTAGAGGTAAGGGTAAGGTTTTGGTGTAGTCCAACAGTCTAGTCTAGTTTTAATCAATGGATTAGGGTTAGGGTTAGGGTTAGGGTTAGGGTTAGGGTTAGGGTTAGGGTTAGGGTTAGGGTTAGGGTTAGGGGAAATTTTCAATGTCTAGCCCTCCGAGAGGATCGATCGAGACCCAGGAAAGGTAAGGAGAGGTAAGTAGGGGGTGGGTTTTGGGCCAGATCAGGGTTGGGGGGTGGGATTTGGGATAGGTTTAGGATAGGGGTAGGGGTTGGGTTGGGGTAAGGGTAGGGGTTGGGGTTGGGGTAAGGGCTAGGGTAGGGGTTGAGGTTAGGATTAGGGGTTGAGGTTGGGGTAGGGGTTGGGGTGAGGAATGGGTATGGGTAGGGGTTGAGGTGAGGAACAGGTAAGGGTTGAGTTCAGGGTAAGGGTGTGGGTCCTCTCTCTCCCCCCAGCGGCCATGACAAGGTTGGGCACTGGCCATCCCTCTTCAGACAGTTATCGTCAACTTTATTGAGTTAGGTTTAAATAATTGACCCAATGGTCCAGCATGGCCTTTGCCGTGGCCGGGGTCCAATGAATGCCGTCCTCGTCCTTCCTCACCTGAAATTCTTCTGATCGTAAGGGAGGAATGCTACCATTAGCCTCGTTCTTTTTAATATATGCATTAACTTTTTCCAACATGGATTGTTCGTCTAAAGATAGGCCTTGATAGATATTAATTTGAGGTATCCATATCTCCGCCTTGGGACATCTAAATTTAGCTGCATGAATTGCATTTTGTATTTGTTGGGTAGCTGTCCATCTATGTTCTTGGGATCTATAATCAATTCCAAACGCAAGAACCATTTTCTCTACCTTGGCGAACACTCCGGCCTTCTTCATTAGGGCTTCCGCGTCTAGGAAATTAGCCCCAGGGAAGCTATCAATCTGTAGATCCGTGATTGGATGCGATGGTAATAGGGACACATTGGCGTCTCCCATAATCAGCCACTTCGTTCTAATTATTAAACTCCATGCAGACGACCTACTAGGCGTAGTCATGTGTCTGGTTGGTTTGACCATCGGTATTGCCTTGGTTGTTTGAGGGAATTTATTTGGGTCTCTTGTAAGGGTCATCACAGTCGATGCGCTGTGGCTCACTGGTGAAGGCCGAGGAGGATGTTCCTCTGGTTCAAGTTGGACCAAATTGTGGACTACGAGCGGAGTGGATACCTTAGGCGTTGAACTCTCTGGGGGTTGTACACCCGAAATCATGGGTGGTTGGCGGCTAACTTTTCTAGGGGGTGTTGGATCCAAGGTTGGTCGTGGTGACGAGGAAGGTGTGTTGTCTGGCTCCGGGGATGGGGTAATTTCCATCACTACCTCCGTGGTTGCACATGGATTCTGACGATTGGGTCCTTGAGGTTTAGGTTTCAATTGTGTGGTCCGTGTTAGCGGGGTATCGGGTTTCCCGGGCTCCATGTCCAGGGGTTCGATCAATGCCACTATTAGGGCTTCAACCCTGGAAACTGTGTCCGGGTGTAATCTATTGCCTAAATGGCGATGTGCCCATTTGTTAGCAATGTCCAGAGCTAGGTGCCAATCCTCTCCAATGATAGGGATGAATTCGTCCAGTATCTGTTGTATTGTGGTTTTATAATGTTCCTGTAGTAGTAGTTTAGTCGTATTAATCCAATTTTTAGCATTTCCAACAATGTTGTCCCTCGTTGCATCAGAAGGGAGGGCTGGTCTAATGACATTAATTAAGTAGGTTTCCAAGCGTAAAAGGGTGGCTGGTAAATCCCTATCCTGTTCCGGTGTTATTTTCTCCAAGTGGTGTGTCAGCCGTATGAGTTTGTAGATTGCTTGAATTTGTCTCTTCAATTGAGGGTCAGCCGGAAGAAACTCATATTCAATTGGTGCCTCGTTTGCGTTTTTTCTTGATTTGTATGGTTTCCTAGGTTGTTGTTGATTCAATGGTCTCCTAGATTGTTGTTTTTGTCTCGTTTCGTTATAGGAGACTCGAGGACGGTATTCGGAGCGTTCATTTGAGTGATATGTACTATCCCGTGGTCTAGGGCGTCGTTTTACCACATTCGCATAGGACATGGGAGAATAATCTCTGTACCTAGTGTCCTCGCAATCCGCATTTGGGTAGTGTGCGGCTCCATCGTACCTCGTTCCATCTCTAGTGGTGGGGCAAGTGGAAAGATGTTCAAATCCTGGGCCCCAAGTCCTGGCATACCTTCTACCAGTCTGGGAGAATTGAGGGTATCCTCTACCATCCTGGGAGCGCCTGTAAGTGGGTCTGTCAAATCCGGTAGGTTGTAGTCTAAATGGGACCATTCGTCCTCTTCTATAGTGAACTCTTGTCCATTCATTTTCCATCATTGTGCTAATAAACAGTTCTGTTAGCTAAAGTTGTTCTGTTCGGTAAGTTGTCACGTCTAAATTGTCCAAGCTAAACGTCGCGACGCGTTTCGATACTTACAGTATCTTCATCAGGCTTTATTTAGCTTGAACTGTAGAAATGAAGTTTTTCAGAAAAAGGTTGATTATGATGTTAAAGAACTCCAAATTATGTTGGGTTAGCGTTAGATTAGCGTTAGCATCCGATGCTAATCGCTAGCATACGATGCTAATCGTTGTTAGCCAATGCTAGTGTCTTTGGTTAGCACTACAGTCAAAAACTGTTAGAAAATTGCTAACTAGTTAGCTTAACAAGCACAGTGAGTGTTAAGAGCTGTTTCTCCGTCGAAGTCCAAAGCAAGAATGAGCTCTACAGTGCTGTGCACAGCCTTTTATATGGTAGGGGGCGTGGCCTCCGCTTCTATTGGTTGTTTTCTTTAGGTTATTTTCCTTTTGGTAATATTTTTCCTCTTGAAGTATATTATTATTTCTCAGTAAGAAAACCGTTCCAATGTATATTTTCTGGAATTATAAATTGTATTTAAACAATATTTCTGTCTTTTGTTGTATACTCCAATTGTCATAAGGTTGTCTTTGTAGTTGTATTTCCGTGTCTTTCTGGATTGCAAGTAAGTATTTTCTCATCTTTGCCAAGTTGAAATAGGACGTTCCAATTAGTTTTAAGAGTTCCTTTCCATTTCTGATTAGGATTTCAAGGTAAGTAGGATTGTTTTTTTTAAAAAAGATATTTATACTGTGAAATGAGAATTCTTTTAAAAGGGTTATTTATTCTTCCTTCGCTTCTTTTCCTTTGCAGGTTGATCCGTTAAAAGAGGTAATAATTTCTCTTTGGGATTTCCAGGTGAGTATGGTTATTTTAAGGATTATTAGACTGTAAATTGGGAGTTTTAGTGGTCCTTTTCCTTACTTAATATCCTTTTCTTTGCATGTTTGTCCGTTGAGGGAGGCACTGGCGTGTTAGGGGAAATTTTCAATGTCTAGCCCTCCGAGAGGATCGATCGAGACCCAGGAAAGGTAAGGAGAGGTAAGTAGGGGGTGGGTTTTGGGCCAGATCAGGGTTGGGGGGTGGGATTTGGGATAGGTTTAGGATAGGGGTAGGGGTTGGGTTGGGGTAAGGGTAGGGGTTGGGGTTGGGGTAAGGGCTAGGGTAGGGGTTGAGGTTAGGATTAGGGGTTGAGGTTGGGGTAGGGGTTGGGGTGAGGAATGGGTATGGGTAGGGGTTGAGGTGAGGAACAGGTAAGGGTTGAGTTCAGGGTAAGGGTGTGGGTCCTCTCTCTCCCCCCAGCGGCCATGACAAGGTTGGGCACTGGCCATCCCTCTTCAGACAGTTATCGTCAACTTTATTGAGTTAGGTTTAAATAATTGACCCAATGGTCCAGCATGGCCTTTGCCGTGGCCGGGGTCCAATGAATGCCGTCCTCGTCCTTCCTCACCTGAAATTCTTCTGATCGTAAGGGAGGAATGCTACCATTAGCCTCGTTCTTTTTAATATATGCATTAACTTTTTCCAACATGGATTGTTCGTCTAAAGATAGGCCTTGATAGATATTAATTTGAGGTATCCATATCTCCGCCTTGGGACATCTAAATTTAGCTGCATGAATTGCATTTTGTATTTGTTGGGTAGCTGTCCATCTATGTTCTTGGGATCTATAATCAATTCCAAACGCAAGAACCATTTTCTCTACCTTGGCGAACACTCCGGCCTTCTTCATTAGGGCTTCCGCGTCTAGGAAATTAGCCCCAGGGAAGCTATCAATCTGTAGATCCGTGATTGGATGCGATGGTAATAGGGACACATTGGCGTCTCCCATAATCAGCCACTTCGTTCTAATTATTAAACTCCATGCAGACGACCTACTAGGCGTAGTCATGTGTCTGGTTGGTTTGACCATCGGTATTGCCTTGGTTGTTTGAGGGAATTTATTTGGGTCTCTTGTAAGGGTCATCACAGTCGATGCGCTGTGGCTCACTGGTGAAGGCCGAGGAGGATGTTCCTCTGGTTCAAGTTGGACCAAATTGTGGACTACGAGCGGAGTGGATACCTTAGGCGTTGAACTCTCTGGGGGTTGTACACCCGAAATCATGGGTGGTTGGCGGCTAACTTTTCTAGGGGGTGTTGGATCCAAGGTTGGTCGTGGTGACGAGGAAGGTGTGTTGTCTGGCTCCGGGGATGGGGTAATTTCCATCACTACCTCCGTGGTTGCACATGGATTCTGACGATTGGGTCCTTGAGGTTTAGGTTTCAATTGTGTGGTCCGTGTTAGCGGGGTATCGGGTTTCCCGGGCTCCATGTCCAGGGGTTCGATCAATGCCACTATTAGGGCTTCAACCCTGGAAACTGTGTCCGGGTGTAATCTATTGCCTAAATGGCGATGTGCCCATTTGTTAGCAATGTCCAGAGCTAGGTGCCAATCCTCTCCAATGATAGGGATGAATTCGTCCAGTATCTGTTGTATTGTGGTTTTATAATGTTCCTGTAGTAGTAGTTTAGTCGTATTAATCCAATTTTTAGCATTTCCAACAATGTTGTCCCTCGTTGCATCAGAAGGGAGGGCTGGTCTAATGACATTAATTAAGTAGGTTTCCAAGCGTAAAAGGGTGGCTGGTAAATCCCTATCCTGTTCCGGTGTTATTTTCTCCAAGTGGTGTGTCAGCCGTATGAGTTTGTAGATTGCTTGAATTTGTCTCTTCAATTGAGGGTCAGCCGGAAGAAACTCATATTCAATTGGTGCCTCGTTTGCGTTTTTTCTTGATTTGTATGGTTTCCTAGGTTGTTGTTGATTCAATGGTCTCCTAGATTGTTGTTTTTGTCTCGTTTCGTTATAGGAGACTCGAGGACGGTATTCGGAGCGTTCATTTGAGTGATATGTACTATCCCGTGGTCTAGGGCGTCGTTTTACCACATTCGCATAGGACATGGGAGAATAATCTCTGTACCTAGTGTCCTCGCAATCCGCATTTGGGTAGTGTGCGGCTCCATCGTACCTCGTTCCATCTCTAGTGGTGGGGCAAGTGGAAAGATGTTCAAATCCTGGGCCCCAAGTCCTGGCATACCTTCTACCAGTCTGGGAGAATTGAGGGTATCCTCTACCATCCTGGGAGCGCCTGTAAGTGGGTCTGTCAAATCCGGTAGGTTGTAGTCTAAATGGGACCATTCGTCCTCTTCTATAGTGAACTCTTGTCCATTCATTTTCCATCATTGTGCTAATAAACAGTTCTGTTAGCTAAAGTTGTTCTGTTCGGTAAGTTGTCACGTCTAAATTGTCCAAGCTAAACGTCGCGACGCGTTTCGATACTTACAGTATCTTCATCAGGCTTTATTTAGCTTGAACTGTAGAAATGAAGTTTTTCAGAAAAAGGTTGATTATGATGTTAAAGAACTCCAAATTATGTTGGGTTAGCGTTAGATTAGCGTTAGCATCCGATGCTAATCGCTAGCATACGATGCTAATCGTTGTTAGCCAATGCTAGTGTCTTTGGTTAGCACTACAGTCAAAAACTGTTAGAAAATTGCTAACTAGTTAGCTTAACAAGCACAGTGAGTGTTAAGAGCTGTTTCTCCGTCGAAGTCCAAAGCAAGAATGAGCTCTACAGTGCTGTGCACAGCCTTTTATATGGTAGGGGGCGTGGCCTCCGCTTCTATTGGTTGTTTTCTTTAGGTTATTTTCCTTTTGGTAATATTTTTCCTCTTGAAGTATATTATTATTTCTCAGTAAGAAAACCGTTCCAATGTATATTTTCTGGAATTATAAATTGTATTTAAACAATATTTCTGTCTTTTGTTGTATACTCCAATTGTCATAAGGTTGTCTTTGTAGTTGTATTTCCGTGTCTTTCTGGATTGCAAGTAAGTATTTTCTCATCTTTGCCAAGTTGAAATAGGACGTTCCAATTAGTTTTAAGAGTTCCTTTCCATTTCTGATTAGGATTTCAAGGTAAGTAGGATTGTTTTTTTTAAAAAAGATATTTATACTGTGAAATGAGAATTCTTTTAAAAGGGTTATTTATTCTTCCTTCGCTTCTTTTCCTTTGCAGGTTGATCCGTTAAAAGAGGTAATAATTTCTCTTTGGGATTTCCAGGTGAGTATGGTTATTTTAAGGATTATTAGACTGTAAATTGGGAGTTTTAGTGGTCCTTTTCCTTACTTAATATCCTTTTCTTTGCATGTTTGTCCGTTGAGGGAGGCACTGGCGTGTTAGGGGAAATTTTCAATGTCTAGCCCTCCGAGAGGATCGATCGAGACCCAGGAAAGGTAAGGAGAGGTAAGTAGGGGGTGGGTTTTGGGCCAGATCAGGGTTGGGGGGTGGGATTTGGGATAGGTTTAGGATAGGGGTAGGGGTTGGGTTGGGGTAAGGGTAGGGGTTGGGGTTGGGGTAAGGGCTAGGGTAGGGGTTGAGGTTAGGATTAGGGGTTGAGGTTGGGGTAGGGGTTGGGGTGAGGAATGGGTATGGGTAGGGGTTGAGGTGAGGAACAGGTAAGGGTTGAGTTCAGGGTAAGGGTGTGGGTCCTCTCTCTCCCCCCAGCGGCCATGACAAGGTTGGGCACTGGCCATCCCTCTTCAGACAGTTATCGTCAACTTTATTGAGTTAGGTTTAAATAATTGACCCAATGGTCCAGCATGGCCTTTGCCGTGGCCGGGGTCCAATGAATGCCGTCCTCGTCCTTCCTCACCTGAAATTCTTCTGATCGTAAGGGAGGAATGCTACCATTAGCCTCGTTCTTTTTAATATATGCATTAACTTTTTCCAACATGGATTGTTCGTCTAAAGATAGGCCTTGATAGATATTAATTTGAGGTATCCATATCTCCGCCTTGGGACATCTAAATTTAGCTGCATGAATTGCATTTTGTATTTGTTGGGTAGCTGTCCATCTATGTTCTTGGGATCTATAATCAATTCCAAACGCAAGAACCATTTTCTCTACCTTGGCGAACACTCCGGCCTTCTTCATTAGGGCTTCCGCGTCTAGGAAATTAGCCCCAGGGAAGCTATCAATCTGTAGATCCGTGATTGGATGCGATGGTAATAGGGACACATTGGCGTCTCCCATAATCAGCCACTTCGTTCTAATTATTAAACTCCATGCAGACGACCTACTAGGCGTAGTCATGTGTCTGGTTGGTTTGACCATCGGTATTGCCTTGGTTGTTTGAGGGAATTTATTTGGGTCTCTTGTAAGGGTCATCACAGTCGATGCGCTGTGGCTCACTGGTGAAGGCCGAGGAGGATGTTCCTCTGGTTCAAGTTGGACCAAATTGTGGACTACGAGCGGAGTGGATACCTTAGGCGTTGAACTCTCTGGGGGTTGTACACCCGAAATCATGGGTGGTTGGCGGCTAACTTTTCTAGGGGGTGTTGGATCCAAGGTTGGTCGTGGTGACGAGGAAGGTGTGTTGTCTGGCTCCGGGGATGGGGTAATTTCCATCACTACCTCCGTGGTTGCACATGGATTCTGACGATTGGGTCCTTGAGGTTTAGGTTTCAATTGTGTGGTCCGTGTTAGCGGGGTATCGGGTTTCCCGGGCTCCATGTCCAGGGGTTCGATCAATGCCACTATTAGGGCTTCAACCCTGGAAACTGTGTCCGGGTGTAATCTATTGCCTAAATGGCGATGTGCCCATTTGTTAGCAATGTCCAGAGCTAGGTGCCAATCCTCTCCAATGATAGGGATGAATTCGTCCAGTATCTGTTGTATTGTGGTTTTATAATGTTCCTGTAGTAGTAGTTTAGTCGTATTAATCCAATTTTTAGCATTTCCAACAATGTTGTCCCTCGTTGCATCAGAAGGGAGGGCTGGTCTAATGACATTAATTAAGTAGGTTTCCAAGCGTAAAAGGGTGGCTGGTAAATCCCTATCCTGTTCCGGTGTTATTTTCTCCAAGTGGTGTGTCAGCCGTATGAGTTTGTAGATTGCTTGAATTTGTCTCTTCAATTGAGGGTCAGCCGGAAGAAACTCATATTCAATTGGTGCCTCGTTTGCGTTTTTTCTTGATTTGTATGGTTTCCTAGGTTGTTGTTGATTCAATGGTCTCCTAGATTGTTGTTTTTGTCTCGTTTCGTTATAGGAGACTCGAGGACGGTATTCGGAGCGTTCATTTGAGTGATATGTACTATCCCGTGGTCTAGGGCGTCGTTTTACCACATTCGCATAGGACATGGGAGAATAATCTCTGTACCTAGTGTCCTCGCAATCCGCATTTGGGTAGTGTGCGGCTCCATCGTACCTCGTTCCATCTCTAGTGGTGGGGCAAGTGGAAAGATGTTCAAATCCTGGGCCCCAAGTCCTGGCATACCTTCTACCAGTCTGGGAGAATTGAGGGTATCCTCTACCATCCTGGGAGCGCCTGTAAGTGGGTCTGTCAAATCCGGTAGGTTGTAGTCTAAATGGGACCATTCGTCCTCTTCTATAGTGAACTCTTGTCCATTCATTTTCCATCATTGTGCTAATAAACAGTTCTGTTAGCTAAAGTTGTTCTGTTCGGTAAGTTGTCACGTCTAAATTGTCCAAGCTAAACGTCGCGACGCGTTTCGATACTTACAGTATCTTCATCAGGCTTTATTTAGCTTGAACTGTAGAAATGAAGTTTTTCAGAAAAAGGTTGATTATGATGTTAAAGAACTCCAAATTATGTTGGGTTAGCGTTAGATTAGCGTTAGCATCCGATGCTAATCGCTAGCATACGATGCTAATCGTTGTTAGCCAATGCTAGTGTCTTTGGTTAGCACTACAGTCAAAAACTGTTAGAAAATTGCTAACTAGTTAGCTTAACAAGCACAGTGAGTGTTAAGAGCTGTTTCTCCGTCGAAGTCCAAAGCAAGAATGAGCTCTACAGTGCTGTGCACAGCCTTTTATATGGTAGGGGGCGTGGCCTCCGCTTCTATTGGTTGTTTTCTTTAGGTTATTTTCCTTTTGGTAATATTTTTCCTCTTGAAGTATATTATTATTTCTCAGTAAGAAAACCGTTCCAATGTATATTTTCTGGAATTATAAATTGTATTTAAACAATATTTCTGTCTTTTGTTGTATACTCCAATTGTCATAAGGTTGTCTTTGTAGTTGTATTTCCGTGTCTTTCTGGATTGCAAGTAAGTATTTTCTCATCTTTGCCAAGTTGAAATAGGACGTTCCAATTAGTTTTAAGAGTTCCTTTCCATTTCTGATTAGGATTTCAAGGTAAGTAGGATTGTTTTTTTTAAAAAAGATATTTATACTGTGAAATGAGAATTCTTTTAAAAGGGTTATTTATTCTTCCTTCGCTTCTTTTCCTTTGCAGGTTGATCCGTTAAAAGAGGTAATAATTTCTCTTTGGGATTTCCAGGTGAGTATGGTTATTTTAAGGATTATTAGACTGTAAATTGGGAGTTTTAGTGGTCCTTTTCCTTACTTAATATCCTTTTCTTTGCATGTTTGTCCGTTGAGGGAGGCACTGGCGTGTTAGGGGAAATTTTCAATGTCTAGCCCTCCGAGAGGATCGATCGAGACCCAGGAAAGGTAAGGAGAGGTAAGTAGGGGGTGGGTTTTGGGCCAGATCAGGGTTGGGGGGTGGGATTTGGGATAGGTTTAGGATAGGGGTAGGGGTTGGGTTGGGGTAAGGGTAGGGGTTGGGGTTGGGGTAAGGGCTAGGGTAGGGGTTGAGGTTAGGATTAGGGGTTGAGGTTGGGGTAGGGGTTGGGGTGAGGAATGGGTATGGGTAGGGGTTGAGGTGAGGAACAGGTAAGGGTTGAGTTCAGGGTAAGGGTGTGGGTCCTCTCTCTCCCCCCAGCGGCCATGACAAGGTTGGGCACTGGCCATCCCTCTTCAGACAGTTATCGTCAACTTTATTGAGTTAGGTTTAAATAATTGACCCAATGGTCCAGCATGGCCTTTGCCGTGGCCGGGGTCCAATGAATGCCGTCCTCGTCCTTCCTCACCTGAAATTCTTCTGATCGTAAGGGAGGAATGCTACCATTAGCCTCGTTCTTTTTAATATATGCATTAACTTTTTCCAACATGGATTGTTCGTCTAAAGATAGGCCTTGATAGATATTAATTTGAGGTATCCATATCTCCGCCTTGGGACATCTAAATTTAGCTGCATGAATTGCATTTTGTATTTGTTGGGTAGCTGTCCATCTATGTTCTTGGGATCTATAATCAATTCCAAACGCAAGAACCATTTTCTCTACCTTGGCGAACACTCCGGCCTTCTTCATTAGGGCTTCCGCGTCTAGGAAATTAGCCCCAGGGAAGCTATCAATCTGTAGATCCGTGATTGGATGCGATGGTAATAGGGACACATTGGCGTCTCCCATAATCAGCCACTTCGTTCTAATTATTAAACTCCATGCAGACGACCTACTAGGCGTAGTCATGTGTCTGGTTGGTTTGACCATCGGTATTGCCTTGGTTGTTTGAGGGAATTTATTTGGGTCTCTTGTAAGGGTCATCACAGTCGATGCGCTGTGGCTCACTGGTGAAGGCCGAGGAGGATGTTCCTCTGGTTCAAGTTGGACCAAATTGTGGACTACGAGCGGAGTGGATACCTTAGGCGTTGAACTCTCTGGGGGTTGTACACCCGAAATCATGGGTGGTTGGCGGCTAACTTTTCTAGGGGGTGTTGGATCCAAGGTTGGTCGTGGTGACGAGGAAGGTGTGTTGTCTGGCTCCGGGGATGGGGTAATTTCCATCACTACCTCCGTGGTTGCACATGGATTCTGACGATTGGGTCCTTGAGGTTTAGGTTTCAATTGTGTGGTCCGTGTTAGCGGGGTATCGGGTTTCCCGGGCTCCATGTCCAGGGGTTCGATCAATGCCACTATTAGGGCTTCAACCCTGGAAACTGTGTCCGGGTGTAATCTATTGCCTAAATGGCGATGTGCCCATTTGTTAGCAATGTCCAGAGCTAGGTGCCAATCCTCTCCAATGATAGGGATGAATTCGTCCAGTATCTGTTGTATTGTGGTTTTATAATGTTCCTGTAGTAGTAGTTTAGTCGTATTAATCCAATTTTTAGCATTTCCAACAATGTTGTCCCTCGTTGCATCAGAAGGGAGGGCTGGTCTAATGACATTAATTAAGTAGGTTTCCAAGCGTAAAAGGGTGGCTGGTAAATCCCTATCCTGTTCCGGTGTTATTTTCTCCAAGTGGTGTGTCAGCCGTATGAGTTTGTAGATTGCTTGAATTTGTCTCTTCAATTGAGGGTCAGCCGGAAGAAACTCATATTCAATTGGTGCCTCGTTTGCGTTTTTTCTTGATTTGTATGGTTTCCTAGGTTGTTGTTGATTCAATGGTCTAGGGTTAGGGTTAGGGTTAGGGTTAGGGTTAGGGTTAGGGTTAGGGTTAGGGTTAGGGTTATGACACCAGACTCAGTTTCCGGCGTCGCGCCCATGTTGGGGAATGGGGAGTTGGCCGTAATCTGTCGTGTCTACTTACGTCAGATTACGCCCATTGTTAAGCTTATGAGAGACGGAATTCCGGAAACGCCGATTCCGGAACCAACTAGCTTAGCGTAGTCATGGCCCCCCCGACGCCTCTGGCCTTCGGGTGGCGCTATTGAGCTGTCCCTGGAGTCAAGATTTGGAACGAGGGTTAGGCCCAGGACTTGATTTTTGGAATTTTGTCTAAAATGGATTCTGATTGGCTGGGGACACCCCCTCGAACCTAGGCCACGCCCCCAGACCCTAGGCCACGCCCCCAGACTTGATTTCTGGAACGAGGGTTAGGCCCAGGACTTGATTTTTGGAACTTGGTTCTGATTGGCTGGGGCCACTCCCCCGGACCTTAGGCCACGCCCCCAGACTCGATTTCCGGAATCCAGACTGTTTTTTTGGAAGTTGGTCTAAAATGAATTCTGATTGGCTGGGGCCCCTCCCCCCACCCCTGGCCACCCCCCAAACACTCCTAACCAGTCCTAACCTATGCTTTTTTAAAAAAAGTTGAGATTGGAGAAAAGTTCCTCCGCAGGTTCGTACAGCCCGGCCTATGGTACCGCAATCCAAAGGCACAGGACCCTAGCTCGAAAGGTTGGCCCTCATTGGATGAAAAACCAAATTCCAGCTGGCAAGTCTAAGCAATGGGGCTGAGGACGGAAATCAAGTCTAATCTCCTAACTTTCTTAACTTTCCTACTTAAGCCATTTCACCCATATAGGGGTCAGAAAATTCATTTCTGATGTGATGCACTTTTTCAGCATCCCATGCAACCCCTTAGGCTGAATAAAAGATACTCTGACACTTACATGTACAAGGCCTAGAAAACCCCTGATGTCACTGAGGCCTATGTATGCTTAAAGAGCACACTTGGCACCTTTAGAATGCTCAAAACACCATGAGTATGATGTAGCCGGTTAGCTCTCATCCAGCCGAACGTGTGGATAGTTGTTTGGCGTCTCTGTGACCTTCCTGTCCGGAGATATCCCAAAAAGTGTTAAGGCGAAAAATGAAAACTATATTAATAAAAAATATTTAGAAAAAAATACCAAAAGTTTTTTTTGGTTCCAAATCTTGCCTACCCCCCCTAAATTGAGGGTGCTGAACGCACCTGACTTGATCCTGTGTCTCTAGGATGTACCGTTCCTGAGATATTGCAAAAGGTCAAAAGGTCAAAACCAAACAAAATATTATGAAAAAATATTCATTAAAAATGACGAAAGGGTTTTTTTGGTTCCAAATCTTGCCTACCCCCCCTAAATCAAGGGTGCTGAACGTGCCTGAAGTGGTCTCGACTCCCTGAGACTTACTGAGGCCTACGTAGGCCTTAAGAGCACACTTGGCACCTTTAAAATGCTCAAAACACCATGAGTATGATGTAGCCGGTTAGCTCTCATCCAGCCGAACGTGTGGATAGTTGTTTGGCGTCTCTGTGACCTTCCTGTCCGGCGATATCCCAAAAAGTGTTAAGGCGAAAAATGAAAACTATATTAATAAAAAATATTTAGAAAAAAATACCAAAAGGTTTTTTTGATTCCAAATCTTGCCTACCCACCCTAAATCGAGGATGCTGAATGCACCTGACTTGATCCTGTGTCTCTAGGATGTACCGTTCCTGAGATATTGCAAAAGGTCAAAAGGTCAAAACCAAACAAAATATTATGAAAAAATATTCATTAAAAATGACGAAAGGGTTTTTTTGGTTCCAAATCTTGCCTACCCCCCCTAAATCGAGGATGCTGAATGCACCTGACTTGGTCCCATGTCTCTAAGACACACCGTTCCTGACATATCTCAAAAGGCCAAAAGGTCAAAAGCGAAGAAAAAATTATATTAAAATATTTATTAAAAACTACGAAAGGGTTTTTTTGGTTCCAAATCTTGCCTAACCCCCTAAATCAATGGTGCTGAACGCACCTGAAGTGGCCACGACTCCCTGAGACTTACTGAGGCCTACGTAAGCCTAAAGAGCACACTTGGCACCTTTAAAATGCTCAAAACACCATGAGTATCATGTAGCCGGTTAGCTCTCATCCAGCCGAACGTGTGGTGCCATACCCCTGCCATACCCCTTTTCAGCATCCTATGCAACCCCTAAAACTGAAGAAAAATTTTTTTTTTTTTTTTTTAATTTTTTGACCATAGGAGGTGCAAGGCCTTTACCTTTAGGTTTTCAAGCACTTCTAGTGTACGATTTTGCATGAGCCTGTAACGGCAGATCAACCCCTGACAGGAGGCCCCTGAAAGACATTGGAGAAACGTTTCACCACAGGTCTGTCAGGCCCACCCTACTGTACCACAAGCTAGTGCCAGGAGACCCTAGCCCTAAAGGTGGGCCCACAATTGGATGAAAGGTCAAATTCCAACAGGCAATTCTAAGCAATGGGGCTGAGGACGGAAATCAAGTCTCGTCTCCTAACTGCAATTTCCTAAACCTGTTTCACCCACATAGGAGTGAGAAATCTAATTTCTGATGCCATACCCTTTTTCAGCATCCTATGCAACCCCTAAAACTGAAGAAAAAAGTTTTTTTTTTTTTTTTTAATTTTTTGACCCTAGAAGGTGCAAGGCCTTTACCTTTAACTGCAATTTCCTCAAGCTGTTTCACCCACATAGGAGTGAGAAAACTAATTTCTGATGCCAGACCCTTTTTCAGCATCCTATGCAACCCCTAAAACTGAAGAAAAAAGTTTTTTTTTTTTTTTTTAATTTTTTGACCCTAGGAGGTGCAAGGCCATTACCTTTAGGTTTTCAACCCCTTGTAGTGTACGGTTTTGCATGAGCCTGACAGGAGGCCCCCTAAAGACATTGGAGAAAAGTTTCACCACAGGTCTGTCAGGCCCACCCTACTGTACCACAACCTAGTGCCAGGAGACCCTAGCCCTAAAGGTGGGC
Source organism: Setipinna tenuifilis (assembly GCA_030347295.1). Taxonomy (NCBI): domain Eukaryota; kingdom Metazoa; phylum Chordata; class Actinopteri; order Clupeiformes; family Engraulidae; genus Setipinna; species Setipinna tenuifilis. The sequence continues at coordinate 32,420,042 of CM059276.1, forward strand.
CCACAATTGGATGAAAGGTCAAATTCCAACAGGCAATTCTAAGCAATGGGGCTGAGGACGGAAATCAAGTCTCGCAATTTCCTAAAGCTGTTTCACTTACATAGGAGTGAGAAAATTAATTTCTGATGTCATACCCTTTTT